>WAAE01023174.1:0-37022 GCA_013400495.1 Nicator chloris
AAAAAACCCACAAAAACAAAAAGCAGACCCACTGCTAACAGCTTCAGCAGTAAGAGGGTGTTTTGTTTGGTTGGGTCTTTTTTTTTCTTCTGAGGTTTTAAAGTTCTGGGTAAAATAATCCACATCCCAGGGCCGACTTGTAGGTATGTAGATTTTTCCAACACACTGTATGTCCTCTTGTTTTGAAAAGGTTCAAATAGATGCCATTGACACTTGGGTGTTATCATTGGCCTGGTTATGTCCAAGTTTTTCCTTAAAAAAGGGAAGGCAATTGTCAGCTTCAGGGGGTGGTTTCAGCAGCTATGTTGGCACTTTTTGTGAATCTCCAGGACAGTGCAGCTGTGAGCTGGCCCCTTAGGGCAGGAAATTGCTGACTGCCATGGCCAGACCTGTGATAATACACCTGTAAAGTTCATGTGATCAGAAGAAAGGAAGATAATTATTACAGGAAAAGCTAAATGGATCTCATGCTTTAAATTTATGATGTGTTAGCTGAAACCAGAGCCGATGCCAAAATGAAGATATGCTTCACTTAGCAGTAAGGAAAGCTGTCAGGGCTCTAATGATTTGACCTGGGGGGAAAAAGATACTTTTTGGGAAATTCTTTATAGATTTTTTTTTTTTGATGTTGAGTTATAACCTGAATCAGTGACTAAAATATTTTCATAAAAATGGATATTAATTTTCCAGTTGAAGACACCCTGTATTGATTCACGTAATTGTAATGGTACGTTTTCCTGCAATGGTAATTATGGAGGGTGAAGTGTTGATTAGCTTCTAATGAGATTTAGACATCAAGCTACTTCTTTACAGTTCTGTCATCAAAGGCCTGAGATCCTTCCTTTGTGTGCCAGGCTTGAGAAGCTAACTATAAGAAATAAATGTGTGCTGTTTTCTTTGGGAAATGAGTGAATAAGCCTATCATTGCTGTGTGAAGATGGCAGCTTTCATGCAGGCTGGTATTCCAGTTCCCAGTACATCAAGAAAAGGCTGAAGCACCACATCAGGTATTTTGACAATCCAGGCAAATTTTTAATCTGCTGTGGAAAAGACAAATTCTCCCAGCAATTTATTCAACGCAATGAAGAACATTTTTCAGGATGAGGAATCCTCTTGCATCCTTCCAAGACCTAGAACAGGTTCTGAGCACACAGAGGCCAAACCTCCCCCAAAATGACCTGCTTAGGTCAATACTTGTCATAAGGGGTCATGTGTGTACTCTTAACTACCCATTTTTGTGACCAGCAATCTTGCTGCATTGTGCAGGGAAGCTCTCAGATCCAATTTTAATTGCACTTGTATTCAGCTGGTGGCAAAATCCAGGTGTTAGGAACGAGTAACATTTAACATGTAAATGAGCACTGCCAGGTGCTCCTTTGCACTGTCTGCTTTTTGATTGCTTGGTGTTTTTAAAGGTGGAGCTATTATGGGTCTATTGAGGAGAGTTGTTATTCAGAAATAACCCCACTCCCTGTCCCCAAAAGTGCTTAGAAACACAATAGCTGAGCTAGTAAAGGCTAACATGTAGGTGAAACCCCATGTTCAGCAGTAAGTGTACTGAAAATCACTTTCCATGTCAAAAGAAAAAATAAAGACGGGGACTGGACGGGACAAATGCATCTTGTGTAGCTTCATATTCTGCATAACTGTACTAAATCTCTCTATAAATGTTGTAATACAGTAATTTGATTTTACTTGAAACTTCATCATCCCTGGTTTTTTTCTCTTTGCAAAAGTTGCATTAATCCTAGAGACAACTGTTTGCCTGGTGTCTGAGGACCTCTTGCATCATCTTTGCTAATTCACAAGACAGGGGATGGTTAATAGCTAAAGTTACATTATCTGGCGTGTGTTTGAGAGAGAATAGAAAAAAATCCTATTATCATTTTAGACTTGCTGTCTATAAATGCATCTATAACTTTTATTTGCCCAAGAGTTTAGCAAGAAAGATAACTCCATTACAAGAAGTATTTTAAGAATGACTGATAGCTGAGTTTTGCATGAGAGACTGGGGGCAGCCTCCATTTAGCCACCTTAGACATTGTCTGCATGCTCGTGATGCTGATATGATGCATCCAAACTGTCTGCTCTGCACGTCTGCCTGAAGCACAGCAACTGGATAGGCAAATGTGGCCCTCAGGGTTTTTTGTATAACCCATTAAAAGTGACCTGGAACCTTTGAAAATTTTTCACCCTGGGAAATCACTTAAGAAAAAACTGTATGATGACAATTTAGGCATAATCTTTAATCCAGAATAAATTGGTAATGGCTTTATCTTCTCTCAGAAGGCTTGGTTATTAGGAGGATTGGAGGAAAAAGTACCTGCTAAGGTATGGAAGAGATAGCTATGAAGATATCTGTACAAATACAGGCTGGCCTGTGATCTGTACAGCAGGTTTTATTTGAATGTCAAATTTATGAGCACATGGAATTCCTTAAACTCTTCAGGACTGTGAGCTGAGGAACATCAGTGGTTTGAACTCTGACTCAGCTAGAGAATGATGTCTTCAGTGTCACAAACTTTGGGAGAGAAGATGGCAACTTGCTTTTATCGTAAATGCAGACAGAATGTGATTACAAAATGTTATCACAGTTTTTTTTAAAAAAGTAATATGAATCATAAAAAAAATTATATTTGGTGGATGAATGCAAATATGATGCAGTAAAACATCAACAGCAGTAATGTAATATAGCAAAATACAACCAGCAGTGAACCCAGTCAAAACCTGACTGGATGATACAAAAACCGTCTGACAAGATGCATCAGCTTGGAAACAAAATGGGATTAGGAACATTTATTACCACTTAGTCTCCTACTGGCCACATCTTGGAGTACATCACTGGGACTTGGTGTGGAATGCCCTGTGACGTGGGGACAGGTGAAAACAAATGGTGCCCAGTGTCCTGCATGCTGGTTAGTCATCCCTGAGGTCACTGTGCTCATGCAAACTCAAGACCAACACTAGTCTTCATAACATGGCCAGAGAATATTTTGGTTAACTATCACAGATTTCTTTTTTGCAGTTTCATTACCACTTTCACTTTAGTCCTTGTGTTTTTATTTGTCACTTTGTTTTCAGAAGTCTCCATCAGGCTCACTCTGCTCTGGTTAATGTTAAATATTTCACGTTGCTTTTTACCAAGTGCTCTTCTGTGTTTTCTGCTGAATCCATTGCCTTGGGAAGAAAAAAAAAAAGTCAAAATGCAAAAACATAGTGGAGTTTAGTACATCAGGCTTTGTGCATTCATTTTTGTCTCTCTTCACATATGCTGTGCACGTGCAGTGGCTGACCTAATCCAGGTGGATGCTAATGGTATCAAACCCTGGCTTGCAGGTTAGTTTGTAAGGTTCAAGAGGAAGAGGAATGGGATTTATCAGCAGGGGAGTTTATCTTCTTAACGTCTTCAAAGACTCCAGCTAAGCAAGGTGTGTCACTCAAAATGACCTTTGTGCCCCCCTTGGGCCTGTGGGGGTTTAGTTTAGCAATAAGCCTGATGCTCTTAGGGAGAGGAGTCTTTGACCTGCATATTTTAGCAGCAGTTTTGCTTCTAAATGACACTTTGCTGTAACTTCTGTCATGATGGAAATCAAGTAACCTATTATTTGTTTAATGAAGCGTGCTTATTAAAACATAATGGAGAGGCAACTGATTGAAAGAACAGCTTGCAATTGGCTTATTTCTTTTTTTCTTGAAAGAGATTTTTTTTTTCCGCTGTACAATTACCTGCAGAAATATTTTGGTGAGTAATTTAGTTTAAAATATCTTTGTTCTGAGGCTGATATCTAAACATTCTACTGTGGACCTTCTGTGAAACACCCAAAGATGAAAACTGACCCATATGGATGGAAATGGTAGCTAGCACTTTCTGGGGCAAATACTGTTTACTTGCTTTCATCAGCTAATGGGATGATGAGACAAAAAAAAAGATTATTCACGTTGTGTAGTATCTTAGCATGATTCATTCCAATAATCTTGCTTACAAATCTGGTTTCTGTTCAATTGTGACAGAAAATTTGGAACTCAATTTATGCAGCTGAAATAGAAAAATGTTGCTTTAGAACCAACCGTGGAGTCTGCTGAAAGATGTTAGAATAAGGCGAAATAGCACATAGTTGATATTTCCATACTTCTCTTGTCTCCTGTACAATGTGGTCCATTCTGTCATTTTTCAGTGGTAAATTATTTCTGTGTTGTAGTTCCAAAATTAGTGGTGAGAGAAAAAATGAAGCTTTAAAACCTGACATCTCAGTGTGTTCCGAGAAGAGCACTGAAATGTCAACTCATTTGCCACCTATTAAGGCACAACTGCAGATTTCCATTAACACATTTATCTGCTGTGGTGGAACCGGTTCAAAGTCCGCTTCAGAAGAAGAAAGAAAAGAGTCAGAGCAGGTCACTGCCTAAACACAGGGATTAAATTAACTTAGAACAAGAGAAATTCCCAGCTTCTTCCAGAAAGCTTACTGCTCTGCCTCACACACTTCATTCACGCTGTTTGGGTCTATGGGTCTTAATGCCAGTTATTTCTTTGTTTCTCGCTGTTTTCTCTGTGGTTTCTGGAGGTATATTCTTGCAGAAATGATCAGTCTGTAAGGAGGAAATTACTTCTTTTTCCGCAGATAGAGCAATAAATGAAAGAGCAGTAATTTAGGAGCTGGATTTCAGGCAAATTTTCATTTGTTCAATTCTTTCACTTTGTAAAACTTGATTTTAGAGTTACTCAACCCTGCCCTAATGTCTGCAATAACAACGGTGTCCTTAAAAATTATTCAAGTCAGCTTAAGGGAAGAAAGAAAATGTCTTCCACGGAGCTTCAAGATTTTAACTTGTGAACCCTTGGGTAGAAATTGGGCCTTCACATGTGTGTTCCAATGGCTCCAGGAGGGCTCCCTGCTTTGAGTGCATAATGGTGCCAAGCTGGCCATGTATTGGGGGCTGCAGTAGCTCTTTGCCATTGTGCATCACAAATGCTTGTCATCCTCCTTGCTGCTCCATACAGTCCCACCTGGTTTCCTTGGGTGATGGAGCTGAGCGTTGATACAGCCTCTATTGGACAAGAATGCAGCACAGCTTATGGATACAAGCCTTGGAGCAGGTCACAGACAGCACTTGGCATGACTCAGTGGTCTTCAAGGTCTTTGCCAGCCTAAAAGGTTCTATGATTCTACTTGAGTCTCCATGCAGCAGATGAGCATCCTGAGAAAGCTCAGTTAGGTAGCCAGCAAGGATCCATTTCTTGTGCTAGAAGGTTTGACTCTTCTGCTGGAAGATTTTGGGAGAGCCACAGAAGAGCAAGGGCTGTGTGTGAGAACAGAATGAGGGAAGCACTTCAGCCACGTGAGAAACACGCAGGGGTGGGGAGTGGATTGTGTGTTATAAAATAAAGTTATTTTCCCATCAGATGGAGGAACAACACAGGAATTATGATCCATAGTGGCCAGCCTGCTCATTGCAGTGGGTTGAACATTCCTGCATGACTGAAATTGTGACCAGGGTACTTTAACACCAGATTTTGCTCATAACTTACTACTTGATGTCAACGAGGAGTATGTGCACAGGATGAAAGGACTCATGGAAGAGTTAATTTCAAAGATTGACTGGGAAAATAAAAAGAACAACACAATGGACAAAGAACTCTTCCTAAATTTGCATGTACATCTTCAATCAATGCTTCGAATCCAGTCTTCAGCTACAGGGAAATGTGTGGTCACTTTTCCTTGGAAGTGATTCATGTCCTGCATAATTCAGTGCTAGGCTTTGGATGTTTGTGCTGTTATATACATGTGTGTACTCTGGCAATAAGCCATTGTCACTCACCCAGCAGTGAGGGTCAAAATGTTGATCAGCTCTTCCTTCCCCGTGCACTCTGTCCCGTCAGTGAGACAGAGCTCCTGGGGAAAATTGATCACGTTAACAAAATTGGAATTTCAGCATTGTAGAGGAAGGGAGTGAGCTGGGATTTCACATGCAGCTTTCATTCTTGCACTTCCCACTTCACACCATTTAGACTTAGCCCTTTGTTACTTTGATAGTAGTAGTTCTTTTGTTCAGAGAAGTCTGGGAAGAAGCCCATTATTCAGAACAAGGTCTGTCCCTTGCTTCTTCAGCACCACTGCCCAGCTAGGACTGTGGCCCCTGCTACATTTATTGGGAGCAAGGCTCTTAACCTATATGAATAAAGGGAAATATCGGGAAAGAAATTGGGGCATACATTGTGTTGTCAGGATGTTATCAGAGAAAATCAAAATTGGCATTCTCTGCCTGATCTTGGAGCCTGGCTTTTTCCATATCTGTGGCACAAGCTTGTCCTTTTTTTAGACTGTTTTATTCCTGTGTTATTTTGATACATTAATTACTGATAAACAACTAAATTTTCAGAAGTCTGTCTGCCAAGTTAAGAATGAGATTAAAAAGATGCTTTTCTTCCTGGTAGTCCTTCTCCAGATGAACTTTCATAGGGTATTATAAAGTGAAGGTTTTGGAGCTTGTTTTTGTTTTTTTTTTCTAGAAAGATTACAAGAATTGTAGGAAATTCTAGAAAGTTAAGCATAGTCTATCCCTACTGCCTCTATAATTTAGCTTTCTACAACAGAAATGATCCCCAAAAATAAGAGTTGCTTTCAGATTTAGCTGAAAGTCAAGAGCTGATCCTGTTTTTCCATTCCTGTATTAATGCATCTTTGATACAATCTCATTATTCTCTATGAATACTTGAAACTGTGCTCTGTGCAAATACAGAGATGTCTTCATCTCAGCCCTTGTGCAGTCTGCTATTGGAAATATCCTACTTAATAAATACAAAAATGAAGCAATGCTACTGCAAAAAGAATGAACTTTATTGTAGCTTTTAAGGCTTTTTCTTTACTTTGATGTTTACTTTTTGTGTATACAAAAGCATTGCCTGGAAAAACTTAAAATATGGTTGAAGTTATGTGAGGATGTTGCTGTTTCCCAGTGACAAATTACAATTTTTTTTTAAGGTGAAACAGGATAAATCTTGATCAAATGTTATTTATGTGAGTCACGCATCTGGGTTTGATTAAAAGTAAGACTAAATATGAGATTTTCAGATGAAAATCTGATCCAGTACAGTAAACCACTGCACTTTGTGCCGGTGTGTCTTTACCTCAAGTGTTGTGAGCAGTTTGGGGTGCCTCAATTTAAGAAGGATATAAAACCCTTAAAGAGCTGTGATGGTGAAGGGTCTTGAAGGGAAGCTGTGTGAGGACCCACTCAGGTCCCTTGGTCTGTTCAGCCTGGAGAAGAAGGGACTGAGGGGAGACCTCATTTTGGTCTTCAACATCCTCACGAGGGGAAGTGGAGAGGCAGACACTGATCTCCTCTCTGGTGAACAGTGACAGGACCTGAGGGGGTGGCATGAAATTGTGACTGTGTCAGGGGAGGTCTAGGCTGGAGATCAGGAAAATGTTCTTCCCTCAGAGGGTGGCTGGGCACTGGAACAGGCTCCCCAGGGAAGTGGTCACAGCACCAAACCTGACAGAGCTCAAGAAGCACTTGGACAATTCTCTCAGGTACATGGTGTGACTCTTGGGCTGTTTTTCACAGGGCTGGGAGGTGGACTCCATGGTCCTCAATGATTCCTTCCAGCTCAGCATATTGTGTGATTGACAAATTTTCCAGTAAAATAATGATTTTTGGGGTTTTTTTGACTGATTTGTTTTTTTTTACAGTCTCGATAATGCCTAGTAGTTTTTGTTACTTTGGTATCCTTTAGTCCTTCTTACTTAACAAAATAAGTTTTCCTACTTTTCTTCTCCAGTGATAAATTTCTATACTGGAAAAACTTGATTTTGTTGTTTTTTCTTTTAAGAGTTGGTTGTATTTCGAAGCCTTCTCCTGTCCCTAAATAAACATACTCGAGTTCACTTGTGGCTGATAAGTGAATGTGTCAATTCTTCATCTTGTATATCTTGAATAAACTCCAGAGAGCCTTAGTAGTTGAAAATGATAATTATTTTTCCTTTTTAGGAACCAGACATACATCTTTCTCAGACAAAGAACTGTAAGGAGCAGGCTGTCTCCTCCTGTAGACCTTTACAGGTTGTACTTAGGCACATTGTAGTGAAGAGTGGCTGTGAGTTTGTCTCATATACAGCTTCTCAAAGTTAAATTAGGGGATCAAAAAATGTCCAGTTGCTGGTTGCCACTAAACATGTGCATGTGAAACATTTTTTTTTTTAATTGAATAGCTCTGATTACACAATAAAAGTGAAGTTGGTCCATTAGTATGAAATAGTCAAGGAAATACCCTCCCAACAGATCCTGGCTGTGACAGAGAGGCCTGATGGTACAGTCATTAACGGAGAGAATATTTTTCTAGAACCTATTGGGAATCTTCAGTGTTTTGGAGAGTTTCACAGGCCATGGCAAGATGACATAGATTCCCATGAACTGTGTGCTATTTGAAATTTAAATTAGGGCAAAGGATTTCAGTGGCGCCAGTGTTATCACCAAGGATTGTCTCCGACAAAAACCTCCCGTCCTCCACCAGCATGTGCGTGATGTGCTGTATTCTTTTCTTGCAGCTTTGCTGTTCATTGCTGTACTCTGAAGAGCCCCATGTTTTTGTTTTTCAGGCCAGAAGGTGTGCTATGGTGCCTTCAAGCACTCGTGTTACAAGTTAGCCTATTTCCAGGACTTGTCTAGACGCGTGGGCTTCCAGGAGGCCCGCCAGGCTTGTGAAATCGATGGTGGGGCTTTACTGAGCTTAGAAAGCGAAGCTGAGCAGCAGCTAATAGAGAACATGCTGCAAAACCTCACCAAATCAGGCTCTGGGATTTCTGACGGTGATTTCTGGATTGGGCTGTGGAGAAGTGGCGATGGGCTGGCCACGTCGAGTGCTTGCCCCGACCTGTACCAGTGGGCTGATGGAAGTATGTCACCATTCAGGTAAGTGTGTGAAATTGCTTATTGAGAAGGTTTCATGGAAGGATTGGAGCCTGAAATGCCAAGCCTTGCTTGAAGGCATGAAGTTTGTAGCACCTCCCCCTTGACTTCCCCAGAGGAAGTGTAGCTGGTAGTCAGGGTTTTGAATTTGAAGCTATGACAGGATGGCATTGTGTGGCTTCAGCCTACAAATTTCTTTGCTCCCACCTACAGAGTTTGCCTCTGCAAGACGTTTGGAGGTTGTTCTGCCACACATACAGTCTTTTGGGTGTGGTCTGAAAGCAGGCAGGTAAATTCTGCAAGGCTATGGCCTTGCAAATCAGGGAGCCAGCCACCAAATAAATTGTGAGATGCTTGGCATAAATTGTTCTGTTTCCATCCTTTTCGAAAAGCCTTTAATTTCCTGATGAAGCCAATGCCCAGAGTAGCAGCAACTCACAGAACTGAAGACAAGGGGACAGATAAGAGTCTAATAGGGAGGAAGGCAGAGCAGTGTGGTGTTATTTCTGCAGAGGTGCTTTGATCAGATTTTTTTTTTAAGATTCAGAGGTGTGCAGCTTGGGCCTTAAACTCCTTTCACAGAAAGGTTGTGGGAAATGCAGGATGTCTTTGAAGAGGATGGGAGTGTTGGGGTTGATATTTCTTCATTGATGTAAACTCTTTTCTTTGTCATCCTGACGAACCTTATCTTCACCAACTAGAAACTGGTACACAGATGAGCCTTCCTGTGGAAGTGAAGCCTGTGTGGTGATGTATCATCAGCCAACTGCAAACCCTGGCCTGGGAGGGCCATACCTTTATCAATGGAACGATGATAGATGCAACATGAAGCACAATTTTATCTGCAAATATGCCCCAGGTTGGTAAAACTGAAGTTACATTTCACTGATGGGACATTGTCTTAGCAAAACAATTGCCTCTTGGTTTGTGAGGGAATCTTCAAGTATCTTTTGGCCTGTGGTACTGGTTCCTTTGGTGTGTGCCTGAGCTGGCATTAACAGGGGATATTATATGTCAATAACAACTGTTAAAATACATTTTTAATACATTTAAATAAACATGTTTATATCTGATAAGAATGTTTTCAAAGTTAGCTTCAGCATCATGCATTCCCAGGTGTTTTTTTATTTAATTAATTCCCTTACTTCACAAAGCATTTTAAGTGTACCTTTTCTACTTTCTAGGTAGGATGACCAAGACATCTCTTGGTCCTCCTGTAAAAAAATATTGCACTGTCTCTGTAGTTGCAGGCCTGCCATTTTATACCAACTTATGTGTGGTGGTTGTTTCAAAAAGTTATGGCTTGAAGAATGAAGTCCAGAACAGCAGGAAAAAATTCTGCATTCATGCATGTAGATTTAGAGATATGAAAAGCAGATGCATGCTAGTTGAGATGGTGACAGAGGAAACAGATCTTAGGCAATTTGGCTGTACTTTCAGACATGACATAAGTTCTGTGCATGTCAGTAGAGGAAAAGTGAGCTATAAACTAGAGCATGGTGCAAAACCAGAGAGGACGTGAAAAGTAAACTTTCCAGTTTGAGCCTGTAACATTTTCTATTCTTGGCGGTCCTTAAAGTAAATGAAAACGTGCTTTTCAGCAGGATCACGCAAATGTTTTCAAATAAGTTTTGGTGTGTTTGTTTTTCAAAACTAAGCTAAAAGTCAGAATGCATATGAAATTATGAATTATTTCATTTACTAATTAATAAAAGCTCAAGTGGTGGCCCATGGGAATCTCATGAGGTTTAACACAGCCAAATCCAAGGTGCTGCACTGGGTCAGGGCAGCCCCCGGTACCGGCCCAGGCTGGGGATGAACAGAGCCAGAGCAGCCCTGGCAGAAGGACTTGGGGGTGCAGGTGGGGGNACCTGAAGGGAGCCCACAGGAAAGATGGAGAGAGACTATTTACAAGGGCCTGGAGTGACAGGACAAAGGGGAATGGCTTCAAACTGACAGAGAGTAGGCTTAGATTAGATATTAGGAAGAAATTCTTTGCTGTGAGGATGTTGACACCCTGGCACAGGTTGTCCAGAGAAGCTGTGGCTGCCCCATCCCTGGAAGTGTTCAAGGCCAGGCTGGATGGGGCTCTGAGCAATCTGATCTAGTGGAAGGTGTCCCTGCTCATGGCAGGGGGTTGAAAAAAAGTTATTATTTAATGTCACTTCCAACCTAAACCATTCTATAATTCTGTGAAATCCTCCTCTTAGCAGCTGTTTGACCTATATAATTCTGCAGTTTCCTACCTTCTTTGTCTATGCTGATGATCAAACAAGAATCGCTCTCTTTGTTGGGATCTGTCTGTAGAGATCCAGGCTATTTTGTTCCTCTGGTTTTGGTGGATACATAACTTTTTCACTTTCTGGTCTCTTAATGAGGATATTAATGGCAATCAGTATTGCAGGCAAATATTAAATATTTGGCAGAGTTGATATACCAACATGTTTTGGTATATGGTCACCCCCCTAAATCTGTTCCTACTTTTGAAACTGTTAGTGGATATCACTACTTTATTATGATCAGTAATCATCAGAGGCCCTTCAAGTACATGTGACAATTTTATCCCTTTTAGAACTGTTCAAATTATTTTGAAATAATGTAACAAAATAAAAATATTTTGCGTTGTAAAAAACCCAACATTTTTATGTCAGAAATTGCAGGCTTTATTAAAAAGGTTTGGTTTCAGGTGTATTTTGTAGCTTTAAAAGCAACCAAATTTAAATTACATAATTATTCTGTAATAGTGAACTACTTGCCATTCTTGTTGAGATGTGGTAAAGAATTGTTTTTTCTATTGCTTTTACCATCTGAGAAAATGCTGGGTATTTGGGATTGTCAGGAAAAAAAGTGATAACAGTAACAATGAAAATACATTTATGTTTCTTTTTCTAGGTGGAAATGGGTTATTAGTTTATAATGAGGCATATAAGGCAAACAATGTATAGGTAAATTATTGTTAGCATCGACATTGTTATGCACCTAAATACAGCACTACTGAATTGTAGCTGCTTATTTTTCAAACTGTTGGAATTGTGCTCTTTAGCAAAACAGACTATTCTCCAGAAATGTATTTATCTGTCACATGGAGGAAAGGAGTAGATGCAAAAAAGTATACAAATAGATATATGACATTTCTTTCACTGCCTGAAGAAAGTAACACAATGTAGGAAAATTACATTCCTTATCTCAAACCAAGTTAGACTTACAACCTTTTTCCCCATCTCAAATCACTGTAGAGGCTTCAATGTCAGCTCTTAGCAATGCAAAGTACATCAATTTCACCAGGAGTACTAAAGTGCCACATGCACATTGAATTTCAGTTTGTTATCCGAATGTGTTGTTTTTCACAACTCTCCTGTCTGTGCTCAGTACAGGGTGTGTGACACCAGCCACAGGCCAAAGCAGTTGTAGGTGACTTTGATGAAGTTACATCCAATTGTATCATCAGCAAGTCCAGGACAGTGCTCATTAGGCAGTGTTGCTCAAGCAGCAACTACATTTCTGGTAGACACTTTTATTTTTCCAAGGCCTCCCTTGACAATGTTTACTGTTGCAATGTGCAGTTTGGCTTTGGATCATATTGATCATTCAGCAATCTTAAATTTAATTATAGGTTTGTAATTGCGATGACATTTAATTCCTGTCCAGCTCCTGTAGGTTGGATTTTGCAATCAAATTGAAAACTCATCTCCTCTTCTGCTGTCAAGAGACAGCAGCTCAGTTTTTTGGGGTATCTTGGCATCTTTCTTTACATCAGGCCAAATGTAGCTATTTTTCACCAGAGTAGGTGAAATAATTGCCTTTATCTAATAGGCTTTATCGGTGTTTTGATTTCTCCCAGCAGTTTGTATTTATCAAGACACTCAGAACTGTAGTCTCATAGCACAATTAAGTTAGTATAACCTTATGATAGAGAGAACTTCTAAAAACAAGAAGTTTTAGAATCATGTGCACAAATGAAGCTTTGGATATATTAGGCACCTTATTCAGCACAAGAAGTCAGGGTGTTCAGAGGCTTAGCCTTTAACCATTAAATCAGAGGCCACCAAGAACTGAAGTTAGACTATACTATAGCCTTCTTCTAAGGAGCAAAAGTGTGAACTAGAGGTGATTTGACACTGGTTTGCAAGGAGTCTTTGGTAAGAAGATGAAATGCTGAAGAATTAAGCAATTATTGTTTGGGGGAATGTATCTATTTCTGTGATACTGCATGAAAAAAAATGGAAACATCTGTTTTATTGCAAACATTTTTCATTCTTCAATAATCAATTTTAAATATTGATTTAACAGATAATGTCTTAGAAAAAGAATTAGGAGACAGAGCAGAGCCAGAATACGGTAAGAAATTTTGACACGTTAAATTCCGTTGCACTGGTAAATACGTAATTATAAGGATAGTGTACCAGAACCTCCAAAATTAACTAGGTTTAACAGGCACAGTTAAGAACTGGAACACAGGAAAAATTAATTCTTCAGAGAGCAACAGCTACAGATACATGGCTGTCGTTCAGAATAACACTGCTTGTAATTCTTCTTCCGGATATAGTTCCAATTTTGTCATAAAATCCTGTTTAAAATCGTACAAATGTTAATTTTCCCAATATAAATTAAAATGTAATTACTATTAATTTATTTAACAACATAATAGCCATATTTTTTACTACTTTCTTAAAATGTCTGATCTCCTTTTCAGATATTTTTCCAACAGTGCCAGCAGGAAATCCTTATGACACAAGCAAACCAGAAGATCAGTATCATATTATTGCTACTGAAACAGGTGATGTGTTCATATGAGTATAGTGTTCTGCTAAAAATATTAACAGTGGAATTAAATGAATATTTCAGTTTCCATTTTTGTCAGTAGGAAGAAACAGTCTGTTTCCCTGGGAAATGCCCTGAAATTACATATATTTGAATAACATTTCAAGAGTTTTAGTCCTCTTACTAAGGAACGGTGGAATATTTGTTACTGTGGAAACAAATTATTTCCTTGTCTCACCAAACTTGGAATAAACACCGTGTCCATAGCTCCACCAAGTACCCTGTGTTTTGGGAAAACAACATGCTAGGAGGAGTTCAGTGCCTTGCTGAGATTCCCAGCAGAGAAGACTGTGGGATATTTGGATACCTACTGCTCAGGTTCTGCAATGCCCCTGGATGCTTCATTCAGCAATTTGTCTTCTGAACAGAGTCCTGAGGCTCAGGAAGAGTTGTAGCATAGCTTTAGTTCAAAGAACTGAACATGTCTAACGAGCAGCTCTGCATTTTATAGGATTGAACCATGGGATTATGGGCAGTGGATGCTTTGTCTGGATTTGGGCCAGCTTCCTAACTGGTGTTTCCATTATCTGTAACTCTAGAGGAATTATTATGTTGATGAACAGTGGTTTAAAATCAGGAATACCATTTAATATAAACTGTGCAAAGACTCTAAAACTCAGACACAACCTGAATATTCACATTTAATCTTGCTAGTGAAAAATATGTTCAAAATAGGACAATGGGTAAGAAAATCTCCACAATTTGTCCATTGAATGTGTACTAGTATAAAACCAGGGCATATAGTACCCTTCTGGAAGTTGCAGACCCCATCCTCTATTGTAGACAGATAATAAAGTTTCAGCTTGTACCATTTCCCCCTCCTTTTGTGCAAGGACCTGCAGAGGAGCACCTGTAGCTCTCCTCATTAGTCAAGGAGAGGCTATATGTGTCTTTTAAGAGGAAAGGAAAGATGAGAGCCAGGCTCATTCCTCCTGTGGTCCTGCACGGGCAGGGAATCCACATACAAAGACAACTGAGTCTACAGTTGAAATGGACTGTAAAAAAATTAGGCTGTGAAATGTACTCCATTAAAATACTTGAATTTTGAATTACAAAATTGACAAATGTCAGAATTGAAGACCTTAAGGTATGTTTGGCACATAACTCGAGTGCTGCTTTATTCTTGATACTGCTGAGGGCTCTTTGGAGCTCTTCCTATAGAAGGAATATGTGTTCTTTTGTGAAAGTTAATGTATTCCTGTTATTTTACTCCAGATTTTTACTCACATGATTAAAAGCATTTCAACATGGGAGACATTAATGAGAACTTTTGTCTTGTAGGTATAATTCCGAATTTAATTTATGTTGTAATACCCACTATACCACTGCTGCTATTGATACTGGTGGCTTTTGGGACTTGCTGTTTCCAGATGCTTCATAAAAGGTAACATATACTCATCCATAGTGGTTTTATAATGCAGAATTCATATTTCCATTGACAAGCTATTCCTACTGAAAGACTGCTTACATCTGTCCCCAAATATGCAAATAAGAGCCTTTTCATCTATTAAAATGCAAGTAGTTTACAGCTGTCACAGCTGAACATTCACCTTCAGGCTTTTCCACAACATGCTGAAGTAATTCCAGGTCTCAAAGTAGCTGTTGGGACTCCACCTGTTTCTGAAGAAAGTCTCTTTGCAGACCACCTGATAGGCAGGGCTGTTCTCAGCACTTTTACCTCACCTCTTTCATTGTGGTTACCACCTGTAAAGTGCCTGGGCTGTGGGAAATAGTAGAGGGGTCCCTCACAGATACAGGGTGAACCCAAGGAGTCACTCTCTAACCTAAAGGAAAAATTTGTTCCAAGGACAAACCTAAGGGCCAGCAGCTGCTTAATCCTGCTCACTGCACATACCTTGCAAACAACAGGTGGACAACTGGAGCACAGAAATTGAAAATGAAAAGCAAAAGCTTGCTTTGAGCCACACACCAGTGTGACATCCTTTGTACACCATGCTTGTGCTAAAGAGGATGTGTAAAATAAATAGGTGTGTGTTTGTAGCTGTGATATCAAGCAGGTGTACTGTTATGCCAAAAGGAAACATTTCAGCCTTGAAATACAATATACTTTGCTTCATGCCTTAAAATTCTTTGGACTTCTCACTTTTTCTCAAAATATGCTATAGATACATAAAGATATGACAGCATATATTTTTTTTTCTGAACTAGTATTGCCGAAACTTTCAAATATCATTTTCATCCTTTAGTTCAGGAAGTGTTTTCAAGTTCATGTAATCCAGAAGAGTTTAAACTGAAATGTTTTATAGATAAATGCTAATTTGGTAGAATATCAAGAGTAATAAGCAGATTCATAAGCTGTTGTCCTTCTTGAGGAGCAGGAATAATTAAAAGAAATATGATATCACTGTTTTAAGAAATTAAAAAAAAAATCCTATTTTTAGCCTTATTTTTTTCCTTATGGTTTTTACTTAATATTTCCTGCCAGTAGCTGCAGTAACTTATTTCAGGTGAGGAAACACTCCAAATGTGAAGGCTGTTTCTGTCTGTATGAGTGAGTGCACAGTGATATTTGCAGTACTCCTTGGTACCATGCCTCATTGGAACAAGTAGCCATAAAGAACAGATGTTATGAGTTCTGCATAACAAAGTTGATTATGTTTTTATAAATGTACACTTTCCCACCTGTCTTATGACAGACAAATACAAGCCTGTGAAATGTGTATAGACCTCACCACTGGGGCTGCAGAAGAGTAGTAAAATAATATGTATAACACTAGCAATTAAATAGTAATTGAATTCTGGAACCCTTATTACAGTGGCCCTGGATTTCTTGGTAAGTATGGTACATCTCAGTACCTTTTCTGGCAGGTCTTTCTCTTTGGGGAAAAGTTTCAGCCCTTGAATAGTCCTGGGAAAACAATGAGAGATGGATGGCCCACTGAAATCAATAGAAGCAGTAATGTTGACTTCAGTGGGCTTTGATCAGGCCTTTGATGCTATAGCAGTTCATCCAGAAGTAATGCATCTGAACTTCCAAGACTTCAAAATCGCATGACACAGATATTGGAAATTCACCTTGGAAGATTGCCCATTTTTCTGTTAGCTGATTAATCTGATAGATGAAATGATAAAAAAATCAAAGACAAAATGGTTTTGATGCAAAACAGGGTTCTCTTTTTTATTGTTCGGTTGTGTTTTTTGTTGTTTTTTTTTTATGTGTGCTGTTTTGTTTTTTTTTTGTTCCCTGAATGTCCATTTTGAGTTACATCAAAATGTTTAATTAAAGAAATTAAACCATTTTTAAAAGTCATTCACATCAAAAAAATTATCACCAAAGTGAACTATTTTATCTGCTGAAACAAAGCTTTGTTTTTTAAAAAAATATTTTCCTACCTATTTTCAATTTCCACTTACGACCTGCCTTGCAAACCATTTTAGTTCATCACAAATATGCGGTTCTTGGGCAAAAACCAAATCAAAAAAAGAGATAATCACTTGAACTTATCATCTGGACACTGTAGATCTTTAGGAAAGGAATTCTGCCCTGCTGGGGAAGGAGGGATCCCCAACTTTCCACATGAACCTGACTTCTCATTCTTTTTTAGGCTTCCACAACATGGTGACCTTTCCTCTGAAAGCCACAACCCATGGCCAACCAGGACATGCCTAGCTTGAAAGGTCATGACTAATTTTGCCTGGCATTGGGCTCTTGAAGGGTAGTAATAAGGCAAAGCAACACCTCGTCCCTGTAGCTGGCAGAAATGATCAGCTCATTCATGCTTAGATGCTCTCCCTTTCATTTCTTCCAGGGAAGCAAGGAGAAACTGCTTCAAAGACCCATCTCCATTATCATCTGAATGCCTTGCAGAAAGTTTAAATTCCAACCTGGTATATTTCTCAGTTTCTATGATTGCATTTGATGGTCAAAACACCAATATGCTCAAGCTATTTATTGAATCTTACCTTTGTCACTAAAACCTGTTTCCTGAGCCAGCTGTGAGAATCAGCGTAGGTTTGCTGAAGATAAGCTCATTTGATACAGCTCGAGTTCTGATCCAAGGTATTTAGAAATTGTTCCTGCTGTGTGGCAAGGACTGTCCATTCAAAGCCTTTCATCATTAATTTATGCCTGCTTTTGGTGGATTAATCCAAAAGGAAGTAGTGACTTCGTTTCCTTAAGAAGGAGGCGCTGGAACTACTTGATTCATTGCAATTGCTTTGTTTATAGCATTGTGGCCTGATCTAAAGTCCACTGAAGCCAAAAGGGAGTCTTTTCAATGACTCCAATGGGCTCAGGTACATAATGCATTACTTTGTAGGACTTCAGAGGTAAGTCTGGAGGGATTGAAAAACTACTGTAGCATTCAGCACCCTCGAAGTGCATTTTAAATCAACTCTGACTTGCTTGCATTTACACACCAGGAAAGGAGTAAAATTGAATGTATAGGACTGTTGGGACTCTTAGCTTTCCACCTTACAGAGTTAGGTAGGGCTGCTTCTCTTCCTCTGGTTTTTACTTAATTGGGAGAAAAGAACCCACATCAGTGTGAAATATTCTACCCGGAGATTGAAGCATTTTCATTGAAATGCAGCTACACTGGCTCCTGAAGTGGCTTCTACTTCAGCAGTCTGCAGTGCACTGTCATCTGCCTAAGTGAGGGAAGATGGTGTATTGTGGCAGCTGTAGCCATGTGAAAGGCTGCCATCAACTTTCAGGGTGCCACAGGGCTCCCTGGAAAAATCAGAGCAAACACTTCAGCAGTATTGCAGAGCAAGTCCTTTATGGGACCAGTTTTATCTTTCTTTTTAATTGAAAAAGCACCAATCACAAGACCTACCATTGACAGTTTTGACTGAAAACTAGCCCTCAGGAAGCTTTCTACCAGTCATTCATTGCTAGGAGTCTGATCCATGTGCCATCACTTCATTAGATGTCAGGTGAAGCCCTGAAGGGAAGGGGCTTGCTGGCGCAGGGGTGCACAGTGACTGTGTTGGTGTCCCCAGGGTGGGCAGGGGTGTGGCACCCACTGGGGTGGGTGGGCTGCACCTTGGGCATGGATTTAGGGGGATGTGTGTGCTCTGGTCCCCCCCCCAGACAAGGGAAGTGCTCAGCTCCCACCAGCCCTGGTCCAACTCAGCCCTTCTCTGAAAAGAGTGCTCTGTACGAGAGGTGTGGCTGGATGGGAACTGGAAAAAAATAAAATACAAAACTGTACAGGCCAATTCAGTGCAGTTCCTGGGAGCAGCACTGCTAAGTGGGGTGGTCTGGTGTTTTTGGTAACAGTGGCACTGTGGGTGGGGAACCAACACTGTGAAAGCACCAAATGTGGCCTTGAGATGCGGGGATGGAACGCTCAGGTCTGATCACAGAGCTGAATCAGGACTGCAAAGGCACACGTGCACTGAAAATAGTTTATAATTTTATTTTTCAGTAAAGGAAGAACAAAAACCAGTCCAAACCAGTCCACACTATGGATTTCAAAGACGCCTAGGAAGGACAGTAGCATGGAGGTATAATGATTTACTGACTGAAAACGAAGCAAAAATAACGTTTTGCAGTGAGGCTGTATTATAATGTCGTCAAAGAACATTAGCTTGGAATGGCTTGAAAATGCAAAGGATCTACAAGAATGAACTGTAAGCTCCCCCTTGAGGCAAATGTTCAGATCATTTTTTATATAATGTTTGTTTATTAATTCAGTGACAAAATATGCCATGCTAAATAAAGGGTATGTGTTTATTTTGCTAAGAGATGTAAGTAAGCTAGTTGTGAGCAATGAAATGAACAGAGCATTTGAAGTTTTTATGGGGAAATATCCACAATGTATGTCAGTTTTAAGACTGTTTGTAGTTAAACAAACCTCCTCTGTTTCCTTTAGTCTTTCATGCATTGTATTGTAGTCAATGTACAGTAAATGGAACTGACAATTTTACAGTGTAACAATTATTTATCTTTGCATAAAAGTTTGATACAAAATATTTGTTTAGTATTTATTTGCACACTTAAAACAGGTTTTGAACCTCGGGAATAAATATTATTTTATTAAATATTAACACGATTGCTGACAGAAACAGCCACTGTGTTGTGTCATCAACCTGATGAGGCAAAATTCAAGAATTCATCAAAGTCCTTTGCTGTCATAGAATGAATTCATTTTGCCAGAGGATGACTTTAACTTTTTGTCATATTGGCCCAAGGTCAACATAAACAGCTTGGAAAGTGGTATGTCATTAATGGTGTGTCCTTTAAAGGCAGCTATTAGTTGTTACTTGATTAAAATATTTTTCTGATGGAAAAGAAAATTCACAGTGGGCAAGAGTTTAGGAGTAAAATCACTGTTTCAGTAATTCTACATAAAAAAAACCATTAAAAGTCATTTAAATATAGCTAATAGTTTGTTAGGAATAATATAATGTTGGAACAAAGAGAAGACAAAGGCTTTTTCTTGGAAGTGACGCTCATAGATTGATTCCAACATTACTCAGACTGTTATCTAGAAATGCAATTATTATATTAATTGATGGATAGATTTAGAGGTAACTGCGATGCATTTAAAGCTGTCTTCTAGAGTTATGATTAACATTATTAATGTCCATTCTCTTTGGTTCCTTAAGAGCTTTCTGTGCCTTAAGAATGGTTTTGCCAGTCGTTAGGAGCAGTCCAGGGTGGTGGCAGGAGCACTGTAGTTGATTTGTTGGTGACAATCTGGTGTCAGAGCAAAAAGTTAAGGTATTTTACTGCCATTGCAGTGAGAGTTCAAGAGCCTGAGTTCAACCCTGCTGTCTTTAACACAGATTCATAACTACCACTGGGTGGGTGTTGGGGAGAGACTGAGCAAAGCAGAACTGAAGGGTTGCCTGCACTGTGCTGCCTGATGTTCACCACATCATTTTGGAGACAAATGCGTCTCAGTTTTTCTGAGTACAGAAAAAGGTGTTTGAAAGTTCAGTGCCATTAATACTAATTGTGCAATTAGTTGCTGAAGCACTTTTGGAAGTATCTTAAAGCTGCTGTTATGCAGTGGTTTTGCTTCCTTTTCAAAGAAAAGCCCTCCTGTAGTTCAGGTTAAATATTGGTATTCCTACTTAAAATACTCTGTAGTTTTTCCAGACAGCAGGAACCTCTTTCTTTGTCCAATCCCCTACTTCAGTTTCCTTTGCAGTGAGAAAATACTATGATCCTACATGATCACCAAGACCAGAATTGTTTTACTACTCATGTAAATACTGATTAACTCAGCTGAGGGGAAGAAAGACCTCTCTCTTGAGAAGAGTTGTGGTAAAAAAGAGCATAGTTAATTTTTATAGTCTTGAAGGATTAACTCCCTTTAACTTAAGGATTAACTGTTTCTTCATACTTCCTACTTCCAAAGGACATGTAAAGTTGACTCTATCAATATCACGGTTAATGGCAGCAGAAGTGATTTTGGAGCAGCAATTAGGAGAATGAAAATACCTTCAGGGGTGTCTTTTACAGCGTGAAAGTGATGGCTGGGCAGGCATGGGCACAGACTGTCTCAAACTCCATGGTGTGAAGGCAGGTGGGGAAGTGGCATCCAGTGCTTCTGTTGTAGTGTGCTCAGGTTTTATGTAGAAATAAGAAATATTGGCTATTGGGACAAAATATTTCTATATTTATCACCATATCCATCCTCTGTTTCAAAGCATCTTGGAACTGATTCAATTGCCAATAATCTGTTCTGTCCAAGTGTTTTAACATAGTATTGACTGGTTTCTGCACAGGTTAATTTGCAGGCAACTGAAGCTGTGGATGGTGACCAAAGGCTAGAATGTGATTGATTAAGGTTATGTTAGTTTTATCTAGACATAATTAGTTGAAATAAAATGGCTTTTTAAATTAAAAGAGTTTATATGATATATCTTTTTATGCCAGGTTTTGTAAAAGAACTTTTTCAGTCTGGTGAGGTGGTTTATCTCAAAATACATTTATGCTTTGCATTTTGGGAAGCAAGAAGATGCACACAAATAAAAGTATCTTACTGTATTCCTGGGAAGCACATTTTCTAGAGAGTGGATCTGCTTTCAGTTGGCTTTTGTATTTCATTAACAGACTAAAAACACAATGTACAATAGTGATGTATGGTAAATAATGTAAAAATCAGGTCATATTTTACTTAAGCATTTTAATGTAATTGCTTCATCCAAATCAATTTATACTGATAGCAAAATGCTCTACTTTTCAGAGTAGTAGGAGTAACAATCATCCACTATGAAAGATAAAATTTGCAACTTTAAAATATTAAAGTTAAAAAACTGTGTCTTTCATATAAGAGATTGTGTCTAAAGCACCTTCTTTCCTTCTCTCTGTCATAATTATCTGTGTTCTTTGTGATCACAGATCTCTTGATAAAGATACAGATTTTGGTCTGGACCTAGTTCTCTAATGCTTACAAAGACCTGAAAGCAGTTTGGGACTTTTTTTTTTTTTTCTTTTGTCAGTGACTACCAGTCTGTTTGCAAGCATTTCATACCTGCATTAGGGTTGCAAGAACCAAATCCAGGAGCTTACAACAATCATACACCTCTGTGTATATGTGTAGATACCCTTACACAGTAAGTGAAAATGCATTTTGTAGTGTTGGTACTGTGGAATGATAAACACATTAAAGTCCTACACTGGTCTGAAAACAGAAGTAAAGAAGTGCATCATATTACGCTAAGACACCGTAGAATTTAAGGCATTTGAACAAGCAAGTAATTATATTTTAATAGAAAGCTATTTATAAAAGGGCTCAAGAAGATAAACTCCCTGTTTTGGTTTTCATATTCTTTCCCCTTTACACTGCTGTAATGGGATGTGTAATGTAATGTAACATAGGTTTTTTTACAAAGCACAAAATATGTATTAAAAATCACCAGTACAGAAAAAGCATGTAATATAGGAACACTATTATTCATGAGGGAGAGCTGGTACTCATTATTGTCAAATGTTTTTAAAAACATCACTTTTTATGAGAAGAAGTTGTGGTATTGTCTGTGCTTGGGTGTAGACAAGCACATCTCTATAACTGTTTGAATAACTGCCAAACACTTCCCTAGAAAGAAAACTAAAAAGCTCTATTCAATCCTTTTTTGACTCTATTAATTCCAAACACATTACACAAGAGAGAACTTTTGGCTGACATTCAGTTTATTCATTAGAAAGCAGCATGATCCGTGGTCAGCCTTTCTGCACAATCCATAAACCTCAGTCCAAAGCCTTTTGTAAGAGGCAAGGCAGAGGAACTCCCATGAGCCCAGTTTAAAGAGAGAACATACACCTTCATTTTGATATCCAGAGAGATTGCTGGGAAGAGTTGACTCTGCATTAATATGAAATTGCACATTGAAAAACACAATGTAAAAACATAAACCAGGTAATATTTCACCTGATATTAACAATTTTGATTCTTTTCCACTTCAACATTTATAGTTTGCAATTTTTTTACTTCCCGTGCATTGTAAAGGCTGCCACTGTGCAGTTAATGCACTGATGTTCAAAGAGTCTGTTTTCCTAAGATTCTATATAAAACAAAAAATAAAATGACAAAACCATTTATTGACAAAACCATTTATTAACAAAACCACAGCATCTCTTTTGAAATATTATGCTCACTTGGAAATGGATTTTATTAACAAACAGAAGTTACCAGTGTTTTCCCTCCCCAAGATTTATGTATTTGTTCAGTTTCTCTCTGAGATAGAAATGGCAGCCTAGTTTACATCATTATGCAATGTCTTACTTTCCACATCTAAATTCCATTGCTGTAATTAAAAAATACCAAGCTAATAGATGATGTTTTTGATCCAGTCCACAAACATGGTGACTCGAACATACACCCCTGGCCGTTGGGGAAGTGCACACCCTTCGCCAAATGATATTACACCAACCAAAAACCACTTGTCCCCATCTTCAAATGTCAGAGGGCCACCTGAATCCCCCTGCAATAACAAATTCAAAAGTTAAAAGTGAACAGTGTCAACTCTGAAGCAGACCCTGTTTATCATGTTTGTTCATTTTGTTTCTTAATCATAGGTGCTCTACCCCTGCATGTGCAGGAAGTGAGATCAATAAGAATATTTCCGTGGGAAAAAAAGAGAAAAACCTTGAAAGAATCCATTCTTTTTTTCTTTATATTTTAAATGATGTGATCTTAGACTGTCATCAGTCTAAGGACTGAACTTCAAGAGATTTTTTTTTATCTTATTCCTTTTATTTTCAGCGCTTCGTATTTCACAAAGCCCGGGTAAATGTGGAGGATTTTTTTCAGCTGAATATATTCAGCCAAAACAGAGTTCTATTTTCAGTCACCCCAGAGTTTCCGGAGTTTCAAATTCAGAGAACAAAATAACAAGCTTGCCAAAAGAGGTGTCCTTTTCTCTCGCCTCCTTTTCAATAGTTCAGCAGATGTAGCATTGTAATTTGACTGAATTTGATTTAGCTTGGGTGGGAATGATTCAAATGAGTCAGCTATGGGTATCTTGTTTTGATGAGAAAGAAAACAATTACTATTTTTCACTGTCTATCAAGTTAGTTGAACTAGTATTAATTGTGTCTCCTCCAGGCACTGTAAATGGATCTTTACCAGAGAATTCTGCAAGGACTCAGCCATTAAAATACTTCTGCCCATAACTCTAGAGCATCCCAGAACTTAAAGGCTGTGACAGCAGCCTAAAGGGGGATGTGCTATCAGGACTCAGTTGTTCATCTTTGCTCATGGCTGACTGGTCATTGATCACAGTGCTGGTCACTTGTACTCTCTATCAGCCTGGGGTGCTACACTGATTTTGTTTTTGTTTTTTTTTCTTTTGTTCAGTATAAGGTTCAAAAAGAAAAAGGGAAAGAGGAACACCTTTCCCCAGAGGGGAAAGGATATTAGGCTTGAACACAGTCCTTGTTCTAGACTAAACTAGGCAAAGTCAGGGCACATGCTGAAGGCTTAGGTTGGGAGGGCAAGGCAATATGAAAAGTTATGTGAGAGTGCTCCTTATCAGGCTTGAGGAAAGCCAGCCAGTCTCCATGCCACAGACTCCTTATTGCTGGAAGAAAAATCATGTGGCAGCCACCTCTGAGTACATCCTCAGAGAAGCAGTGAGCTATAAAGAGAGCTGGAATGGATAAAAACTAAACCCACAGGAACACAGGGCAGAAAGGCAGCCTCTCTGAAATACTTTAGTGTCCACTTAGGAAAGGTCTCCAGAGTTTGCACATTCTGGGGAAAAACAGCTTTGCTCTATCTCTTTCCCTTAATGAAGGATTTCTGAGACTTCAGTCTATTTGATATTTATTTCTCTGTTCTCTGCATTTCCCTGAGCGTGTGCCTCCTTCATGGAATTACTCAGCAGGAATTATTCAAAGCCTAGTGCAGAAAATTTCCAGTCCTCATATTTATCTCCCTCCATGGTTGTTTATGCTGACACAAAAAACAAAATATTTTCTTAACTTGTATCCTGAAAAATTATTAAATGGGCAAAGTACCATGAGTAGAAATTACGTTAATGGACAGGAATTGTTCTGGTTTTCATGAGTGGAGGATAAAGGAGCATTTTATTCAGTAAACTACCTCATTAACTAAATGAGGTTTATGCCAGCAGTGGAAATGAGTTGCTTCTACTTACCTGGCAGGAATCTATTCCTCCCATGTCATATCCCGCACAGAGCATATTCTCTGTAATGTTATATTTCGGCATCCATTGCTGGCATTTTTCGTTGGAAAGGAGAGGGACCTCTGCTTCTTGCAATATATTTGAAGTGGGACCTGATGAAAATACAAAGTACATTTACCTGCAGCATTAAATGTGGGCATCCTGCTGGGACCACTGATGGTTTTGTTCCTGTTCCAGCATGCTCGGCAGGCTCCTGAGCAGCAGGGATCCCTGCCTTGCTGCTGTACTATTCAGGCTTATGCCCCTGTAACACAGTCACTGATTAAACAGGGCTTGTTAACTGGATTCTGACTTTCATTTGTGTAATGGGACTGAATTTGGTTATAATTAAATCAAGATTACTAAAATCAATGACTATGAACTCACTGTGGGGAGATCTAAGGGATAATTAAAGGCTTAGGAATGTGGGTTGTTCAGTGTTTCCTCACTACTCATTGTGTAACTTAGGTTCTTTAAAGTCTTTTAAAAAAATTTTATTAATTCTTACCCAAAATTTTAAATGCAATTTAATGTAGAAGTCAATGTATTCAGCTGTGTAAGTGAAATGGCATGCTTATTATTTCAGAGAGACTCCAAATCTGGAGCATATGACATACAAACAGAACATACATTTCACACTGCAGTCAGTTTCCTTGACTTCTGGGGAAAACCATTTGCACATTGTCAGAAAGACTAATCCTCCTCTTCCCCCACCCAATATCTGGAACCAAGATGTACATATTTCATGTTGAGAAAAGTAGTCATCATAACTTCTAAGTGGATGTAATAAGCTTTCTTCGTAGCCTAATGAACTTAGATATGCATATTTTCTTCTAATAAATATGTTGTAACTATCATTTTGCTTCAGAGAAGGAAGAGTGGAATGGAATAGTTTCTAAATTTTTGTATGGAGGAGTAACTCCCTAAACTATTTGACCTTAGCAACTCCTGTGGAACAGGAACAAGCTTTCCCTCACAGCTACATGCCTGTCCGAATTTTCCAAGCAGATGACCCACCTTCATTCGTAATATCTCCCCAGCCAGCAATGGAGCAGTTAATTCCTGGTAAAAACTGTTGATTTTTTTCTGGTAGGCAGATAGGTCGTATGTAATCTGTGAAGGAGGAACAAGCAACCAGTTTCAACCTCTTCCCTGTATTCAGGTTTTTATGAGGTCACACCAGAAAACTTTCATTAATTCAAACCCACTTTCTGGCCGAGATATCCAGGAAGTGCTGAGCAGACTCCCCACCACCCTCATGCTTAGCACCGTTTTGCATAATAGAGTAAATAGGAACAAATGGATCTTTTGGGAAAATAAAACCTCACCTGTAAACTGCACTTTGTGTTGAAGGTGCATCAGGGCAATATCACTGTCTTTTGTTTGCTTCATGTAATGAGGATTTATAATTATTCTGTCGATGTTTCGAACCACTGTTGGAGGCTGTGCCGGATCTGACTGAACGTACAAGCCAAGAACAGCTTCCCAGCGGGATGGCTTTAATTGTCTCCTAGGAGTTGCAAGGGGAGCATTCACAATTAGGAACGATTAATGGAAGCTTTGAAAAATACGTGTCAGATTAAATGCTGATAGTTAGCCTCGTGGTAATTCGTAGCATTTGCACATTTTGTCAAATAAACAGAACAGAGTGAATGTGTTTATAATTCCGTGAGAGCATCACTGTCTTAAACATCCATGCTGCAGGTATGCGTTGCTGATTTTTTTATGGTGAGCTTGTAATGCATTATTTATAATTAATTAATCAGACGGTGGTGTAGAGGAGGAAAATACATTAGTTAAATTGCCATGGCTTTTTAAACACTATGAGGAATACTGCTGACTGCCCAGTAGGCAATTAATATTGGTCCCAGTTAGAAAATTGTAATGGAATGTCTGGAGAATAAGAGATCTGAGATGTTGTGGGAACTGCTGCAGCTCATAGACTCAGAAAACTAGTCTCTTAGTTTTTAATCTCAATCCAAAAAGATATTCTAAGACAAAATATGGCATAATCTGCATTTTTTTTCCTAATTGACACATGCTGGTTTCAGGCTGTATTCATCAGACAACTTAAACATCTGCTGTTTTTTAATCAATGACTTTATGGTTTAAAAACTATGTTTTCAGCCTGATTGTTGGACTGAATTGGTTTCTGCTCATCTTTTGGTTTGACTTCAAGAGGTTCTTTTGTTCTAAACTAGGTGTTCAAGTTAAATGTTTAGAAGGTGGGAAAATTCAAGCTTCAACTTAGGAAAATTCTAGCAAAGACATGATAAAATTAGATTTAGTGGAAAATAGAAAGGTGATTCAAGTGAAGAGGAAGTAGCAAGACAATCGAGGATTTATTATGTGGAAACTAAGAGGGCTTAATCCTTTTCATCTTAGTGTCTTTGTGTGGAATGTAGTTCCTGTCATGCCATGAGGCAGCATTGGGATTTTGGCACAGTCTCCATTGCCTTACTATTTAGCTATTTGTAGTGAAAGCTCCACTCTAGTTTTGAATTTTTTTTTTTTTTTTGGCATTTTAGTTTCTATATGTCTTTTATAACGCTTGCTTTCATTGTAGATACTATGAAAGCAAACTCTAGAAAATATTCCAATATGCATCACTTCTTTGAATGGTACAAATAACACCATCAAGAGGAAATCCAATGTTGCCTAATCAATGCACGTAAATCAAGATTCATTCCAGTGATGCACAGTAAATCTTGATCAATCCATGATAATATACAGGAGGAACTCTGGGTTTAATTTATGGGATATGATGTCACCTTTTATACCACTGGCAGGGATTCACCTAATTTATGGAGGCCCACAATAATTATGGATTAAGTACCAATGCTCAGTATTAATACCATGCATTTAAAGTGCAATTCCTTATTGTTCAGGAAACGCTGCTTTGAGTTTTCCACAATTCTCTGCATTAAAGTAAGGACTGAGGATCTACCAGGAAGCAAAGGAACTTTCAGCTGAGCCTACAAGCGATTCAAAGCACGGTAATTAAACCAGGAGTTCGTGGTTACTTTTTCATATCAGTGTCACAATTTGTTCATAATCAGATGCCTCCTTAGTGAACTTGCACATGAGAGAACATTACCCATATACACAGTGTGCTGCTGTCACCAGCCACTCGTCGCTGACAAGGGAAGCTCCACAGACGGGTTGGAAATTAAAATGGAGTGAAACTATCCAAGGCCAAGCCTCTCTTCTGGCATCACTTCCACCTACAATTCTGGTTCCATTATTCTCAGTTGCCAGGTGTTTTCCACAAGCTATGATAAAGCAAAATATAATCAAATAAAAGAATAAAAAAAAAGGGATGTAACATATTTTATTAGACTAGCCAATTTTCATGGGGAAAAAAAAAGGGTTTGTAGATTCTGAACTGCTATTCAAAAATACTGTGGAAAAAAGTTTGGGTTTTTTTATAGCTGAAATCAAAATGTAATTGTCTAACTTGGATTTAGATGTTTTCTTTCCTCAGACCTTCTGGAATTTTTATACATTTATTTTATATATGTTTTCATTACAGATCCATCTCTAGTGTACACTTAACACTGAAATAGAGTGAAGACTAAATTTTCCTGTGTTTATATCATTATGAGTATAGCATTTATAGTCCATTCCTTAACCTTTCCATTTAAGCTATAAACATTAGGCTTTATGGTCTGAACAATTTGATCTCTCTGAAATATTCCTGGATTTTGTGTACTTACATTGGATGTTACATTGCAGATGAACCACCAGATTGTCCAAACAATGCTCTCTAGAACGAAAATGCAATCAAATCACAAGTATCTGCACACCAGATAACTCTGTCAAATATATATATACATCCACACACAGAGAAATTTATATAATCATATATATATAAAAGTACATTCGTTTAGCAGTATCAGCCTGGTAAGTATAATAACTAATTCTACATGTTTAAATTATATTTTAATTATAAATATACAACATTTTATGTGATACAACTTTAAATGTACAACTTCCTCTTCTTTGGGCACTTAATTGATTTGTGGTATGGAAATAAAAGTAGACTCTTCTTGTGTTTTAGGGAAATGAATCATCAGTCCATGACAGATTTGCAATAAAGTTATAGCTGCCTATGGTATTTTTTTCCTACATTTTGAGATGTTTCCAATACCTTACCACTAGAGATCAGTGTGGCCAAAGAATTTAAGAGGTTAGTTTTATATCCCTGTATCATTTTACTAAGAAAATAATGCTACTGTAAAATACATAGTTACATATGCTAGGTTAGAAATTATTTAGCAGGGATATAAAGCCAGAGTCTGAAGAGCACGAGACCACAGATCAAAACTGCTCAAGCAGCTCTGATACCCAGAGGTTTTAATATTATGTTCATAGTCTGTAATGAATCTGAAACACTTGGGACAGTGTGTGTGCTAGCAATTCAAATCTGGTACACACAGGAATACGAATGAGAGGAAGATAGAAAACCAAGCTCTGCCAATAGTTTGTTTCCAGTGGGCATTTCCACATTCCATTTTTAAATAGAATAGGTGAAGGAGACTTTAAACATGATAGGGAATGATGCATCCCTCACTGTGTTTGCTCTAAAATTTGATACCTGCTGTGAGGGAGATGTGAAACAGCAATTTCCCAATGCCACAGTGGTACAAGAAATAAAGTGGGGGCAGTAACTACCCACCACCTCCCCAGTTAAACCTTCACTATAGTGGGGTGCAAATGAGATATTCCTCTAGCCCTGAATAGTCCCACATTGCCATTTTCCACTTCAAGGTAGGTACCTCATTTTAAAGCTGTAATTTAAAATGTAGAAACCAATTTCAGTGACTTTTATTCAAATATGTATTGACTTCATAAGGGTGTCCCTTCGTAACCAGACAAACATCAAGGACAACCAGAAATGCATAAACCCACAGGAAACCAATACCATCTTCTGCACAGACTTCATAGCAATTAAATACCCTTATCCTCAATGCCTTCACAGGCTTTCAAAGGGGTGTCAGTGGTGGTGTATATCAGGTCTTTTATCTGATCCCATGCTTTCTCGTAGGTAGATGCATAAACTACCCAAACTAACAACCAAAATGTCAGATTTGTCCCTATGATTTTACATTTTCAATGTAAAGGGAGTTGCCTGTCCCACCACAAGTACCTAATGGGTGCTTTGGTAGAAATTACCTCATTTGCCTCTGCTTTTTCTTCTTTGTGGAGCTAGCTCCCAGTAGGAAAAGCACTTCCTTGCCTGCACTTCAGCCCAACAGTCCTCAGCTGCCCCTTGGTCAGCACAGGAGTGGCCAAAAGGCACCAGAGGCATGTGCTGAACACCCTCCTCTGTGCCTCTCTGAGTGTCAGCTGTCAAGCAGCATGCCAGGCAGAAAGCTGGAGTAGTTAGGATATCTGTGAGCATGATCTTCACTTAGAACTGGCAAAAACAATTGGTCCCTGTGGAATCTGCTCACATATATCTAAAAGGGAGGATCTGGGGCTCTGTCCTGCCAAAAATCACATTACCTAAGGGCACCAGAGAATGTTTTTGCTGTCTCTGTCACTGCAGCTTTCAAGCCCTGTTATATGTGCCCTCCTTTGTTTCAGTGGTGGATGTACTTGAATAAAAATCAGTGTGAGAAATACATTTTATAATTAGATTACCAGTTAATGAATTCAGTTGCCTAAATTATCAAATCTGTGTGATCTTTCTAGCATTCATTATATGAACAAAAACCATGTGTGAATCTGCAACAGTGTCACCCTGCAAAATGATTCCTATCAGCTGTCCAGATGAAACATGGGAGTAGACACCTATTTCTGCAATAGAAATACAACTAAGATAAATGAATTTATTCCATTTCCTCCTGCTTTAATCACTTTTAGTGTTTAATAGGTATTGACAGAAGACATCTTTAAATCATTACTTCTCTTCAGGATTTCTTGAGGCAATGCTGGTTTAGACATTCACTCAAGAAAAAAAGAAAAATAGCCTCCAATGATATTCCATTAGTTTAAGATACTTTCACCACCCATGAGAATGATAAATGTTCGGGGTTAACAGACTATAATTAGAACATAAAATGTAAATTTTAATTTTTTTTTCCTGTAGACAAAATAATAGACCATAGAAAATAAAGAAGTGTCTCTTGCTTTATTACTATGTGCTATGTTTATAAAGGGAAACTGAAAGAACATGGACTCTTGCTGTCCTCAACATGGTTTCAGCATTTTAGCAATTAGACAGTAATTTTCTGGCTCAGTGTTCTGGTAGAAATCCAGAAAAATTCAGGCAGTAAACCCTCTTATAAACAGAAAACAGTAATTGAAGTTATTACAATTCTTTAAATTGATGATGGCGAGCTTTTCTCCTTGGAAGCTGGATTGTAAATCTCACCATTTCCTGAGGATGTAATCCTGGGCTAATATCACATTTTCATTTAATCTACAAGAAAATACCCTTTTGTAGCACCCTTCAGAATCACTTCAGCTGTTATTTGCACTGAGAAAGGTTAGAATAGAACCAAATGTATTCTGAGGATCATGTAATCTAATGATTCACTTGTAAATGTGGAGACAAATCCAGAAGTCATTTTTTGAGTGAGGGTAGTTTGTTTAAATATAGATACCTGTCTGTGGATGGCTTAAATTAGCAAACCTCAGTATGGCCAAAGTCTATATTAATACAGTCAAAGGACTATAGAGTGTGACTCATTTTATTTCAAGAGATGGCTTGATGGATCACATTTTGGAGTGCTTATTTTTCTCTGCTGATTACAGAGAGAACCTACCATGACAACTACTCTGTAACTATGGGTGAATGTCACTGCATCTTCATTATTCTACATTATATATAGGTAGTCTTAATTCTACTATATTATGTACTCATAATTTAGAGATTTCTAGCTAAGAAATATTTTGCTAAAAAAGCATATGATTTCCACAGTAAGTGGGTAGAGACGTCACTTAGGATTTGAGCTGTATCTTAGTGCCTAAATAAATCATTACCATACTTAAAGACATTGTTTGCATGAGAAAGAAGCCTCACTGTACTCACCTTTTTGTGAAAATTAGGCTGAGGTTACCTCCTTTGGTGATGGTGACAAACGGGCCATCTCCAGTGAATAATACTGTTGATGACATATTTGCATCCCTGGAACAAAAAGACGCATATTTTTACATATATACCCTATTCCACCAGTGGAGCAATATTTGGGAAACACTTATGCTGATAGAATAAACACCAGCTTTCTTTTTGGTTTTCTTTTTCTTCTCCTCAAATAATGATCATTTAGCATGAGATTTTTGAGGCTTGAAACTCATTCAGATTAAAATGTGAGTCACTTCCAGTTTTGCATCTTAATGTAAGATTTCTAATGATACAATAATATTGAAAGAGAATTAATTCTTTTGACAGCAGTAAATGTTTATTTTGGCTTTTCAGTGCCACAGTGAAGGGTTTGAAATGCCAGTTCTTAAATATATGGAGCTAGAACTTAGAATGCCAAACAGGGCAGTAATAGCTGAACCTTGGGCTATCACAGCCTTGCTTTTTTGAGGGGTGCAATTACACTTTTACTGTACTGTCTAGGAAAGAAATGAAATTATATTGCGTATCATGAAGAATCTGATGCAATAAAAAAAAATTAATTTGCACCTCATAGACCTGTTGAAATCAGAGTAGCTGTGGAATAAGTCAATAGTGTCTTGTTTGCTATTGAGCAGGAGTGGGGTGTATTCATAGAGTCACAGAATCACAGAACAGTTTGGGTTGGATGGAACCTTTAAAGGTCATATAGTTGATTTAAAGGCATCAATTAGCCTATTCTTCAACTATTTTTTTTTTTGGTAGCTTTTTGAACTAAGAATTTTTGAACTAAGAATTCTGTGTACTATTGGTGAGACAAATTGTTTTGACATTTAGAACCCATATCAGATTTACTTTATAATCCATTCTGCATCATGTACTTTGTGACACTTCATATGACCAGTTTGGAACACATACCTATGACACGTATCTGGTTTCCCTTGAGGAAGCATGGGGCAAAAAGATATCTGTAGTTAGGCTGCATAATTTTTGGGGGGATGACAGCCTCCCACCTGGCCCTTTAGCCTTACACACCTCAGCAGCAAGAAGAGAACAATTTGTTTAATACACAAGGAGCACCTGCAGGTTTAATTCACAGGGAGCACTTGCATTGTGTCTTCTCTTCAAATGCAGTAAATCTCACTCTCCTGGGAAGGATGAAGTCTGGAATCTGCCTGGAAATCTGCTGTGTATGAAGTAAAGAGGTGTTCAACAACCCTGCTGTGCCACCTGAAGGGTTGTATGATCCACCTTCTGGAAAAGTTCCTACTGCTGTTTTTCTCAGCCTGGAAATGCCTTTTAGACAGTCTGAGAGAGCAGTAAAGTGCCAAGCCAGGTAGGCAGAATCAAATTCTATGACGAAGAACCTTGCTGAGACCAGCAAAGTATTCCCAAGAACTCATTTCCTTCTGAAGAATGTTGCAAGTTCATGAAGAAAATAGAATGAAGGGTTTCAGAGTAAAGCCTAAACTCTCACTCTTGTTGGACTTGTAAGTGAGACAAAATTGCCAGGTTTGCCCCCATTCCTTGGTACAATTCAGCAAAGATCCAGCTGGCTCTGTTCCCAGGGAAACAGGATTGTTTTACATCTGCCCAATGGAATGGTGAAAAGCTCAGTGTGTGATTTTCTTGGTTCCAGGAAATAAGATGCTGACAACAGATTTCAGCAGTGCTGTCAGATGCACACAGCTGCAAGTGCAAGCTGAGCAAAGGATTATTTTCAGGTTTCTCCAGAGCATCAATTTGTTCATCTTGCACCCCAGACTCATGAAGAAGGTTTGTGAGTGATTTGCCTAAGGTGTATTTTGTAGGTGCACGATAAGCACGTCCCCAGAGTGGCTTCTCGTTTGGTACAAATCACAGATGCAACAGTCACATATTTGAAAAATGGAGGCAAAAGGATTCACACATGAGATTTATTAGAGTCTGTGAGAAACATTGCACTTTCTAACCCAGGTACCTAAATAATCAGGATATGATACAGGACTCCAATCAGCTCAGTCCTTTTCATAAATTAAACAGCAAGTGAGACTAGCAAATATATAAGCAATTAATAGTAAAACTAAATTGTCCTAGATGAACTTTAGCCTGTCTTTCTAATAAAGCATGATTCTAGCTTGTAATTCAGTGTAGGAGCATGAGCTACAGCCTACTCAGGACTTGTTATTGCAAACATCCATTTAGTAACAAATATGATGACACTTATTAACAAATGTGCTGCTGCAGGGGGATTCAAGGAAAGCAGAATAGTGTGAGGTTCACAGGAGTTACATATATATATATATATATATATATACCTATACATATATATCTATTCATATATCAATACATAAATATAGACACATGCAAATGAGAATTTTGTCCCATCCTGTGACTGCAGTGGCACCCAGGTTACAAAAATGTGGTACAAGTTAGGTTTAAAAATGTTTCTTCTTGACACAGGGAATATGTAATAAACCAAGAAATGGAATTAATAAGAAATAACTAGGAAGTTTAGTAGGAACTCTTTTAGCAAGTGCACCTGAGTGGTTTATAGAGACAACCTGAAAGATATTGCTGCAGAATGTTATGGGGACAAAAGCATTAAGTAGTTTTTAAAAGGTAGAATACCATGGAAGGGAAAGTTTGTTGCCTGTGAAATGTGTCAAATCAGTAGACCACAAAATTACTTCTGTCCAGAAGGAAAAGGAGACAGGGCAGGGGCAGAAAGAATCAGAGGAAGAAGGCCACTGGCCACTCTAAAGAACAAGGGATTTGATCAGAAGCACATTTAAACATAGTTTGGATGTTCTTACATGCATGCATACATAAATTACAGTCAGGATTTATGCATGTAGCTACCTGATATTTATGTAAACTCAATACTTACCCAAAAGAAAAAAGTAAAAATCCCAACAAACCAGCAGATATTCATCCAATTAGAAGCATTTTTGAAATAACACTTGAGTATTTTCTAAGTCATTCTAACTCTGTGGTTGCTACAATTAATTTATCAGAAGACTATTTGTAGGAATCTTTCTTTGGTCAGAGACAAAAATAATGAATTGTAGGCTTAGAATTTAGTTTATTAGTTGCGTGAGTGACAGTCCCTAAAATCTCAGCACTGCAGGAAAGCTAATTATTATTCAGTGGATGGCAGTGGAGTAGCAGATGATGTAAGTAAGGCCAAAATTTAGGCCATTCATTTTACCATGGATTGAAAAATACAACCCCCTACACACAACAATCCCCATGTTTCCCCTGAAAATTCTTCTGAACAGTGACTAAAGCCAAATCTATTTTTCTGTCATATACTTCCCTGCTCCATCCCTGCTCTAAGCCTACCTCGAGAGAAATTCCATTTCCTCTCCCAGGAGCTCAGATCTAATGATGGGTGTGAGATGCATTGGGAGCCCAGCAGCAGAATATCCAAGTGATTATCTCTGCTTGGAATGAACAGCAGCACCATGAAAGCAGAGCAGCCAAGGCTGCTGTTGGCTCCAGCTTTACTCTTGAGCCATCCATATGAAAGTGAAGATGTAAATGATGACATAAAGTGATAAAAGAGTGATGCATCCACAAGACTCACAATGTTCTCCAGTATGTATCCTCATGCCCAACCTGCCATGTTCAGAGTTATCAATCCTGAACTGAATGTCATCAAGACAGGGTTTGCCACACTTTCAAATTTGTTGGCACATGGAGCACTCCACTTGACAGAGACAGATACATTTGCCATTTTTTTGGAGAGTATACCAGTAAAACGAGGAGAAAAATGCCAATATACACTCAACAGATCTGCCAAGAAGTTACAAAGGACAATGAATATTTATCACTCACCCCAACCCCAACAGCTGGCAAACACTGTCTGAAATCTCTCCACTCCAATCATCTGCACATGCCAGATGCCATGTCTTCCCAATCCTGGCCTGCACCAGCCCTTTGGTGCTCAGAGAGCCATTGAGTAATCTTACTGGAAAACAAAACGGGTAGAAATATTTTAAACAGGTGGCAAACCACTTTACTCCCCGACCCCAAGCAAACAGAAATGTAATATAGAGATTTATTATTGTCAATGAGGAACACAAAAGAAGTTAAAATGCATTACAGAGGTAATAAACCCAGCATCTCCAGGATGCTGTGTTCCCACAGGAAGGAAATGCTATTGTTATTTCCTATATTTTTTTCACAGGAGAGTTTTATACTTTGTATTTTGCAAATGTCTTGGAAATAGACAATAAACAGTACGTTTTCTATCAACTCTAAACAATCCATTTTTTCCTTAGTCAGCATTATATAATTTCCAAATAATGAGTGACACTTCAGCTCCATGATGCTCAGTAACAAGGACTAGAAATAAGGTTTAAATGAGTGCTGACAAAAAAAAATAGTTTTCCAGTTCCAATTGCTATGAGTTTTCACTATTTTCCTTGTGGTTTTAGTTAAAACATTCTCACTAATTTAAAACTCATTGAAAACCAGTCCTTCTATAAAAACTTTTCCCAAAAGAAAAAATTCAGAAACACATTAACTTACTGGTAAAAAAGTATTATGCTGTTGGCATAGTGACTAAGGAAGTTGGACGGTAAGGCCAACAGAATCTCATGTATACACGTGTATAAAATAAGAATTTTAT
>WAAE01023175.1:0-210607 GCA_013400495.1 Nicator chloris
TTTTTTTTTTTTTTAAAAAGTGTATCTCTTAATTTGTAATTTTTATTTACACTACTGAAAGTTTCGGCCACAACTTAAATTTTAAAAAATTAGTCGTCTGCAGACTTCACATAAAGCAATGAGTTATATGTATTTCTGATCTTAACTTTATAGCTACAGAATTTTCTTGATTTAATCCTATACTTAAAGCAAATTAAATACAAATATCTAGATTATCTATCAAAGTGCTTCTCATTCAATTCAAATAGATGTAGACTCATTTATAAGTAGATGTAGGCTCATTTATAAGTAGCAAACATATTTTTAAAATGTATCAAAAAACAGTATAGACGCCAAGGAATTAAAAAAAATTACATTTTGATCAAAAAAATGTAGAAAGCATGGATCTCATCAGTGTGCAGGGAAACTGCAGATCATGGAGAAAAAGAATTATAAAAAAGAACAAATGCTGGCCTTTCTGGTAATCTATTGAACACATGAAAAATAGATTAATTTACAGTCTACTTCTTACATGTGAATTTGAATTTGGTCATTTCAGGACATGAATAAACATGAAACAAACTATTTTCAGCACAGAGCTTTTCTGTGCTGACATCAGGGCTTATCCGGTGTAAAACACGACTGTTTTTCTGTACTATGGTGGGCCACAAAGAAAGCAAAAAGGTGAGATAAAAGGAATCAGTTGTTGTTGTTTTTGTTAAAAAATCTGGGCAATTCTTCACCAAGGAAAAATGCACATGAAACTTACTGGTGGAAAAAGTCTCCCCCCTTCACAGAGCGATCTCCTCAGTGCACTTTCAAATGGGAAATCCCCCTCAAGCATTCTGAAATGGATGACGGCCAGGCAGAACAACCTGTCACAGCAACTTCCTGACCACCAAAGAGAACTGGGTACCGAAAATGTGAAGGTGCAGGCAGGAGGCAACGGCAGGGACTTTTCAGAATTCCTTTCCCAAAGCTTACTCACTCCGGGGCCAGTCCGCATCACGCCAGAACTGCTCTGCAAGGAGATCGAAAACATCCTGATTTTCCACTAACTGGAACTCTCGTTCTTTCTAATACACTGTATTTCTCCTTTTTCTTGGGAAGCCTTCCTGCTCAAATCTAGTATCATAATGTAACAATGCTGCAAAATATGAAATAACAAGTTTTAGGCTAAAAAGCCCAGGGGTACAGAGAAAGGAGCAGCCTGAAGAGAACAGCATGCAGTTATGCACTGTCACCTGTACTTCTGTAGAAAAGAAGAAACCAAAAAGTTAACACAACCTGATCAATGCTCCGGCTTAGTCCGCAATTAACTATTTGCTAACATCTCGGTGTATTTCTCAGAATACAGATGTTTCCATCAGTAAGTTCTCAGTAGGCTTTTCTACTCTATTATTATAGATTTTTCTCTGCATCACTTCTTAGCTTCTTCCCATTCACCTGCATTCCTCTTATGTTATTCCTCTGTGCTACAGCACCCGCATAGTTTGTAGGAAGGCAGAAGAAAAACAGAAAAAAAAATGTTTTCTTCACCCATAGATAATTTTCCTCAACTGAATGAAAAGCCAGCTCAGGAAAAAAAATAAAGGAAGTAGTCTGGTATGTGATTATGGAAATTCAGAATGAGATCAAGCAGTTTCAGGGATGAGGAGGCAATGATAAAGCAGAAAACCTGGGATGGCACAAGGCATGTTGAGGAATCCCAATGTCCCTATAGGGGAGGGAAGCAAACCATCACAGGCCAGCAAGATACAGAAGATTCCCACCCTAACTGTATTCAGCAGTGGATTAGGGAGGCCTGAGAAAAGTGATGAGCCCATGATGGCTTTAGCTTATGGGATTCAAGGTTCAGACAAATTCTCCAAAACTAAAACATAAAATGGTTGCTGAGGATATCTTTGATAAAATGAGTTTTTTAGGTGAATGGATTAGAACCAGGTGGAAGAACATCCACATAAAAGTTCTGTCAGAGGACAATAAAAGATATTAATATATAAATATGAACAAAAGCCTCTACAAGGGTTGGAAATCTATCCAAATGCTTAGTACTTTTACAGTCCTCAGAATTGTTGCCTGCCTTATAACAATCCACCAACTACGGAATCCACCAGCACAGTGTAGTTTTCTCCAGCTCCCTTTCCTGCTACACTGTGGGACACAAGAAGAAAAACACAGCTCTGGTCACCAAGCTAGGTGACAACCCAAATGATGCTCATTTGGGCAGGGAACTAGCAGTCCTTTTTAATTCTGTTTTTTCTTCTTGGCTTATGCCTCTTACTGAAATATGCAGGGGTACCAATGCAGAACATCTCAGAGAGTGAATCAGAGCTGAGGGGAAGAAGACGACAGACCCGCAAAACAGCTGGGAATCTAACAGATTTGCTGAACCAAAGTCTTACTCAGATATTGGAGATAAATTCAAGATTCTTTAAAAAGAAAGAAAAGTTCTGTGAAAATCCACTTAAATGTGCTAGCCTAATGGAGGTAAATTAAGCTCAAGATAGCAGGAAAAAAAAATACTCCCCTGCTCCTACTGATCCTATTACAACCCAAGCTGTAGTCAGAATGAAACACCTCAACTAAATTCATTGTCAGTACTATTCAGATCAGGCAGAGCTTTCCCGTAGCTTTCAAGCACTGCAGGAAAGTACAGCAACAGATACAAATCCTGAGTCTTTCTTTCCATTTTTAACAGTGAAGTGAAGGGAGAAAGATGCTCAGTATTTGAGGCACAGCTCATTCCATATTATCATTAGTCAACTGCAGCCCTTGAGTCAATACTACTCCTATTTCTCCCTCCTCACTTGCTTACAATAGGAGAGAACAAGGCAAAACATAAGACGTCTAAAGGTTTAGTCTTCTTAAAAAAAAAAAAAGGCACATAAAAACACCAAACCCCAAACCAACCTAGAAAACCTTTGTCCCCTCCATCCGGGAAATAAACAAACAAGGGTTTGTTTTGAGTTTTGAAACTACCAAACACATGCAGATACTCTCTGGGCAGCAAAGAATAAGCTCCCAGCCACCAAACCCCACATCTTAAGAGCTCAGATCTGACAAATAAATTTGCAGTTGAACTTACAGAGAAGGAAGAACATCGCTTTGCATCTAACCTGCAGAACTAAAAGAGCAAAATGAACAAAGAACTTCACAATAAAATATATCATCAAGGTAAAAGAGGAGGCATGCACGACTGTAAAAAACAAATGTATGCAGCATCTTGAATGTAGTTGAATTGTGTGTAATCTTTCAATAATGGACAGTTACAAGTAATAGATTCTAGAAACATTTGAATGCTGTAACTACAAATAAATACTTAATTCTTCTGTGTTAAAAGTTATATGTTACAAAATGTTCTATAATTTTTAAACAACAACTTGATTGCTAGGTTTCCAAATAGTAAAGTATTTTGAGTCAGAACATTTTCATATCTCTGCTGAAACAGACACTTGTAATTTTGCACCAAATTATGGTACTGATCTTATAACAAAGAAAGAACACACTGGTAGGAAGAGGTGTTCAAATTATTGTAAGTGAAGAAAAGGTAAAGACAAGGACAAAGAAAGAAAAAAGATTTTTTAAAAAAGACAAGTTTTGAATGTTAATCTCCTGGAAAATTATTTTCCTTGTACTTTAAAGGCCCAAATAATTAAAAATAAAAATGTGGCTTCTAAAGGCATACCAAACCTATCCATCACCAGACAGGTGAAAGAAACATAGCTTTAGGAATGTATTCAAGACTGTTAACACTTGTTAAAGTTATAAATTACATTAAGCTCTGTGAATTTTTAAACAAGTAAGGACTATAATCTCAATCCTTAATACTGCAAAACACATGTTCTTTTCCACCTGAAAGCTTAAGTGCTCTGCTGACTCTAGGGAACTTCCTACTAGAATGAGTGTTAAGACAAGCACAGAAGACTAACAAATCTTTAGACAGGAGATTTTAACAGCAACTACTCCCATAAAAGACAAATTACATAAGACTAAATATACCTTTAGAGGTCCATTATTGAAGCTGCACTGACTTTTGCAGATACTGAAATGGCATGTCTTTATTACATGAAGCACAGTTTAACTATTTTCTAAAGTTGTGAGACACTTTCCTAAACAAGATATCAATTTCATGTTTACAGGTGTAATATCAGTTTCAAACTTAATTTGTCCTGAAATGTTATGCCTAAAAATGAGTTATGCAAATGTTACACGTAAGCACCGAGTTTTACTCAGTTTTAACACAACTGTTGAAGCTTATGGTCTCTTGTCTGGTTTTGATTTTTTCTCTTCATAAAAGATTCTTATCCATCACACATAGAATAAAGTACTGTTTCTTTCATCAGACCATTCTGCAGATGTCTCTGATATGGCATTGCCTCAGAGGATTTGACAACACAGACCACACTTACAGCAATAGCCAGCACCACATCTGCCTCTGCTCATCTACTCCCATTTTCTTATTTTCATCTTGACATCATAGAAAATCACTTGCAAACTTATTCTTTTCAAACATCTTTGAAATTCTGTGGCATATAATGAACAGGCTGCCAGTTACGAAAAATAAATTAAATAACAGCAGTGACAAAACAAAAAGACTGGTCATTAGCACAAAAGCTGTTCCAAACTCTTCCTTCTCAACCCAACTTGTTCAAGCAGAGACTCCAAATAGAAGGAAAAATTAGACTTTTTGTATTATGAGGGCATGGAAATATTCTGCTGTGCTGAATAAAAATAGCAAGAAATGCTGATAAAAATTCTAATTAATGCTTTCTACAAATGCCTAAAAATAAGCTAACAGATACTTATAATCAAAAGACTTTCAACTATGCTTTGCCATAATAGTAAAAAGCTGTCATTTACATCATAATGTAATAATTCATTTTAACTTCAGACAGACATATTACAGTTCTTTAATCATTAGAAAGATCCTAAGTAACATTCCACAGCTTTTTTACTATTTAAACAAAAAAACCCCAAACAAATAAAGAAACAAAAAATCCAAAGAAAACCTAGAAGATGCCTAAACATCTGTGTGAATAATCTATGGAAATCCTCTCACTGCAAGGGTCATTTGAAATCTGCTTTGTGAGCATGTTCCAGTGATCCCCAAAAGGATACTCTGCTGCCCCAAAAATGCAGTTAGCTGAAACAAGGACAGCATGCAGGGTGGACAAGACAAGCTTGTTTGTGTTTTTTAGTTGAGATATGAAATATACTGTTCTATCCTATACTAACATGTTACGAATAATCATGTCATCACTCATGATTTATTTGCATCTGTGTCTGAGTACCCTTTTGTATGGACAATCTCAGTGGAAACAGTAAAACCTGGACCGATATTCATCTTTCCCTGAGCAAAATAAAGTCTGCTTCTTGCAGATCTGACTGGCCAAGAGGAAAACTGTGCTAGCATGCCTCTACTCCTTCCAGTCTGAGCTAATTCCTTCAGGGCAGTCACTGCCAGAGCAGATGGTGTTTCACAGGCACAGCAGGATCTAAACTTTTTCAGCTAATCACACCTTCAGGTGTCAATACAAATTTCCCTCCCTTTCTAGTCACACATGGGAACATAACTGCTTGTATCTACAGAAATGTAGTTTAAATTAACTGAAATTTCATTTCATACTTCGTAATGAGGGGGGGGAGAATGTGCAGGAAACTATGGAATTGCAAGAGCAGGTATGGAAGAGCCAGTGAGTGTATTTACACATTACACTGTCTAGGTGGCAAATCAAATTACGTAAAGGCCACAGTGAACCTTAATTAACATAATAATCACTTAAGAGTTTTCACAAAACACATTCTTTTTTTTTTTCTTTTTTTTTTAAAGTTAAAATCATTAAACCACACTTGACACTGGGTTTTATTAACAACTAACGACATCCTATGAATACAGAGATCTATCCCTGCCTCGGAGAAAGTTCACAAAAAGCCAGCTCACTTTCAGAGGTACAAGCCCAGCTGAAAGGCCATCCCTGCCTGTAGAGCACACACGGTGTGAGGTTCCTTGGCCACCACACAGCCCTCACACAGGAGATAATGAGGTATCCCAGTGTCACTGTTGAGCAGTCATCAAATGCTGGAAAAGAGGAGGTGTATCAGCAACTTCTCTGAAAGGATGGAAACTCTTCTGAACAGTCAGAAGGTACTAGAAAAAAACCCTTTAAAAACCCTGTACTTCTTAAATTAGTAACTTTAGAGTACTCAGAAATTTAGAATTCTTTTAAGAGAATCTACTAGGCAGAAAGAACATAATTATAATCCTGAAGTGGCAAACAGGTATCAAACAAAAATACTTAGGAGGAAAAATTAAATAAATTCAAGCCCCTTAAAAATATGTTGTGATTGAACATGTAATATCAGCTAAGAAAAATAAAAATACCCTAGATGGAAACACAGGCCTTTAGTTTCAAATCACAGTAGAAAAAGTCATGCAGACATTAAGCCGAGTATAAGAATGTCCTTTATACCCTTTAATTTAGCTCCTATCTTGTTAGAGTGTATCAACTAATCAAAAACAAATGAAGTAAGACCAGTAACCAAGGATAAAGAGACATGCTAATACCATAGTGCCTATGCAAGGAGTCATAATTAAGCTGTTATTTCAATAAAACTGATGACATTTCCCTCTGGTAACTTAAGCTTTCACACACTTTTAGAAAAGTTCATTCTATATTATAAGCTTTGATGATAAAACCATCCTGACAGCAGATATTAAGAGCAGGTGTGACACAGGCTTGCTGTATCACCATCTCTCAGAGGTACAGTTCCTCTGGGGTAGGGGAGCAGCACTGGCTGCTTTGGGCATAATGAACAAATACACCCCAAATTAAACCCCATTCCTATTTCTGTGACTTTCATCAGCATGAATACAGCTAAACCAACATACCTGTAATGCTAATTCACAAAAAGCATGAGATTTTCCTCATAAAAGAGGGAAGATCTCTCAAAACCAAATACAAAGCACTCAAATACAACCTCATATGGTATCCTCTCTGGTATCTTGAATAACTTAAAAATAGTAAATTATAGAGGGAAAATATGATTTTCATATTCCATAAAACAAACTTTTAATTATCAAATGAACAAAAAATGGAACATTTACTGCAAACATGTCCTTAACTTAGTGAAGGTATTTGCGTTTGAGTAAAGGGACATTAAGGTTGGCAACTCAGTACTGGGTAACAGAACTTGTCAACATTATCATTTGATCAGGCATTGAATTGGAAATATGTCAGGTTTTTTCACACACCTCTGTACAAACTGAGGTGAACACTGGTAGTCATGAATGTTCTGCATAACAGCACTGTTTTTCATAAATATTGAACTATCAAACAAATAGAGGGATATAAAAAATGACCTGGGGACCTGTGCCCTGGTCTGCCCCTCTCCCAATAAATTTGCACTTGTTTCAAAGGAATGTGCTACATACAAAAGCTCTGTGTGAAAAAGCAAGGATGGCCCAACACATCAAAACTAACTCCTCACCAGCTGACCATATTGATATGAATGATGTCCTTCCTCACAGCTGAATGATCCATTTGCAAATACAAAACTGCTCTGGAAGCTGACATTTTGTTTCAGCATTCATGCCTTGTTATGGCCCTTCTAGTTCCTAGAACAGTTTGTTTTGCCACACTCATCAATAAGGCCATTCACTTGACTGGTCTTCCTTAAGCACAGCTTCACTGACCTATTTCTTTCACAAATATCGGTAACACTTCACTTCCCCAAATATCATCATCTGCCAGTTTACTTGTTACCCTGTGAACTCTCATTTATTAACATCCATGGCTCTGCTTTAAAGGCTCCAGTGCAATTTTACTGCCATTGGATTCTTAAAGTTATTGATCCTTTTTATGCTTCAGTAACAACCACTCAGACATTGCACAGACATCCTGACCAACCCAAGCCCTAGCTTTAACCTTAAATTTTCGTTTCTGCTATGGAGTCCAGTGCAGAAAAGTCCCCCCCCCGCTTTTTTTTTTTCTTTCACCATTAAAATTTATTCTGTAGTGTTGTTACATCTTGTTAAGCATTGTTTTCAGCCACTGGAAAGGACATGTTGAAATTCAACATTTCCTTGCACTCTCTTTTATTCTCATCTTCAACTATTCTTTCAGCTTGCACTCCACATAGCTTTATCCTGGAAAAATCTGGGAGATTCCAGCAAAATATTCTATGTCTGTAGCCTCCTGTGGTCTGTCCTCTCTTTTCTCATTTGGCAGACACAAGTTTCTCATCTGTTTTCGTCCAGAACTTTTTACATCAACAATAGAACAGACTATATGCCCCAATTTCCCTGTCTGTAATCCCCAATCTTTGCACAAAAGTACAAGAATTCCTCTTTCCCATCTTCAGTAGCTGGTATCATCTGATAGTTGTATTTGGCTTTGTTCAGTGGTTTCTTTTGAGGATGGTAAGGCTGCAAGTAGTTTTCATTTTAAAGTATCAGAAAAGCAAAACAGTAATAAAAAAGGTTTTTTTAGAAATATAAGTTTCCAATCAAATGTCACATAGGGCTCAGGCTGTGACAGACTCCCCACCCCAGCTGCATCATTCTGGAGTTCACTCGTGACATGAGACACTGTCATGGGGATTCTGAGAGTTCAGCTCACACTGCAGACTTGCCCTGTGTTGGGGCATATTCCATAGGATTTCTTCATTTCCCACTCGTATTTTTCTCATAAAATTTGCTGGGATTTGATCTTGTAAGGCCAATATACTACAATCAGTTGCATTGCTCAAGTTCAATTATTAGAATAGTACTATCAGGCATATACACAGGCATATATTGTGTCGAAAGATGAATCTTTTTCTCAGGAAAATATACCAAATTTCTTGCCATTCTCTTCCCTTTCATATTTAATCTCCCAGAATACCCTGTTCACAAACCCCAGCATGGGGGCTGCCCCCTCTTTTTCATTCTAGAGACTCTCCTGGGCACCTTTTGTTTCTCATCTCTACAAGTTTCTTTCATAAATTTAAAACATCTTCCTGGTCCAAGCTGAATATTAGTACTTTATGCAATTTATTATGCTATTTTTCTTCAACACAGTCAATCACGCAGTTTTTGGAACTGCCTCTCACAGTTTCTTTCATTTCTTTCCTACTGGTGCTCTATAACATGCTTCCCTCACCTTCCAACAAATTTCTCCAGCATTTCCACAGCAGTGGTCTTTGATCTCCTTCCTTTCTCCACTTGTATTTTCTTTCTGGGAAAACACACCTGAAGCAACAGTCAACCTCCTTTGCTACACGGACAACTCAGAGACACTCTTGCCTGCTTTTACTTATGCAGAATATAAACTGCCACCAAGACTTGGATATCTAAAAGTCAGCTTAAAGTAAACTTAGCTAACAGAGTTCTTAAGCGTACTCAGTCTCCCTAAAATCCTTCTTTGTCATTCTCGGTCATCCCAGGTGAAACTTTGCCAGAGGACAACATCTTAAACTCTGACCCCTCTATGGGCAAACCATGATTGAATCATCCTTTCTTTGTGGTATAATCCTACAAAAGAGAAAGAGAGACAGAAAGAGAGAGAAAGAAAGAGAGAGAGAAAGAGATAGAAAGAAAGAGAGAGAGAGAGAGATAGAAAGAAAGAGAGAGAGAGAGAAAGAAAGAAAGAGAGAGATGGAACTTTTACCAAGAGCCTTCTCATTTCACATTTCATCTAGCTCAAAATGTTTGATCAATGTCAGAGACAACCAGACAGAAACAATAGAATCCTACTCATCCAAAATACAGTTGCAGAAACAGTTTTCCAAGCTGGTTGCTTTCACCATGTAATCCTTCTCTTTGCACATTCCTCACACTCAGCTGCATCCCATTGGAATTGATTCCATGCACAGCTCAGGACACATTGCTACCTTCATTTTTTCCCCATAAGACAAACCCCAGGGACAGGAAGATTTGGTGAACAAAGAAACACATCTTGCCATGCAGGTACAGCTGTGGTAACAGTCATCAGAATGTGAGGGGGAAACTTCAAACAGCAAAGAGTTGGTTTGTCAAACACACAGCAAGGAGAATTATATTTTGTTACTGGCTGCACTCAATACGTAAAGTTTCACTTATTTCTGGGCTGCAAATAGTATCTGAGTGTAACAATTTTAAGACACTCTAAAATACACATTAACAGACAGCTTCTGCACTAGGAAGTTTGTACTCTGAAAACTTAAGGACAAAGTGTAATTTGTTTCACAAATAGGTAACAGACACAGATGTAAATTTCACAAGCAAATAAGGAACTGCATTAATTTCAAGTTACACAAAAATTTCAGACTCCTGAAATCAAGTCCTGATTTTCCTAAGACAATACATCAAAGGTACTAGATAGCTTGGAACAGAAGCTGGGGAGAGGTGGTGGTCAATCCAACCCTAACCACAAGACAATTCTTCCTGTAATTAACAGAGTGCAACATGAAAGCAGTCTTTGTCCATTAAATATCCCAGCTTTCCTACGTGTTTGAACCTAGTCAGATAACCAGAAAAAGTGTGTGTCAGCTCTGTTTGCAGACTGCTTTGGGCACATATCATGTGTATTTAATTAGGAAGGCCTATTCTTTACTCAAGGAAAAATATGAATATTCTTTCTGGATTCTGAGAAGCTCCTATGTAAGATTTCCTACACATAGTTGTTTGTTCTCATATACATGTCCACCATCAAGTTAAAGAAAAAAAAAATGTCTTACTACCATATTTTCAGGACATAGTATTTACAAGATCTGCAATACTGACAAGGACCTTTTAGATTCCCTGATTTGACTTTCAGACAAAAAAAAAAATCATAAATTTAAGTGCTAAATGTGCAACAGTCAATACAGATAAACCCTTTGATATCAGTAGCAACAGGTAGAGCTAACAGATTAGCATCCAATTGATACATGCAGTCAAAATACGACCTACAAAAATTTGAAATACCAATCAATACTGCAGTCTTACTGCAATTCCTCTCTAGGTCCAAGATGAATACTGAAGTAAGAATACAAACAGCCTGTTAACTGCTAAAATCGTATCAATTTCTATTGGCAGAAGTGTTAATATGGTAGAGTTCAGAAAAGGCGTTGCCTTTGCAAAATTTTTAGCTGTAATTTTAGCCATATTGTTTCCCTCTATGTGTATTTATATATTTTGATATTGGTATTTAAGTATACTTACATAAAAACATAAAGACATAATCTGTTCAAGTTTCTTTCCTCCCACCTCAAACCATGTTGCTAGACATATGTACTGCAGAAGAGACACACACAGCATGAATCTGGATACTTTGATGGTTAAAGTAGATATAGATACTCATATAAATGGTAGAATAATCTAATTTTATCAACTTTCCAGCCTTATAGTTCCCACACCTGTTGAAGTCCAGAAAGCAATATCTAAGTATTTGTCATGAGGATTACGCAAATTTGCAAGCTTTTACAGGATCATGCTTACAGGGCCTCTTTCCACTTGTACCCCAGAAAAAAAAAGATCATTCCATCCAATTTCTGTGTGCATGTGCTGCACATTCCCCTGTGTGTTAGTATTGCATTCTGTTCCCACTCCCTCCATACACACAGACCCCTTGGAACTGTTGGCTGGCTGAAAAAAAATCAAATAAATATAATTATTTTCTTGTATACATAAGTAGACAGAGAGCATATATAACTTCAAATAGCATGTTACTGAAAATTTAAGGTCAATACTAGCATTCTCTATTTTCATCAAACAATAATTAAAATCTACACAGAATGAGGTTTGGGTTTTTGTTTTTTTTTTTTTTATAGTGAGAACATCAGCCACTGGAATAATCTCCCCAGAGAAGTAATGGATTCCCCAACACTGGACAAGTTTAAGATTTAGCTGGACAGGGAGCTGGGCCAAGTTGTCTAGACAGTGATTTGGCAAGAAAGGCAGGTCCAGATGATCCTTGGGGTACCCTATTGACCTGCTATTCTATATTTGACATCAACTTCTTCTACATATAAGAGGTTTGTGTCAATCACACAAAATACATCTAATAGAATCACAGTAACTCATCTCTCATTCATCAAAGTGTTTCTGACATGTTGGACCAGCAGCATCTTCCTAACAATGTTCATTAAAACCCTTGAAATATTAATATTGGAAAAGAACCACTGTACTGCTTTATAAAGATTTGCAAAATGTGTGATCAGCCCTTAAAGAAAAGCCACACAATGGATGCTCTCTGAAAAGCATTAAGTACACACATTCCTTCAGTTTCAAGGAAGCAATATAAAAACTTTGTACTGTTTGTTCAAATAAAGTCACACATTACGGGCTTACTTCTCCCTACCTCTGCCCAAACAATTGATGTTTTATCAGCTCTGCAATGTCTGATCGCTCTCCAAGTCAGACAGGAGATCAGAGGATTTAGCCTGTGTTATCCTTGTAAAATTGCATATAAAATACAGCACAGAACATGTATCTGTGAATCTCATCTAAACTGTGCTTAACAAAGCACAAATATTGATTGCAAAGCATAATAGATTATTAGGAAAATGAAGAATTTCATATCTCTTTGTTGTTCACATCTAGTGATAACAAAGACATCACATTCTGGAAGCCTACCAAAAAAGTTACATTTTATTATGAACACATATGATTTAAGCATCGCAAATAAATTCTATGTATTTAGTTATAGCTGACATTTATGATGTTACTTGAAGAATTATGAAAGCCCTAACTTGAAATATGCACATGCCTTTAAGAAGTGAGCCGAACGTCAAAGGAAGCTTTTAGTAACTCGCATATGAACAAATCTCTTCTATCATCTAGAAAGGTTAATGAAATCACATTTTCTGAGATTTCTGTGCTACAGACAAACATGACAGCAAAAGAGAGCATTTACTACCCAGGAGGGAACAGAGAAAGTAAATTATTTTATGATAATCCCTACATATCTTAACTGCTAGTAAAATATTTTAATGTTTCTTTCATTGTATGCATTAGATAATCTGCAATTTACTGAATGAGTTACTTCTGAAGACTGTCACAGCATTACTTGCGTTTTAACCTTTTATGCAGAAACAATTAATGTGTTAATCACTGTAAACAATTACTGTACTAATTCTGTTGTGCAAACTCGGGGTGGGGGGATATGCTCGAAAACTACTCCACCGTTTCAGATTCACTTCGTATTTCCTCAGACCTGATTCACAGTCAATCACGAGACCTGCATTATAGCATTAATGTCAAGGAAAAATTAGAAAATTTCATTTGGCACCGATGAGTTTCAGCCACGACAGTAACAGACGGGGGATTCTGCAGCAACAATCACTTCGCAGAAACTGCTCACTTGCACGTTTATTAAACACACTCCCCTCATTCTCCCTCCTACAACGGGCTGATAATCCACTTGCAGCAGCCTCGGGCCAGTTCCAAGACAACTCGATGTTCCTGCAGTTGACGTGCAAGTGCTCAAATAAAAACAAACTCCCCCACACGCACGGGGCTTTTACGCTACAAAAAACAAGACTCATTGAAAAGTTTTCCGGGAGGTATAAACCAACAGAGTTCCATTCAAGAAAACTGAGCGTTTCGGGCATCCCTCCAGCCCCTACTGAACAGCTCTCTCTTCAGTAAAAAGAAGTTTCTTAAAACCCATCAACCCAAAACTAACGTTAACTTAGGTGGAGCGAGGAGCAGGGGGTGAGAGAGAGGGAGAGAGGGGAACAAACGACAGTAATCTGCAGGGCAGAAGGACAGCTGCCACTCAAACAACACCAACATTCGATAGATAATATCCCTCAAAACCTGGTATTTCTTTAGCACTTTGCAATGGTTTTGTCGATAGAAATCGGGAAGAACCAGAAGCGCCGAGCAGCTTAGAAAGCTGTGGTTTCTTTCTCTCGGAAAGGCTGCCAGACGCGGAGGAGGTGGGGGGCTTTGGGAAAGAAACAAAATAACAAGGTAAGCGATAGCTGAAGCTGACTGGTTTGAGGTTTTGCTCTAATCGATAAGAACTGCTGTTTAATAATTGAGATTGCATAAAAAGCGAGCGAGCCTTCTGTCCTACAGCAAATACATTATTATGATTTAGCACCCACGCAGAAAGAAAGGGTTATATCGATTCTGCAGAACCGAGCCGAGAAACCCGCTAAGGGGCTAACATTCTCCTCCATTCCTCTAGCAGGAGTTTGTTAGTGAGCAGACAGCCAGCACAGACACACACAGCAGTCAGGAAAAGCTATGGAGTGGCGCTCATTCCTCCGAAAGTTTCTCCTTTAAGTTTCGGAGAAACCTACCTGCTCTCTGGAAATGCAAGGCAACGAGGGTCTCCTAAACATTTTGCAGCTGCCGTAGTAGCTGACCGAAGTTTCCCCTAGGGACACGCAGCTAGATCTCCTCCTGGGTCTGATCACAGGCACTTTTTCCTCCACGCTGGGGAGCCGTGGGTGGCGGTGATGCTGGTGGTGCGCTCCTCGGCTCTGCGCCGAGAAGATGCCGTGCTCCCCGCCACAGAGTGCCAGGAGGCAGCCTGCCACCCCGACCGTGCCGGCCAGCAGCGGGCCGAGCGCTGGGGGCAGCGCCTGGAGGCTGCTGAGCGACACCAGCCACACCAGACTGCAGAACACCAAGACGAGGAAGCTCCGGCGCAACTTCAGGGAGCTCTGCGGCAGGGTCAGCGCTGCCACTGAGGCCAGCACCGTCAGGAGCCTTCCCAGGAACATCTGCGGCTCCTCTTCATGCCCCTCCGCGGGCAGGAGCCACTGCAGTGCCACGAAGTCCCCCGAGTAGCAGCACAGGGGCAGCGCCAGCAGCCACCAGCGGGTCGTGCCGCCGCCGTGCTCCCCGCGCCGGCCGCCGACCAGGTAGCAGGTGAGGAAGAAGAAGGCACAGGCGATGCTGAAGAGGGGGCTGAGGCAGCGGGTCAGGCACAGCAAGGCGTGCCGCGGGCTCCGCCAGCTGCTCCCCTCCTGCTGGTCCCGGGCGCTGCCCCGGCCGGGAAAGGCCAGGAGCGAGAGGACAGCGGCGGCCAGGACGCCCAGGACGAGCCGAGCCCGGGAGGAGGAGGCGGTAGGAAAGAGCAGCAAGGAGAGGAAGCTCTTCGGGGGGTCCTGCCGCAGCGGGGTCGCGCAGCTCTTCACGTATCCGTTCCGCAGGCTCTCCGCGCTGCCGGGCAGCGCCGCGGGGGCGGCCGCCCCGCCGCCGTCCGGCTGCGGGCAGTGCTGCGGGGCTCTGCCGGCCCCGGCGGGGGAGGCGGCCGCCGCCGCAGCTTCTCGCTCTTCCCTCATGGTGGTCGGGGACGCGGCAGGGGGAGGACGGCGGAGAGGCGCGGGTCGCGCTAGCTGTGTCCCGGCCGCGCCTCCCGCATCCCCTCAAGAGAAGGGCGCCGCGCTGAGCCGCCGCTCGTCCCCCGCGGGCAGCGGCGTCCGCGGCATGGTGGGTGAGGACGGGAAAAAGAGAGAAAAGGTAAAAGTCTGGCTCGCCCGCTCGCGTTCCTCAAAGGGCTCCGGCGGCGGGCACTCGCTGCCGCCTCCCAGCGCCCAGCGGCGGCAGCGGCCGCAGCCGAGCCAGCGGGGGTGGGATTGAGGCGGGGAACAGCGCCCTCCTTCCTCCCCTCCCTGCCTCCCGCCTCCCCGCCCGCCTTCCCTCCTCTCCCGGGCCCCGGGAACCGCACTTCCCGCGATCTTTTTTAAAATATAAATCTGTATGTCTGTGTCTGCCCAGCCGCCCCCCGGGGCACCGTGAGGGGCTCGGGCCGGCCCCCGCCAGGCGCCGCAGCCGCAGCAAGGGACTCGTGGGGAAGCGATGGAGGGGCAGGAACGCTGAACTGGCGCAACTCTCTGCTTTATCTTGTCATTTAGCTTCGAGATGCCGCGGAGAAGTTGTTCTTGCGGGCTGTTCGTACACGCAGAGTATCGAGGTGTTTTTCCTCTGAGCATCACTTTTTCCTTTTTATTTTTTTTTTAATTTTTTTTTAGCACCCGAGAAGTAAGTATGGATTACAGTAATTATCTACCTTTTTTTTTTTCTTTTCTGCCCTCGTTAACTAAGTTACAGGCTAGACTGCATTGCACGACCAGGTTTATTTGCACAGCTAATACCTTTGGAATGGATCAAAATAATAATTTTGGAACGGACCGTTGGAAGTGTTTAGACTGCTGTAAGGGAAAATAGGCAGCTAATGGGATTTTGAGTAATGCCTTTGCTCATTCATTCTGTTTGTTTGTCTCAGGAAAAGTAAATGCTAAGCACTTCTGAAATTTATTATAATTCTGCATGTTTACCTTGTTACTTAGAACAAAGGTCCTTTGAGGCACGTTTCCACATAATATTGTACTGCTTTACTTACACTGGTTTATAAATCACGTAAGTCAGTGGTTGCATTTTTTGTTTCTTTTATTGAAACAAAGAACTCTTGAAATTATTTGGTGCCATTCTTGTGATTCCCTCCCTTTGAGCAGCCCCCGAGTAGCAGCTGGTTTGTGGAAGCTGTGGGGTGGCAGGAAGTGCTGCTGCAGGACACAGGCCTGAAAGTTGGCGATGAGCAGAAATCATCAAGCGTGATTCCTGACAGAAAATGCAGTATGCAACGGCAAATAGAGTAACTCCCGTACATAGGAGGGAAATAAGTAATGATTTATTTTTTCAAAGGCAGATCAAGCTGGTGGAATTTTAATACCATAGTACATCTTCCTCTGTTAGAAATACCCCTACACTCTTTTTCCAAAAGGAAGAAAAAATATTCTCTCCTGACTTGGTAGATTCTGTGCCGTCATAGTGCTTCTAAAAACTTTTCAAAAAAGGAAAATGTGTAGTTCCTTTGGGATTATATTCTTATATTTTCTTGTATTCATATGTTAGTGATATCAATTGAACCACAATCAAGTATGCTTTTAAGGCTGAGAAATAATTTGCTTTTATGCATATTCTTAGTTTTTTTAATTCTCTTGAATTCAGCTATAAATAATGCATTCCAGAAATAATTCACTGGTGTAATCTTCGTTAAAACATATTTGAGTATATTTGTAGCAGCGGAGACTAGGAAGTGCATAAGGAAGACTACAGAGATAGGACATCACATGATCCCTAAATACCATGGATGCAACCATCTGTGGCTTCAGCACTTTCTGAATCAGAAGTGGTATCTTATTCTTGACAGTTCCTATTAGGTTTCCAATCCACAAATTTGCCCAGTCTTTTTTTTTTTTAAGTCCACATAGGTTTTTAGCATCTGCAGAGTAGTACAAGAAAAGGTCCTTACTCAATGCAACTTGATCATACAAGTGTGAAATATGGTTGTTTTTTTAGTTACCTATCTGCCTTAACTGATATTCTTCTCATTTTGGCAGAAACAATGAACAGTTGCTCTCTACTCACCTTGTCTCTTCAATTCATGATTTTATATCTTTCCTCAGTCTTCCATTTATTTTCTAAGCTGAAGAGTTTGGGCATTTTTTTTTCAGATTCTTTCCATGTTACTTTTTTTTTCTTTTTTGAGCACCACTATATGCTTTTGGAGCAGAGAAGACCAGGAGTTATACCCAGTATTCAAGACAGAAGCACAGTCCAAATAATGGTTTCTTTCCTTGTAATTCCTGTCTCTCATTTGTTCTGCTTTGCTGGGGAAGTGAGACAGCAGATAAACTAAGCATTGTTGAAAGTGGTGCTGTTGAACATTGAACACTGTTTTCACAGCATTAAGTATATAGATCCCAGGCTCTGTGTTCTGATTTTTAACATCTACATGCACTAGATAATTTTATAGGTAAGATTAGGATTTTTTCTGTGTTTACATTACAGTTATCTACAGTAAATTTCACCTGCCTATGAACTCAGCATTGTGAGGCTGTAAGCACATTCCCTCAGTCAGTTCTGTCTTTACTCTCAGTAACTTTGTATTAACAATATACTTTACCACCTTCCAATCTCTTTTCAGATCATTTATCATTAATTAACTAGCTTTAATTTCAGTGATATGTGTCTTGCAGGAATGTATACATTCCAAAATATAATGGAAATATAGTTAATCTTTAGTAATGTCTCTGTTGCCTAACAAGACTCTTTCTACCACATTACAGGACCTTGTCTTGAGGAATTTCCAATCTAATAATGAAGAATTTCAGTATAAAGAAAACTTGGTTTGAGTACTTTAGTGTCTATTGTTAATGAGAAGAGCATTAACTAAATTGCTCCTTGCAACAGAATAATTTTTAGGATAAAGAAATAACTTTTCATTAGCTATTTCTTAAACAAATACAGAAAAACATACTTTTTTATTAAAATTGGAGTGAAGACATTTATGTCAAGGGAATGTAATTTTTTTTGTCATCCTCCAGTTTCACTACCAAAACAAGATGGGTGGCTTAGTGATTTGAGTCAGGTTAACTGCCTCTGACTATCTAATAATAACAAATACTAATATAATTAAATATTCATTTTAAGTGGTGATAAATAAGATTTTCCAAGTTAAGTCTGTTTCATCAGTGACCTCCCTGTCTTCATGCTGAGGCAGCTTTCTCGTTCCTGCTTTTCTTATTTTCTCTCTTTCCTCCTGAGCAGAGGGAATGAGCCAATGTCTGGGTGGAAGTTTGGCTGCCGGCAAAGGCCAAGCCACCACAATAACGATGTATACAGAGCCCTGGAGATCTGATCAGGAATATGCCGTTAAATCTGAGATTTTCATTGCAAAGACTGACCCTGCTGCCATCGCTGTATTTTAATAAAGAATTTTCATTTGTTTGGTCAAACTCAAAACCAGATCTAATTTTAAAGTAGAATTCTTCATGGATGAGAGTATGAAGAATATGGTATATATACCCACATCATACTGTGGCAGTAGAATACGATATACTATATACTATAATACAGAATATTCTACTGGCAGTGGAATAGAACACCCTCACAACTGATTTGGCAGTAAAGACTTATTTTTTTTCTTCACTAAATCTATACTAGCAAAATTCATAAACTGGCAGTATCTATCTCTGCAATGGAAAATATTTACTGACTTTATTGACAATTTAATATACTTTGTCAAGTTTTGTTGGTTACTTTTCATTGATCCCGAGACGTGGGATTCCTTTTGCTTCCTAAGTGATTAAACTTGCAAACACTTAAAATCAGATTTTGGGAAGATGGCTGTATATTTCTTTGTAATTCACTTCTGAAGAACATAATAATGATTAATATTTCAGATAGAAATTATAAGATTTAACATAATACAAACCAAAAGCAGTCATAAAATGGTTAATTTAAATTCTCCTAATTCAGAGGATAACTATTTCATAGCTTTGTTGTGAGGTGTTTTTTTTTCTGGCTAAGGAAATTGCAAGTATTTATTTATCCAGCTACCTCCATATTTTCCACTGTCATTGTACCCAGTCATCCCTACAGTGATAAGTGGTCAATGAGCCTCGTACAGGATGAACTACAGGAGTCTTACAGACCTGCCTGTTATTCATCACAGTGGCAGAACAACTGCAAAAGCAGAGTGACATTTTGCTAAAAGCTCACATTTTCCCCAACAGGTTATTATGTATAAGAATAAAATGCAGAATAAAATGCTTTCTTAAAACGCAGCCATGTCTTCTCTCCGCCTAAAAAGTTGCTTTTATTTGATTTTTCCTTAATTTGGTGAAAGAAAAAATAAAAAGGAAACTTACTGGAAAGACCAAAACTACCAAATGCTAGTGCCTCTGTGTGAATATCCCCATGTACACACTCAAACTTGCACATAGAGACCTTAAATTAAATTTAACATGTAGTTTAGCAGGTTATGTCAACTGCTAATTATCTTCCTCTTTGTTTTCTGTGCTGCTTTGGTATCACTTCAGAACATTGCCAATAATAAAATCGATATGTAAGAGCTGAAGGAGTAGTTTTTGAAATTGTAAAGCTGATTTGTAGTCTTTTGTCCTATTGGACTAGTGGGAATGGGTAAGCCATCAAAGTTAGCAATCCTCAGAAAACAACAAAATACTCCTTCCAATGAAGGACATTTATTTTAATAAAGGATAAAATATCAAGAAAATAACACAGCAAGGTGTAGAAAATCTGAACTTTATTCAAATGGACGACTTAAAAAATCGAAAACTAAGGGGTGAAAAATCTACATGGGGAGAACCTTATACCTTAAACCTGTAAACCTTCTGGAACATGACGGTTATGAAAAACTTCATCTTCTTGGAAAAAAAGATTGTCTGGAAGCTACAGCTAAGCTATGGGAATCTATGGCTAACCAACAGGATCATCACTAAAACCTACGGTAGGAGATGTCACAGTGCCTGGGCTGAGCATTGGTCACACATCCCCTTGCACTGCTCTGCCAGCTGAGGGGCGAGCTGGAGCTGGGAATTTCAGAGCTGACGGGAGAAATGCAGTCTCCTTCTCTTCCAAAGGCCCCCTTTTGCTGGTCTCTTCTGCCTGGGCCTCTGCAGAGAGCTGTGGCGCAGGCACAGCCGCATCAGGGCGCGGTTGTGCCTCAGCACCTGCAGCAGCTCCTTGCAGCAGCCGCTTCCCCGGCAGCAGCACGGCCCTGCAGAGACCGAGGGGCTCTGGCACTTCTCCTGCAAGACACAGTACAGGGAGAGCATGGGGTTGAGCCCTCTTGGCATGTCTTGGACAGCCCGGGAGACACTCTGGCCTGCCTGGGCTGTCCCGGGCAGAGGCTGCAGGAAGAAGGGCTCTGGCCAGCTCAGCCTGATTGCCTGAGCCTGATTGCCTCCCTGGGCCTGAAACACCTCCTGTGCCTCGGGACCTTGGGCAAAGTGCTGCCCAAGAGGCCCAGGACCCTTGGGATCTGCCCAGATTTTCTCCCCCATGGGAGCTCTCATGCCTCGCCTGACACCAGCTTGGTCCTTGTTTCCTCCTGGCCCCTGCCCCCATCCCACCTGCCTGACACCCCCTCCCTCACCTCTCCTCAGTGTCTCCAGGGCCTTCTGCCAAGGCACCATCTGAGGACAATTCTCAGCAGCAGCAGCTCCAGGACTAAGCCAGCCAAAGAAACTGCCACCATGACCCACAAGGGGGTTGTCTCAGGGCCCATGTCCTGCCTCTGCTCCATGTCCTTGGGAAGCTGGCCCAAGGTGCCCATGTCCCCCTCAGGACAGCAGAAGGGCTGAGGGGATGGGCCAGCATCAGGAGCACGTAGACTCTCAGAAGCCACTGGGAGCTGTGGCCAGCCATGGTGCTGCTGTAGGCTGAGCTGCCACCTCAGCACACCCTCTAGCCGTCTGTCCACACCAACTTCTGCTCATGCTCTGGGCACGGTGACAGGCTGGGGACAATTCCCAGTCACTGCACTGGCCCCAGAGGCTGTGGTGCCACAGAATCACGGAATCAATTGCCTTTGGAGAGCCCTGTGAGATTATTGAGTCCAAGTGGGGACTCATCCCCATCATGGCAACTCCAGCAGAACACTGAGGGCCACACCATGGCTTTCCTTGAACACCTCCCACACCAGGCACTCCACCACCGCCCCAGGCATCCAATTCCAATGTCTTATGCCCCTCTCTGGGGAAAAGCACTTCCTAATGTCCAACCCAAACATCCTTTGGCACAGCTTAAAATCCTTGTTGGTATCTGCTCTCTCATGTCCTTGCCCATCTCTAAGAAGGCTGGCACTGCCTTGTCAGTAAGTTCCCTGTAGGCAGGAGAAGAGGCTTTGCCCATGAGTTCTCCTCAACCTTTTAGCCATCCCAAGGGGCTGCTTATCCTTATTCTTTGAAGTCCCTGGGACCTTGGGAGTTGGAGCGCAGTGTGAGCCCAGAGACAGCAACGGTGGTCAGAGAAGGCAGGCCCTGCTAGAGGCTGCCCAGCATCGACAGGGATGTGCCCCGGGCCCCGGCAGCCGCGCCAGCTGGAGCAAGTGCACTTGGCACAGGAGGGAGCTGGAGCCTCACCTAGTGGCCTGCAGGAAGGAAGGAGCGGCCTGGAGCTGCAGGGGGTTCTTGTGGTGGAAGGGCAGGATCCAGCCCTTGGTTCTGTTCAACCTCCTGCTGCTGCTGGAACTGGTTGGTACTTAAGGTACCATATGATAGAATACCTGCACACGTGTAACAGTGACTAATGACATTATGGCCTCCATACACAAACAAATATCTTCATTTTCTAGTTTGTAATTTCTAAATGAAAATTTTTCTATATTTCAGAATGCTAACCTATTTTTGCATTGCCTGTTCTCTGTTCTAGTGTAGAATAACTAGAAAGAATGAGTAACATAACAAAGATTATTTTCAGTCAAGGCTGTAATCTTAGCATCCTCTTCGGCCTATTTCATTTTACCCACACATCCAGAACCTGTCTAAATCTCACCACATCCATTTTAATATTTCTTAGTTTTAATAATTGCCTTCTGTTTGTACTGCCGAGTTTTATTTTTTTTGCTAATGCCCTGTAATCTTGGTATGCACAGAGATCAGCTCTGTTGAAAATTGCTGTCAGTTTCACCTCAAAGCACCTTTTTCTCCAGTTATTCAAACACATGAAATACAGACATTTGATCATTCCTTCTTAATGTAGTTCTGTCATTCCAATCAGTTTCTCACCATGTGGACAACTTTTGCATATGTTTAATTACTTTGGACATAGTTGCCCAACTCTTCACTTCATAAAACCTTTTTTTTTGCTTTCTTTCTAATCAGCACAGAAGTGTTAGTTAAATTCTTGGAAGTCCTCTTTAAAGTTTCTCTTCAAGCAATTCATACTGTTACGTATATTAATTCAAATTAATAACAGTCAGATCTAATTGTTATTGCATGTGAACATGCCCTGAGTGTAGCCTTTGCCCTTTTTTTCATGGGGAAAGAAATTATCAGTTTGGTACCTAATTTGGAAACTTTTTCAGAGTAAAACTCCAGGAAATTATGAGACACATCAGTGCTTTCTAGAGTTTCCTTTTTGGCTTTCTCACCATAATATGGGATCATTTTTGTAGAAAGTCTTGATCGAAAGGCTTTTGTGTAGAAAGTATGATTGAAGAATCTGTAAATTGATGCCTTGTTCAGGGAATAATATTCTTCTGCTTGACTACTGGTGAGTTGTAGAGCATAGGAAAGAAAAGGTGGGAAGAGAGGACCTAAAGTTACAGCTTTTGCTGCTTTTCATTCATTCATATCCATTAAGAATTTGATGGCCAAATACCACGCTTTGAATTAGCTTTTCTTTGAATATTAGAGTTTGAGAAACTAATTTGTCAATTAATTTAAAGACAGTTAGGATTACATAGGCGGTAATTGTCTGTGTGTGCCTCAACTTTTTTATCAGTTGTGCATCAGATGCTTGAATAAACAGAGAAACAGCATTAGTACAACATAACAACAAAAAAAAAACAAACCCAAAACCAACCAGACTAAAGAAACATTATGCCTTCAGAAAACCCGTGCAAGTATGGGTCACTTAGGGAAATCAAAAGTTTTGACCGAAGTTCAGTGCTGGGAGAAACACCAGCATTGTGCTTTATCTTTCTAAGTTCATGTGGTGGCAATCACTGTGGTTACTTTGTAGAAACATGTGCTGCAGCCAGCAACTGGAGCTGCTTGGATATTCTCCTGTTTTTCCATGTGCTACGTGCTCTCTCTTTAATGCAGCCTATATCAGCTGCTAAGGTGTTTGCATGTCTGCAGTGCTGAAGACAGAGAGAGATACAGTGGTTTGTAGGCAACCAGGCATAACGGGAACAAGGTCCTGAAGCAGATGGCAAAATGAAGTTATTGATGGAATTAAAAATATACTGGTGAAAGAGGCTTCTTGTGTAAGTGTATTCACTAAGCATGGTGTCAGTATTCTTGCAATTAGGTATAATAAAACTTCTGTTTTATTATTAACCTCCAATTTCACTTATAGGATGACATATTTTACTTGAGTAATCGGGTTTAAAAGTGAAATCTGGGAATATTTGATGAATTCCTACATTTTTATTATGCAATTGCAATTAGGTGTTGTTAATCTGTCATGTCTAAGGGTGGCAAAGAGAGATTCAGTTGCATTCCACATCAAGCAAAGTAGCCGTTTTCAAAGTAAATTACAACGTTGTGATTTTCACCATGTGGCAGCAAAGACTGAGGTACTAAAAATTACATCTTCTCCTTGAACTTTTCAAAGAACAGGCCCATGGGAAAGAAAATTGGAAAAGAGTAATGAAAAGTAAGTTGCTTCTTGTATGATAAAGTGTCTTTAATGCATGTAGTTCTTGTCAGTTTAAAAAGCATGGGCAATGCATTGGAAAGCACTGGAAAGATGGAGTTGCTGTGGAAGGCCACTGTTAGATGAGATTTCTCATTTCTAGTGAAAGAAAATATCCATGAGACAATTTTTGACAAACTATGGGTGAATAGCAGAAATATTGTATCCAGTTAATCGAACACTAACTCTCTTTAGAAACTACAAGGTCAAAAATCTTTCCTGTGCCCATATTTTTATTTTTATGAGACGAAGTAGTGGCATATTGGGTTTTGGTACTATATCTAGATGCTTCCACTCTTTTTTAAATCTAAGGGATCATCCTCATCTGAACAAACTCACACTCTTTGGAAATGGACCAACATGTGCAACTGCAGATAAGTATATAATGATGTGCACCTCTACAGCTGATTTATGTTTCAGTCATACTCAGGCTCTCACTTTGAGGGTGAAAATGTCAACAATGATTTCTAATGTTTTACAAACAGAATCTATTGATGCTGATGTGATTTCAGCACATATAATCTGCATGTTCCTTCAAATAAAATTAATTTTCTAACATTTCATACTGGATTTATGGAAAATTTTCATGGATTTGCATAACTTTTTAAAACATCATTTTTATGCAATATATAACATATCAATTTAAAAAAAATTGAGAAGTTGTTCAGAAATTACACTTTTAAGTAAATTTGGATGTCTTTGGCAATTTTTTTTCCAAGGCACTGTGAATTTGGATGTCTATATCCTAGCAAAAATAAAGATAATGGTATATCACATTCAACAAATAGCTGTCAAAGTTCTGGTTTTAAGATACTTGAGAGTTGTGTAATTATATACAGTACTAATTCTTTTACATGAGCTTATTTAGAGAATAGTCCTATAGTTTGGGGGAGGGTTTAATAATAAAAATGTAGGAATTCATCAAATGTTCCCAGATTTCACTTTTTCACCCAATTACTCAAGTACAATTTGTCATCCTACATTATAAGTGAAATTGGAGGTTAATAATAAAGCAGAAGTTTAGTGAATTTCTTCATATGTAGCATTTCTATAAAAAGTATATTTTATGCTGAATCGTGTTTTATTATAAAATCTGCACCTTCAGTGAAATAGCATTAAACTTAAGAATACATACTAATATTTAAATGCCAATTCTGTCCTTAACTTGCTAATTGAAATTTCTGTCTTGAATTGCAATAGAGGCATTTTATGGACTCTGCTTATTAATAGAGTTAAAGATTAACTAGGGAGCTGGTTTGATTTTTCAGAGAAGTCTGATAATGCATGAGCATCAGATGCATAAATATATTCTGAAAAAGATCAAAATCCGTTGGAATGAGGTCATTTACTGGGAGAGAAAGGGGGGGAAAAAATGAGCTGAGTCTTTCAGTGAACTTCCCTCCTTTCCGGGTCTTTCAGATACCCATTTTGACCTTAAATCAGTAAGACAAGTCCTTGTTAATTAACATTTGTTTGAATTCTGTTAAATTGCTAAAATTGTGTTATATTGTCAGCAGACATAAAATAACCTAGTAAAGAAATTTGTTGAATTATACCTCTTCAGGGTCTGGCCTGTTTCAGCACATGCTTGAATATAACCTCAACTGTTTTGCTTGGCTGTATTATTCTGTTCAGTTTTGTGCACGAAAATCTTATGAAGACCTTAATGTTTTTAGAAATTCATCAGACTTTAATGCTTTCTTATGGTAAGTACTGGACAAGCCGGGACCTTGAAGAAAATAGCATAAACAGAGTCACTAATTGTTTTGTTCATAGTTCAATAAAACTGGAACCTTCAACTTGCAGGCTGCAGATGTCTGAGTGATAGTGGAAGTATATGTACAGTATCTTACCTCTTGAATAAAAAAATCTGGACTCTTAAGCCTTTTGGTCTTCTCTACTGTTTGGAGATTAATTTTTTTTTAGCATTGAAAGCAACAAAGGTCTAACAAGACAGCCTATGTAAGCAAATCTTCAGAACAAAGCATGTTCCAAAGAAGGAGAAATGTAACAGAATCCTGCAATTGTGACTTAGTAATTATATCTGCTAGAGATTCCACATGAGATTAAAAAACCAGCAAAATTATGCAATTAAGCTAATTAGCTCATTAATGTGGAAGTATTTTGTCATTCTAATCACAGAAGGAATTCATTCATCCGAGTTAAAAAGCAGACAGGAATAAATTGTGGTAGGAGACAGAAATTGTCTGGTTTTAAAATGATAAATTTATGTGGTTTATGTCTGTCTTCTAAAACCTAAGCACAGCACCTGCATTTCTTAGGTTAATTTTATTTTTATTACTTGTTAAGAGCAAGTTGCTCATCACACATAGCCTGAGCCTTCTATGTTGTTCAGGAAGACATCACATTCCAGTTTCAAATAACTTGGCTTAATAATCTTTCCTACTTAAGTTTACTTTTGCAGCTACAAGTCACTTTTGTTCCTCATATAATACAATAGGATTGCTTAGCATTTGTAATCAACACTGTGTAAAATTGCAATAATTTATCAGCCTGCTCTTTGCATCTTAGCTGAAAGTCCTGTTGGCCATTCATTCCTTCATGAAGTTGTGCCAGAGGATATCTGGAAAAGGTTCCTCACCCAGAGGGTGATTGGGCACTGGCACAGCTCCCCAGGGCAGTGGTCACAGCACCAGCCTGACTGAGTTCAAGAAGTATTTGGACAATGCTCTCAGGCACAGGGTGTGTCTCCTGGGGTGTCCTGTGCAGGACCAGGAGCTGGACTTCGAACCTTGTGGGTCCCTTCCAATTCTGTGAACCAGTTTATTAAAAGCAGTACCCATTACGACAGCTCAGAATTTACCACATAGGAAGCTGCAGACTGAGTGAAGTGAAATGTTTTTGTAATTCTGATGGGGTTGCTGCTTTTGTCGCCTCTGTACAGCACAATGATACAACAATATTTGCAAATAATCCTAATGTATTGAGTTGTCAAAGGCAAACAAATGAAGGTAAAGCAGTGTCACAAGATCAAGTAATGGGTGACTGGATCATTTAACTCAGCTATTTTTGTACTCAAAACTAGTGCTTATCACCCTAATGCATGATTTTACAGTAACAGGAGGAAGAGTTGGATGTGGAAATGTGTTTAAACATTTTCTAAGATGTGTATTTTTGTCAGTTGATATTTTTAATAAGTAGGATCTTTTAGAAAACTATTAACAACATGTCTGTACTGACTACATAAGTAAAAATGAGGGTATGCTATGGACATTTTAAAATTCTAAATCCAGATAATGCAAGTTATTAACTTCTGTTGATTTTATGTGCTTATTTACAGCTAAAATGAGCCCAGCATGCTGGTATACCAGGTAATGGTGTAGAAAGAACCAGCCATGGGGACCTGCTGGATCTTGCAATGAAAGAATAACAATTGACCTGCAATAGCAAAACCAACACATTTAGAATCGTTCTTCCATTGCTTTGGGGTTTTTGTGTTTGAAATTACAACAACCTCTGAGGAAAGGACCTTGAAAGGAAGCAAACAGGACACAGCAATAGGTTTTTACCAAAGCTAATTAGGGAAGCCCAGAAGTTGACATTATGATACCTTTGCACTTATGCTCAATTAGTAGTAACGAGCTAGCAACGACTGATGCTTAATATAAGAAATTCAAACACTGTATGAGCCAAGAACTATGTTTTAGTTTACATCATTAACTGAGTTCCTAATTGTCATGCACTTGCAATATCATTTATGCCATTCCATAATGTTTCCTGTTGTGACGGTTAAATTGTGTGTGCTCTAATTGGTCTCTACATCTCTCTGAAAGGAGGTTGTAGCCAGGTGGGGGTCAGTCTCTTCTCCCAGGCAACCAGTGACAGGATGAGAGGACACAGTCTTAAACTGTGCTAGGGGAGGTTCAGGCTGGACCTGAATCTGGAAAAATTTCTTCACTGAAAGGGCTGTCAAACATTGCAATGGGCTATCCAGGGAGGTGGTGGGGTCACTGTCCCTGGAGGTGTTGAAGAAATGATTGCATATGGCACTCAGTGCCATGGTCTAGTGGACACAGTGGTGATAAGTCAGAGGTTGAACTTCAGGGTCTCAGAGGTCCTTTCCAATCTAAACGATTCTATGATTATGTAAGATTTTATGAAAGCATGGAAAAAAAACTCAAGGGGTTTTTGTAACCTGAAAATCTGTCTACTTCAAACTTGATGAAATTTTATTTACACTTGGAAAAAACACTATATTGGTTGCAAGTTATATGAAACACATAAGTCTTATTTTCTTATCACTACTAGTGTAACACTGACCATGAAATGAGTTACAGATGTTTTTATTTAGTCAACAATCAAATATTTTTTCCAGAGCAATAGACATGGTACAGTAAATTTCACTGCTACAGTATTCACTAGCACTGACCTACAACAAACTGCAGTGCTGTTTGATTATTTTTACTGCTACATTAAAAATGTTATATTTACTACAATTAGAATGTTTATTAAACATGAATACTGTATTATGCCAATACATTGCTAGAGAGAAGAGCATAGTGAACAAACAATGCAATTAGTAAATGAAGTGAACATGGACTTGTATTATCCTTTATTATTGTTTACTTTCTGATTTGTAAAAGTTGCTGGTTTGTAATCTGTTTCTCTGTGACTGCTGCTAATTACAAAGACTCTAAAATTCATAATAATTACCACCTAGTACCAGTGTGCGCTTGGTAACAGTTTGAAAGTTTGTGATTCCTGTCCACTTAGGTATTTATTAATTATTGAAGGGCTTATTGCAAAGTAGCAGTGTCCTAAATGTAGGTCTCCTAGATGTATGCAATCTTTGGGATTTAGAATACTACACACTACTTCCATTATTTGATGACTGAAAATTACAAAAAAGCTATGTCCCAGGAGGTTATCCAGCTATCAAAGCAGCTGAGTGACACACTCAGGCTGAATTTCTTTACATCATATATTCAAATTGCTGCTGTTAATTCTACGGCACTTTTGTATTAGAAAGTGATCATCACATGTCAGGTGGTACTGTTAATGTTCAGGTCTAAACAAGATTTTATAATCTTCAGTTTTGGCCTTGATTTCTTACTGTGAAGTTGTTTAAGTAGTCCTGATCATTAAAATATTACATACTTGGCATATTTGCTTTCTTTAATGCTGAAAGTGAGGAATATATCAGCCACACATAAATTTAGTTTTGCTTTTATTTATTGCCATGTCCCCTTCCCATGATTGATACTTTTCTTTATGTGAATTCTGAAAGGAGTGGAGGGAAGAAGGAAAACAGCATTCTGGTTTTAAGGAAAAGTTTCATTAAATTTTCAGTGCTTTCTGATAAATTAGAAGAAAAAAGATAATTTTCCAGACTCAATACTTAGGAGTTGTTAAAAGATACATGAGACAGTTGTGGTGTTAATTGAAATCCTGAGGTGAATCCTATTTAGTTACCTCACCAGTCAGATCTCCCTCATGAACAAGGTCTGTACCAAATCTAATGGTGAAATTAGCAGATTTATGAACAGAAAAACCTTGAATGGCTGTAAAATATATTGGTCTGGCATGTAAATTAAAATAACTGGGTAATTTTCAGCTTCTGAGTTGAAAGGCCTGATTCTTTACTGCCTAGCAAAGTAAAAAGGCCTTAGAGAGGATAGGCAGGACTACTGCTTTAATATACATATATATTTTACACGCAAGCTTTGGGCAATAATTATCTATAGACATGTTTCTGAGAGGTCTAGCTAAAAGCCTTTGTTTTTAAAGTAGATACAGGAATATATTGACCTGAGGCATAAGTGAAATGAGTATATAATTGATTACTATGTGGAAGGTAATAAGGTTTCAGTTGCCACAGCAGTATCCACAAGCACATTTGGTTTAGTTTGTATTGACCTGAAACACAGATAAACTATTTTGGACATGATGGTTTAGAAGATATTTGTGAAGTCCAGCCAAGCTTTTCAAGTTACTTGAAAAGTTTGTATTAAGTGACAAAACAACCTGCAGAAATTTAACTTATATAAACCCTAACCAGTAGAATGGGGTACTTCCCATGTATTGTTAATTGCTTAATCACCAGAAATAATTCACAAATGCAAATGTAAAATTTTTAGATACGGAATGCAAACAATATGTTCCATGAGTCAAAAGCTCTTTCTTCCCATGTGAAATCTGCCATCTGTTTTTCTTCCTTCCCCACCTTTTTCCCTGCTTTTCACCTCGTTTTTCCATATAGACAGGCTACAGACTTGAAGAGCTCACTTCTTAAAAAGCTTTCTTGATGATTAGGAGTAAGCTAAAGACATTTTGTTTGAATAAGGCAAAGATTCCATACTCTCTTTATCAGCTGATCTGTTTCTGTTCACCCTGAGGGCCTTATCTGTACCAGTGCTCCAGGCCAGATAATCTTACTGATGGCAGCAGGGAAGGGCACAAGTATCAGCTCCCTGCATAATGGCAATGGGACAATAAGTACAAACCTATTTCTTCTAATTCAGTTGAAATGTCCACTAAATCAAAATGATTCGTCATTTCATACATTGTGGAATGCTGGCTCCCAACCTGGAAACTTTTTCAGTTTTCTTACAGCTAAGAGTGTTTTTTAGTCTACTTTGTTTGCATTCTGCTCTGGTGTCTTGAGGGGTGTATTATCTTGGCAATTGTTTCCTAATCTCAGTTGATGATTCCCTTTACATTGATAGCCAATATTCCTTGGCAACTTTCACTTTATACCCACTGAGGTCATTAGCACTAGTGTCAGGAGCATTTATTAATTAGGGTTTTGGGTTCTTCAGGACCAAATATCAAAATATCCCACCAACATAACTAGAGAATTGCCTCTGATCATTCTGTTTCAATCAGATCAGGAAAGAGCAGTATTCCAAAGACAAAACCCCATACCTGGGACTCTGATTCCTGAATGAGACCTTAGTAGTGTGTCTGCTCCATGACCATTGTAGCAGCTGGAGAAGCTTGTCAGACCTGCAACATCACACTACCTGTTTTCCAGAGAGCCCTAAAACAGGCTGCTGCCTATTATCATGTAGTTTAAGGAAAAGATCTCCCTGTGACCAACAACTTCAGGTTCCTTCAGTGCATCAGAAGTACTTTCCAAGGCTACTTCTCTAAAAACTCAGGAGTTACTTGTGCTCCATCAAAGACTGGACTCTTCAGCCTCATTTCAGTTCCACATTTGGAACTACCTTGTGTGCTTCTCAAACTATATCCACACGATCTTTGACCATCTGGTGACCTTTATCAGATTACTGCCTAAAGATTTTTGCCAGAAGTTTGACACTCCAATTATTGAGGGTCATATATCATCTAGAACAATCCTGCAAGCCTCACTTGACACAGCAGGGACAGCAGTCTGTGCTTTCATCGCCCCCTTTTTCTTAGGCAATTTTCTTGGCTTCCGTGTTTTCAGGAAGAATAAAGCCATTCTAAAGAAAGAGATTCTTGAGCATCCTTTCCAATGGAGCATTGCAGTCCACAAAGGGGGGTGAGCTGGAACATCATACCAGAAGTAAGCAGAAGTGATAGGAAATTACCTACGCCTCTACTGGTTGTTTAGTCAAGTTTTGCCTTTTTTTTAAATATAGACTTTTTCATGGATGAATCTGAGGAACTTTATTATTTGAATGTTCTTCTAACTACCCATTCTCTCATGTCCTTGCAGCAGACTCTTGCTTCCTTGGCTAGAAGTTGTGCCTGAGAGACCTGAAATGGGAAGGAGGTATGCTGTCCTCTCCAGAAGTAAATATATCAGGTATCAGACACATTTGCTAGCAATCTGCCCAGGTTCTTGAATGAGCTGGGAAACAGATTAGGCCAGTCAAGCATTCATATCACATGCAGGAAGTCCATGCCAATGTTCTTGAGACTTTTCTACAAGGAATGTGGTTAGCAAACACCTACTCTTCCCATGGATGTGAATAGGAAATGCCAGGTTTTTTTACTCCAGAGCAGTTTCCAGACTCTTTTGTAATCAATTGTTAAAGGAGACAAATGTATTCATGTTCCTTTTTTTTTTAAATGCCCAGAGTGATCTTTTTCTCTTCAGAGAAATACCATACTTGATAGAAGAACAAGTAAAAGCCAAATGTATTTGGCCAAGTAGACTTAGTTTTCCATGGAACACACAGAAAAGACTCCTTTCTTTTCCTTGTCCTCCTTGTCAGGAATTCTGCTCTATTTCCTGGATGGTGCTGGATTCCCCTATCAGCTCAATCTATTTTACTGCTCTTCTAACATTGCACTTCCAGGCTAGTGACCATAGTAATGGTATCTTGAAGGATTTGTTAATATATATTTCTCCTTTATCTGCTAGTTTTCAAGTAGGTTTTGAAATAGTTGTTTCTTCTGTTTCTCAGCACTTTGGAGTGGTTAGAAATGTCACTTGAACTTTGAAGTACTTATGAATGTTCATCACAGATCCTTCATAACCCAGCCTAATCTTAGAAGAGTATGCATTAAGAAAGAAAAAGTATGGAAGAACACATGCAAGGATAGATATATGTTAAAAAAGTTATCAACTATTTCAAGAGAAGACCTTAATACGGTGATAATGCTTATGCAGCAGTGCAGATTAAGAAATGGCATTTTCTGAGCTGAGAAACATTCTCTGAAATTCACATTTGTTTCACTTTGCAGAAGTGAGTATATAATGAGTTCATCCCTGGCTAGAAACCAGGGAAAGTTGGTCAATTTCTAAGCAATGCTCAAAAGTCTGCTAAAGGAGAGGTAAAGCTCTCCTAAGAATGAAGTACTGCTGTCATTTTACTGGTATACTACAGTTGCACAATGCTGTGTTACTAAAAGCTTTGTAAAAATACAAATGTGCATAATGAAGTTGTCATAGTGTCAATTCCTGATATATTTTTAAATTTCTTTCCTTCTTTGTGGCTAATCAGATTTAGGCCAGAACCCAAAAGACCATTCACTAATAAGTTGCTGGAGGTTGATACTCAGTATCTAGATTAATCCTTTAAACTCACTAGGCAGATTTTATGACATGGAATTTGGAGATTTAATCATGTAATGGTCAGCTTTCAATAAAAGCAGAAATAAATATATTTTATATAATTTCTTAATTTGTTTTAAATTTGGCAGTACCAACTACATGTTCAAGATCCAAATAAAACTGTGCCTATACTGAAGTAAGTCAGTCAAAAAAACCCATTGGTAATGCTCTAAAGAGTGTAACCCAGAAACTGGATTTTAAAATCCAGGTTGAATATATTCTGAAGAAATGATTAATGAGTCTGATTTGCATCAGAAATATGTAGTGATGTCACTTCAGAAGAAAGCTACAATATGAAAGGGCAAGCTACATACAGGGGGGAAGCTTGTTTATTATTGATAGGAAGCAGCACCAAGGAATACTTCAAATTACATTGCATAAGTGATTTTCTGGATAAGATCCTAAGCAAATTAACTTCATGTTTCGCTTTATTGGTAAGAAGAGTATTTTTGTCTGAAACTAATCTGAATAACATGCTGAGTATTGTGTAAAGGTAATACCGAGAATACAGAATTTGACAAAAGGAGCATTCTGTTTGAGAGGAGATTATTTTGTTACTTTCACTCGTGATTTTGTGCAGTACAAAAAGAAATACATATCCATTCATATTCACTGCTCACTGCAAGGCAAGAAGGTGTCCAGGGCTTTCTGGTAATTGTATTGCCTCAATGCATTTCAAATTGCATAACAAAAAATTGGTAGCCTCTGTCACTGGGCCCTTCAAAATCCTAAGGCATGTATTAAATTTCCAACCTGGAAAATATCTTCCTGTGTTTATTAAGTATTATAACACAGTTGAAAGTGTCTATATAAATGCAGGAATAGTCTTCTTATTTCACAGCCTATTCTTTTTAATTTTTTTTTTTAATTTCCATGCTCCAAGTACGAAACCTTTCATTCGGTAACAACTTTTGTCTGAATAATCATTATTCCCGTTCACTAAATGATGTGATAAACACAGCTTAAAAATATTTTCGTGCCATGGAATCTGTTGTGAATAAGACATCTGTAGTCACAAATTTATTTGATACATACTTCTTAAAATCAAAACCAGATGTGCAGATGTGTGACTCTATAATGATATGCTAATAACTAATGCAGAGGTTTTTAGATACTCATTCACTTCGTTCAAGGCAAGTTTACATTGAGGTGGTCTGGAATTAATTTAGAGCCCTTTTGGCCCATCACTGAATCCTTCCAGGGATCAAGCACAGAAGCCAAGGTTTGCGCCAAATACTCTGGATTTAGAATTATCCTTACATCAATGGAATTTTTTCATAATTTAAGCATGTGTGATGCAGTGTCTGAGCTCCGTGATCTGTCAGAATTATCTCAGACAACAGGCACAGCAGTGCCAAAAGCTCTCTCACATTTGTCAGGACAGGCTTAAATTTCTGCTTGCATTGTTGTTAGTTTAGGAATACATGCAGTAAGGATGGCAGTGCCAAACAAAATTTGTTCTGTGAAAACTGGGATATGCATGACAGCAAAGCTGTTAAAATCCATGTAGCAAAATTAGGAGCTTGGCAAAAAGTAAAAAAAAAAAGGGCTGATGACAGCAGGATTTTTAAGATTAAAGCCTACTCAAACATCTATTTTTCCTGCATATTAATTCTCTATTGTTGTCTTTCCTAATCAAAAATGGAATCCACAGAAAAAATAGGCTGAGTCACTTTTTAAAAAATGTGGTCTACAAATACCAGAACCATTGCCTAAGCAGTAACTGACTATTACAATGTTTAATTCTCCCACAGAACTTGAAATTGCCTGTAAAGAGAAGCGTCACATAAATCCTTAATGCTTTGCCGTGGATAGCAGGTCATTCCTAGGGCCTTTTCTCTTTTTTTTTGTTTTGTTTTGTTTTGTTGTTTTGTTGTTGTTGGGTTTTTTTGTTGGTTGTTTTGTTTTGTTTTGTTTTGTTTAATATCCTCTGGAAAATTTGTTTCTGTCTGTGAATGTCTCCATTTTTCAAGCAGAAATTTTTGGCAATAGTAGATGCGGCAAAAATATTGTGAACATTTTATCATGTGATCTACATATAAGCACTCGTGAAATATTTATGGCATATAAATGCATAAGTAAGAAGGTAATACTTTGTCTGGTCATTAATTTAATATGACAACAGTGTCGGTGGTAAGGAAATGGGATCCATTAGTGGTCTCATGGCTTTATTTCTGTGCCATGCTGTTATTTCCTATCTGCGATGACTCTTTCATAGGGAGAAATTTTGAACCTGAGATACTGTTTATTCATGAATCTGTGCACCATTCTGTCTCAAAATGTTATATATCCACTGCTGAAGGTTTGATGATGCTTTGGTTTTGATTCAGGTATACTCAAAAATAGTTACAACCATATGAATCAACAGAGCAGTTAATATATTTGAAAGAGCTTATGAAGCTATATGCCCACTGAAATGGATCTTTTACCCACAGAAACTTAATAACTGCCATTCTTTTCCATTGAAATTAAAAGCTTAGCAGATTTTCTGATAACTGCAACAATATCTTTCATAATTCTCCACAAACCATGATAATAATTCTTCAGTTGTGTTTTGATGACTCAGACAATTCTATGTATGCTGTTTAAATCATAACTTCTAGGCTAGCAAGCAATTTACAGCTCAAAATACATTTTTCTTGTACAATAAAAGCATACTATACAGAAACTCTTCCTCATTCAGAGTGAGGAAATAAATTTCAGGTGTAAGAAAAAATTAGCAATAATATCCATCTAAATTTATCTCTAAATATATTTTTGTTCTATTCAAACAAGAACCTCCAAATAAAAATTATTTCCATGACCAGGATATGCTACAACAGCTCTGCTGGGTTGAACCTTGTGCCCTTGTTTGTTCCAGAACTGGACAGAAAGAGACAGACTCTTTCCTGCAGTTCTCTTTCCGCAGGGATTATTTAAGCCTGCTTTCAGCATTGCCTGGTCTTTCCTAGCCAGCTTTGATGATCAAGCAAGGTTAGTTGCCCTGTAGGCCTGTCCTGAAAAGGTCAACTGACGTCAGTCCACAAAAGCTATGGATTAAAAAAGTTAGGAGTAGACTTTAAAAAGTGTGTAGTTAACATCTTTCGTGACACAGTATTCCAGTGATTTAAATTGGTCAGTAGTTTAAAAATGGTAAAAAATGCCTTTTGCAACATGAATACAAGTTTGTCATAGAGACTGAAATGTCTGCACCTCTACTAAAGTGCCATCAAAAGAATAGGAAAGAAATCTGGTATAATTTATATAGAGATGTTACTTTTTTCCTATTTACAGAATTAATACAAAATTATAGATTTTTTTCCTTGTAAGAACTTCTGAGATCATGTTTAAAATATTCTAAAGACAAGTATGTACATTTATAGCAGCTGTCAAATTTTTATTTTTAGCCTTAACCTACTTGATGAAAACGTCATCAAATATTACGCATGTCATACACCAAGGCTTCTAATTAAGTAGTCTTGTCACCATTTATCTATTAATGAAGCAAATCTCTTACCTGTATTAAATCCAAATATGGACTGTTCACATTGTCAAGGCAGTAAGACAGTTCTCAAAATAACTTACTCAAAATGCTCAGTCCTGAACTCATTATGACAGCACTGCTATTTTTGGGCAACCACTTGTCCATCTGACAGGAGTGGCTCTGTGATCTCTCTGGGATCTATCCTTCCCCTTCTCCAACGGGATGGAGGCGCTGCCTTCATTCAGTCTGTCTCTTACTCTGGCACTAGAGTTTTCTGTCTTCTTGTTTGGCAGTCTGCTGTGCCTCAGCAGCACAACGTGCAGCCCCCGAGAGCGCTCCCAGAGTGTTGCCACGGACCTCAGAGGAGCCAATATTTTGCCAAAAACTCCAGCTAACTACAGAAGCACAGCATACAGGGGTTAATGTGGGCTGATGGTGAGTGGTATCCCAAAAGGGGACTTGCAGGAATGTTTTTTCCTCTCGTGAATCAGCAGAAGCAGAGGCATAATGGCCTTGCCTTTCAGTTGCTGTACATTAATCTCTGCAGAGCAATGCCTGTCATCGCTCAGATGTCAGATGCTGTTTATAACTCTGCTGGAAACACAGCATAGAATAAAACAGGCTCATTAGTTTCTCTTGAGACTGTATATGTATGTTTTAGGTTAGCTATGCTTTCACTGCTGCACTTAGCTCAAACATTGTAGCAGTAGCATTGCTGGCTCGGAAAGTGGTTTAGCCTGTGAATTTGTCCTGTTGCTCTCTCAACACGCAACCAAAAGATGTGTTCAGGTGCAGAGGTTTTCACAGCACAGGTATGACATGACTCAGAAGTACCCCCTTGTCTTGGCTTGAGCCTGCTGCTTTTAATGGCACCCCATACTAGAGCTGCAGGACAGAGAGAAGCATTGGATCTATTCAGCATCTCTGTGCCAGCTGTGATTTGGCAAGGGTTCAAAGACTTTCCTCATTTATCTGTTATTTAGACTGAGGACTTCTACTCCTTTACTGTCATCCTTTAGATGAAGCTATTCCACAATTTGAATCCTTCTTTCTACTTTTCCCAGTGCCACATCATTTCAAGGTGAGAAACAAGAGTCATGGCCAGTGTTCAACGGTGTCAAATGCAGCATGGATTTATACAGTGGCACAGCAATGCTTTATGTTTTGTTCTCTGTCCTAACCATTCCTCACATTTAACTTGGACATTACTGAGCACTGAACTTCTTTTCATAGAGCTATCAATTGTGTATTCATTGCTCTGAAGTCATCCTGGTTATCACGTTGCCAACTGTGAATCTAAAAGAGAGAAAATACTATTTTCTCCTAACTTATATTTTTAATAAGTAGTTCATTTAAATGTGAGGATAATTTTAGCTTTACTTTTCAGTCCTGTGCTCTTTTATATTGTGATGTCTTGATGTAATATATTGATTGTTGCCCATCATTAACTTTTTCACTCTGCAATTAAATTTGTAATATATGCAAAATCCTTTCAGGTGTGTTGCCTTTGTTATCTGAAAAGGAGCTATTTAATTTTGCCTTGTTGATTTTGCCTTTCTCACGTTCTAAATCGACACATTACACCCTCAGCTGAAATACTTCCATGAGGAATAGGCAGGGTGCTCTTTAACACCAGCACACTGAGATGAAGTCAGAAATAAACCTCCATCCTCTGCCTTTAGCCCTGCCTGAAGAGGTCTCGTCCTGAGCCTAAAGGGCAAGAAGGAGCATCCAGAAGGAAGTGAATGACTTCCTCCCACGGTAAGCATTTCCCCGTTCGAGGGATTATTCCTGCCTGCGACATCCTCTTGTACTGCTGCCTTGGGAATACAGAAGAGTTGCGCTGCCTGCAGCCCTGCAGCAGCAGGACCTCCGTCCCCTGCCACCCTTCCTGCTGCCACGTGACCCCAACCCGTTCGCTTTAGAATAAATTTTTAATAGCTGGACATCTGCTGAGTTCGGGCTTGACTATATTTTGTTCTATCCATCTAATAAAGGGGAAAAGATTACTCGGGAAATACTTAGTCGTTATTTAATAAACCTACAACAGTTCGTGCAGCTTCCAAAAGTTCTTCATGTATGCAGCTATTACCAATACTCTCCGTGAAGTTTTACAACGCTGCCTTTTTATCGCTAAAGTCGTGGCTGCTGACATTACTCGCTGTACAAATACAGAACAATGGGGAGTCTTGGCGTGGTTTAGCGCTCTATCAAAACTAACGCGGTTTTGCCAAAATGAGAGGAAATGTCTGTGTGTTGTTCTGTTGCCGTAGGCGGAGTAAATGGAGCTTTAGGGAGTCCCTTATTGCTGTAGGAAGTTATTGGGGAATGCCATCAGAGGAGAGGCTGCGGGAATATTTACTGGAAGCTCCGTGAGACCTGAAAGCTGTTCAGCTCTCTTAATAAAATGTTTATATATCCTGTTCCCACACAAAAGCGGCGAGGAAAGGAAGTAGTTTCCGAACCGAATACACTTTTTTTATTCATCGGCAAGCTTAAAAATAACAAAACAAATTAGGTCATTTAAAACGGCGCTTAATCAGCCGCCTCGGCCCCAGAGGCAGTGCGCAGGCGCAGCCCATCGATGACTCGGGGCACGACTGGCGCCGCCTGCTCGCTCCCACCCCGGAGCGCTCGCTGCCCCGCGCCGCCCGGAGCCGCCGCCGCCGCCGGGAAACGGGAGGATGGTGAGGGGCGTGGGGCGGGACAGGGGACACGGGTCGGAACAGAGGACCCCCGCCGCCCGCCCGGCCTGCCCAGCCGGCACGGGGGAGCCGGGAGAGCGGGCGGAAGGGAGCGGGCCCATGAGTAAGCAGTTCCCGGGCCACGCGGGGCCGCCGGCGACACTGGGCCTCGTTGCCGGCGTGAAAACAAATGGGAGCGGGGCGCAGGCCCTGCGTCGGTCCTGGGACAAAGACTTCCGAGGCCCTGTGAGGATCCATGTAAATATCTCTCCAGGGGTCTGGAGCATCTCTGTTATGAGGAGACTGCGGGCGCCGGGCCTGTTCAGTCTGGAGGAGAGGAGGCTGAGAGGGGATCTCATCAATGCATACAAGTATCTTAAAGCCGGGCTAAGAGGATGGTGCCAGACTCTTTACAGTGGTGCACAGGGACAGGACAAGGAGCAATGGCCATAAACTGAAACAAAACAAGTTTCACCTCAACACGAGGAAAAACTTCTTTACACTGAGGGTGGCAGAGCACTGAAACAGCTGCCCAGGGAGATCATGGAGTGTCCCTCTCTGCAGACGTTCAAACCCACCTGGATGTGTTCCTGTGTCAGTGCTCCTGTGACCCTGCCTTGGCAGGGGGAGTTGGACTGGATGGTTTCAAGAGGCCCCTTCCAACTAACAGTTTGGCAAAAGAAATTTAACAAAGTAAGAACTTACTCACAGAAAGGGTGATTATTGGAATGGGCTGCCCAGGGAGGTGGTGGAGTCACCATCCCTGAAGGTGTTTAGGGAGACTGGATGTGGCACTTAGTGCCATGCTCTATTTAACAGGGTGATGTTCAGCCATAGATTGGAGTCGATGTATCAAAGATCTTTCCAACCTTACTGATTTTGGGATTCTGTGGAAACAACCAGGGCTTCCTTCAGGAACACTCTGTTAGCTTATTAGGGATACTAATGAGTTTTCTTTTGTTCATTCCAGTTTCGCAACCAGTATGACAATGATGTCACAGTTTGGAGCCCGCAGGTAAAACCTTTATACTCTTGTTCATTTGGGTTTTAACTTGCTTTTTGGGTTTCCTCCGACTCACAGCAGTGGTATTACAGTCACAAAGCTTGTGCTTAGGCGCCTGAAACTTCCTGCAGGCTGCTCCCCTCTCCCTTTGTAGGCTGTTGGTGTCCAGAAAGCCCTCAGGACATCCCTGTCTGCTGGTGTGTGAACCCAAGTGGTGCTTAGCTGGGCCTTGTCCCCTCCAGGTGCTTAAGGCAGTTGCTTTCTAAATGTACCTGTGAGGTACAAAAGAGATGCTGTCATCTTTGGTGGTTGCACTAGATGATCTGTAAAGGTCCCTTTCAACCCAAACCATTCCATGACTCTATGATCCATTTACAGAGTTACAATAAGTTGGTACACAAAGTAAATAAGGTAGATAAAGCATGAAACAGTTTCAATTTCCCCAGTATTAGGCCGTTGCTAGATCTTTCTCTCTTCTGTCCACTAGATAATATGGGAAAGGAACTATTTAGTTTATAATTGGGAAATTCAAGTGAGATTTGCATGTGAATTTGAAATTTTATTACCTCTGAATCAGTTTCACACTGTGTATTGTTACTGGAAACAAACATTGTGTGTTCTGAAGCTTGCAGAGATTGTGTTGAAAATAAATATTCTGGAATTTTGAAAGCCACCATCAGCTGAGGTATTTAATATTGCCTCTTCTCTCACTATGGGTATTTTAAGACATGATACTTACAGAAAACCAGAGCCTTGGAAAAAGAGTAGTTTATATATATTCAGCAAAACTAGAGATTTATTTAAAATGCAAGTAGCAAATTGTATTAGTATAAAGCTAATGTATGATTAGTTTGTGGGTTTGTATTGCTACTGAAATTCCTCATCATGTAGAAATATTGCGTGTGAGATACATTTTCCATACAGTGCAACAGAGTGTTCTTTCCATTCTCCATAAAGACAACCTTGAATATTTCCCTTTTTTTTCAGTCAATACCATGGTAGATGTAAGTGCCTTTGAACTATTTTCATCCTTCTTAATGAGTGTGTTTCTCTGGCAGGTTCTGTATCACAAATTTTAGTTTTTTATCTTACCTGTTACTTTAAAAGTTACTTCTAAAATTATTATATTTTCCTGAGACTTTTAGCAAATACTGCAGAATCATCAACAGCACAAGTTTCTATGTTTTTCTTAAATTGGCTTGAAAATATTAATAGTGTTGGTTTTTTTCTAGAAAAAGACATTTAAAATTGCTACTGTGCTGCAATTGCTACTCCATCCATTCTTGTAGGTGAGGCAGTGATGTGATGCCATAATAGTTTTTGGCACTGTTAATGCAGGAGCAAATCATACTTCATTGGGAGATGTTTTTGAACATGGTAGTAAAGAAAAGGAAATAGGAGATTTAAAAAGTCAGAGTGGTTTCACATTTTTATAGTTTTGCATGTAATTTCTGACAGTTGGCAAATTCATGTTGGATGGGTCACAGCGATTCAGTGCTGCTCTTGGGCAGGAAATATCCAGTGTTATTGAAATTCCAGTTATAACAGGGTGAAATTTGGCATTAGCGTCTTTCTAGTAGACTTAAATAAAGAACCTTATGCCAAAAATCCCCAACAACCTATGGGAAGGTGGTATCCTGTAGATCATCCCTTGCACATTCATCATAACAGCTACTGCATTCCACTCTTTCCCTACTGGTGGGATGCAGCTCCATGGCATCCGTGCCTGCAGGATAGGAGTGCACGTCAGCTGTCTGACATGGGCTGGAGTGCTGAATGTGGGAAAACCCTCAGTGGTTCTGTTAAATAGATGTTAAAGCTCCTGGCCACCTCTGCAGAACTTGTAGGGACTTCATTTTCTTTGAGACATCTACTCCTGTTTCATACTTGACTGCAGTTGGCCAGTGACTTATTCAGAAGTTATTGGGGGATGGCTGGTGAGACACAACAGTTGTGTAAGACTCATTTCTGTAGCAAAGCTGGTTAAAAGTTAAGTGTCCAACTTCAGCTGGAAGTTCTGTATGTCTTTGAATCACATATGGATTTAACCTGTTATGCAGTAAGTGTCCCTGTTGGGGTGGGGAATCAAAGGTGTGAAAATGCAAACCCATTGGAAGCTGATTCAGAGGATTAACTGGAGAGTGATTGATGACCTTCGACTTGATTTTACAGGGCCGAATTCATCAAATAGAATATGCCATGGAAGCGGTGAAACAGGGCTCAGCTACTGTGGGGCTGAAGTCAAAAACACATGCTGTCCTGGTGGCTCTCAAGGTAACTTCTAACCTCTGGTCTCCATGGAGCGGTAATGTTTGTAGAAAAGTTTTGGTTTGGCAAATCAGTTTTGTGCAGTCTGTACTTAGACTTTAAATGTAAATGCAATGGCAGATTGCATTTGCTTGAGTATTGAAATATTTCCAGTACCTATGCAAAGCAGATCTTCACAATATGGTGAAGGAAATGAGTGGAAGATTTTTTTCCTTTAACAGATGTGTTCCTTTTTTTTTTTCCCCTTCTTTTCATTAGTTATTAAGCAGTAAATCTATTCCTTTCTTTTCCCAAAACTTGAGTGAGTCTGTTCTTTCTTTTGTTCTGAGAGAACTGAAGTGGAATTAGGTTTTTATTGTCTTTTTTGTTGTTGTTGTTTAATAAATTTAATTTTTTTTCATTGTTTCATGAACATATTCAGTTCTTGCTATAAATATTAGATTTCTCCACAGTGCTTAGCAAACTGTTCAGTTTGCCACATAGCTTTCTCCTTTTATGCATAGAGAGCACAGTCTGAGCTGGCAGCTCATCAGAAAAAAATCCTGTATGTTGACAACCATATTGGTATCTCAATTGCTGGACTTACTGCCGATGCAAGGCTCTTGTGGTGAGTATCCTGCTTGTTGACATACACAGTGCTGCAATAATGAGGGAAAGTTCATTCAAACTATTGCAAATTACATTTTCTGCTTGGTTAAGGATTAGTCTTGCGTTGCTGCTTTGTTGTATTATGCCAAAGACCTCAGCATGAAATTCTGGCAGTTTTTAACTGGTTGGCAGAAATCGCATTTGTTTGGCCTAAAATTTTGCTCTTTGGTTTTGTTACAAGTGAAACAATCCTGTCTGGCTTCCTCAGTTTGAGAAACTCCATCGCTTCTTTTCCTCTGGCAGCTGCTTCTGTATACGCACATTTGACAAAGTTACTAAACACATACAGTGCTGTTTGTGTGGGTTCCAGGGGGGCTTGCTTTTAGCAACTTCGATCAGAAGTGGTGGGAAGGATTTCTCAAATGAGTTTTAATTGCTGCAGGGTCACAAAGCAATGTTGCCATTTAATCTTGCCATTTTTGCAGAGGATCCATCTGTTGCCTATGTGAACTTCTACCTTCTTTGCATTTGTATGGCTGAAATACCCAGTTTATACTTTATCAAACCTGTGGTCAACTTTCTCAATAACAATGATAGGTCACGTAGAAATGAAATCATGGAAAGCCTTTGACCCTTTTTCTCAATAAGCAGAGCTAAAACAAAAATGTTTACCTTAACAGACAAGCCTTGGGACAAAACCTCATTGTGTCTTTGATCTATGCACTGATTTGAATTTTTAAGGTTTTTTTTATATTTTTGCTTCCTAGCAATTTCATGCGTCAAGAGTGTTTGGATTCTAGATTTGTGTTTGATAGACCTCTTCCAGTTTCTCGCCTAGTGTCACTAATTGGAAGCAGTATCCTTTTTTAATACACTTAATGTTATACTTCTATAGCTTTCTACTCCATCATAAAATGACTTCCATCTATCACAGCTTAAAAGTTGAAAAAGTTTATTGGACAGTTCTTCCTTGTTCACACTGCTTGTGTGTACTTTTGGAGAACGTCCCATAAGGATGCATTTTGGTCCATCTCTGCTTGGTTTAGGAAAACTCTTGGGTAATTATCATATAATTCTGAGATTGTTTCCTTAGCTTTCTTAAGAAACCCAGATTCCAACTCAGCGCTACGGCAGGAGGCCTTATGGAGTAGGACTGCTCATCGCTGGCTATGATGTGAGTAACCTGCTCTGGCTGCTACTGATCTGCAAGAAAATGTGCTCAGGGAAACTTTATGCAACAAATAGATGTTGAGAGGGAAAGGTGGAAGAGGCAGACTTGTCAAAATTCTCTGAATGAGGAAATAATTTTGTGTCTTACCCTAAAACATAACTCAGAAGTGTGAATTAATAGCTAATCCTACCTACACTTACTATTTTAAGGAGCAAAAATGAGATTTGTTTAGTTAAATATTTTGCTATTGATTTTGGATGCTTACAAACTATTATTTTAAAGCCTTCCAGTAAAAAAATGGATGTGGAAATCACCGCTGGCCTCTCTCTCGCTTGTTTAGCAACAACATTTTGCTTAATGCAGCACACAGAGAATCTCTGTCCTCGTAACTGTTAACATGAGGATGGTTGGAGGAAATTATGATATTGCCTGAAATTTTGGATGCCATGGTTTAGTCTAGAGCAAGTTTTTACTTTTTTGTCGATAAGATAGAATGTGTGTAAAATACCTGTTGCAAGCCATGAAGGAGGGATCATACATAAGCACAGTGCAATTTCTAGAACAGAGAAAGAAACACTGTTTTGTGCCAACCATCCTGACCATTTAAAAGCTGCAGATGAACAAAGTGGAAAAAAAGAGGGCTTTGGGGTTTTTTTTAATTGTTGTAGTTTTTTAAAGGAATTCCATGAGAACAGTGATATGATCAGCAATATATATATAAATATGTTTCTGTGCACACATGTAGGTGTGATGTACCATGAAGCAAAACGCTTTTGGAAAATTTCATGCTCCAGCAGCAGAGTTGGTGTGAATTTATATATTTGTTTGACATTCTGTGGGGGTTTTCTTCTCTCTTTGTAGGATATGGGTCCTCACATCTTCCAGACTTGTCCCTCTGCAAACTATTTTGACTGCAAAGCAATGTCCATTGGTGCTCGTTCACAGTCAGCACGAACTTATTTGGAGAGGCACATGACTGAGTTCACTGACTGTGAGTAATGGAACCTTCTCTACCCACTGGTATTAATCAATTCTGCAGTTTATTTCCTGCTGCCACTCCGTCTTTTTGCCTTTAGTGAGATGAAGAGAAATTTTGTGAGCCAAGTTTGGCATAACTGTAAATCTGCACGAAGACAAAATTGTAGAGAATATGGTTGAGATTTTCATGTCTTAACATGTGGATGTTTATTACCTAATGGAAACGTTGATTACCTAATGAAAATTACCATTATGTTTATTATCTAATGGAAAGAGAAACTGTGCTCAGAAAAGCTGTGAAAAACATAAAAAGCCTCTGCCCTTTTTAACCCAGGGAAAGTGTAATTGTTTCCATAGCAGAGCAGGGTTAGTGTGTCAAGGCAAGTGTTTAGGTGCTGCATTTAAAGTGGTGAATTTATTTTTGTATGAGATGATGATGAGGAACCATTGAATACCTGCTTGGGGGAAAAAAACCTTGAGTATCACTGAAGGCAAGGCAGGGGTCAAAAATGGATGCACTTGACTCAAGTATAGAGGAAGGCTGGTTTCTCGAGGAAAACTTTTATAACGAATTCTGCTCAGAAAGGAGAGAAGCTCTGGGAGTCAAGTTGACCGAGCTGATTTTGTAGTTGTCAACTAGGATTAGAAAGAAGGGGAATGAGTATCTAGAGGTAATACCATATAGTTTGTCAATGTCTTTCTGATTCCATTTTAAGGTAATCTAAATGAGCTTGTTAAACATGGACTGCGAGCCCTGAGAGAGACTCTTCCTGCTGAACAGGATCTGACCACCAAGGTAAGGACTAGGTTTCCTTTGCCATTGTTACTTGAAAGCACTGTGACAGAATTCTTGTGAAGTATGGCTGGCACAGAAGCTTGGAAGCTGAATACTGGTAGATATCTTCATTTCATGTCACCAGTTTATCTACTATTCTGTGTTCATCTCAGATTTAAGTTTCTTAACAAAAAAGATGCTTTCACTAAATAAGACATTGTTTCCCTGGTAGCTTCTCTCTGTTTTAAGCTTTGATCAATGTTTAAGATGGCATTACATGCAGCTGTAGAATCCAAGCTTTGCCTTGTAAGCACAGTCAGTAATGCACCTGGGCGGTGAGTGAAGGTAATGCACCAACAGTTTATAGAGCATCCAGCATCACAAAACTGCACAAACTTTTGACAACGAATTGGGGAACTGTTGAAGAAGAAAATTCAAAAGATATTCAGTGATCTACCATTTTCCACGTTTTTTTATTCTTAGCTCACCATGTTTTTTAGAAGTCTTAAAATACTGAAAATCAAAATGAGATGAAAATTGGCAGTTTTAAGAAACTGTGTTATTAAAAAGAAAACAAAATGAAAGAAATTGAAACCCTTGAATGGCTTTACTTAGAAGATTTTGAAGCATGATAGCTTTTGTAAGTGAAAGCTGTAAAGCCAAAGTTAATTGCCGAAAAATGCTTCTCACCGCTTTCAACCCTTTGCTTGACAGAACGTTTCAATTGGAATTGTGGGCAAAGACATGGAATTTACCATCTATGATGATGATGATGTAGCACCATTCCTAGAAGGTCTTGAGGAGAGACCACAGAGAAAGGTGAGTGGTTCAGATATGGATAAATAGGTTTAGTTGAAAGACAGTAATTAGATATGATCTATTATGTTTAAAATACATTTAGCTCTACTACTGGAGCAGAGTTTTAGGAAAGCGATTTTTAAAATATGAAGCGACTATAGGAACACTGTATAACCTTAGCTGGTAACTCAGATGCTTATTAAATCAATTTATGCTGGATTTATGCCAGGCTGTTCCAATGTCATCTTTTTTCCTCGTCTCTGATCATGTACGAGTTTTCACTGTTTTACAACAGAAGCGGTTGCATATGTTTCTCACGCCCTTTGCAAGACGCCTCCATAGTCTCCTAATTACCAGCTGTGTCCTGCTTGTGCTTAATCTGGGTAACAGTAATTTGTGAGCTGTTGGCTGACACAAGCTGCGTTTAGCACTTGTGCTGCTCCAATGGGGACAAAGCTGATTTGTCAAATGTTGTGTTCTGCCTTCTTAAAATATTTCTTTTCCCTCTCTCTAAGCCGGTTCCACCTGTTGAAGAAACCATGGAGAAGGCAGAGGAGCCGATGGAGCACTAGTTGGTGGATGAGTTCCTCTGTTAATGTATAATTATCCAGGAACATTTATCCATTTGCTGGTAACTTCATCCTCACCTATATATGTTTTCTGATGCTACATTCTGAGGATTGCTCGTAAAGAAAGAAACCAACCAACTCACCTATCCTTAAAAGATAGACAGGAGGATGTACCTGGGTGTAACTGCTTGGACAAGAAAGGTGTAATCATTTTCTAAATAGTACATGATACTGTTTTATAAAGAAAAGATACTGTCTTTAACTCATAAGGACAAGTGGAAATAAATCACTTTCTTGGACTCTGCTGTGAGTTTGGTTTTTTAGTCTGAAAAAACAGCTATTCACAAATACCAGTGTCATATCAAGGTGCTGTTGTGTGTTTGACCATTTGTCAGAGTGAGTATTTGTTTACTGTATTGAACTGAAAGAATCTTGAAATGCCTATGAAACTGTAAAATAGTCATGGAACAAACAGGGAACGGCATTTCCCTGTGTCAGCTTGTCCCAAATGCCTTGAAAAGGCATTTGTGGTTATGAGGCTGAAGAAGCATGAAGCTGACAAACAGCTTGTGGTCAGGTTTTTTGGGGGGGATTTAGTCAACCCCAGCTGTTCTAGAATTGTCAGTGTTTCTTTAGAGCCATCAGCCAGCCTTGGGGCAGAACGGGGCTTTTAGCTCACTGAGGGCTGAATTGGAGGAACAAAAATCCACCAGAAGTTCCCATTACAGGTCTCCTGAGCTGAACTATGGAGTCACTGCCTTGCTGCTGAACGAACAGGTTCTCCAGGGCTTTGTCTCTTTATCATGGTCTGCACCTGGTGCTCTTTGGATTTAAGCTGAATGCCACAAAATTTGGGACTAACAGTGACTTCCTCAGGCTCATCTGCCAGGGAAGCCCAGTGAATTGGTGCTTCCTGGGTGCGATGCTGTATTTTAAGCAAAATGAGTTCAGCCTTTTCCATTTTTTATGTTGTTGTTCCATTTTAATATAATTATTCATTACAGTGATTGCACTGAAAATTATAAGAAACAACCTTCTTGGGTAGACCCACATAGGGACCTGATAGCCTGCTCACTGTACTTAAAAAAAAAGGTCTGAAACTTGCAGATTAATAATTTATTAATATTTCTTAATTAAACAAAACTTAATAAATCATGCTGTTTTGAACAAGCTTTAAATACTGTATTGAATCCATAGAAATAGTTCAGTCATGGAAATAGCAAAACAGTAATGTCAGGGCTGCATATTTGGTTTTTAAGCACTAGACAAAGCTGCTTTTATTTTTCCTAAATTTATTTTTATTCTATATTTTCCTTATTGTTTTTCTATTTATTTTCTCCCCTATTTATTTCTCCCCTTACTCATATATCTTTCCCCTTAATTACTTTACCGTTATTTATGTACTCCCCTTAATGATTTCTTTTTGCCATTGTTTTTTCCTTTCCTTCCCCTTGCTTCCCCCTCCTTGTTTTTCCACCTCCCATTGTTTTTTTCACTCCCTTTGTTTCTCCCTCCCATTTTCTTCTCTCCCCTTGTTTACCCCCCCGTTTTCCCTCCCTTTGTTTTTCCCTTATTTATTTACGTACCCTCTTTTTTATTAATTTCCCGTAATCTACTTTCCAGTTCCTTGCTGATTTCTCCCAATTACTTTTTTTTCCACTTATTTATTTCCTCATTTGTTTTTCTTATTTCCCGCCCCCCTTTTATTGTCTGTTGTTGTTGTTGTTGTTATTTATCTAATTGCTATCCATCCATCCATCCATCCATTCATGGGGGTTTTTGATCTTACTTTCGGCAGCTCTTTCCCGGTGTTTTCGTACACCCCGAGGCTCCCCGATCCCCCCGCGCGGGAAAACCCAGTTGCCCTCGGAGTCGTGACGTCACCAGGGAGCCCCTCCTCGTGCCACCTTGCCCCGCGCGGCGGCGCCGCCCCTTTCGCGCTGGCGGGAGGCGTGTCCCGCCGCGGCCGCCGTACGCGCGATGTGGCCGGGGCGGGCGCGGCTCCACGTCAGCCATCGCCGGAGCGGCAGCGCCGCGGGCTCAGCTCCGCACCGGGACCGGCCTGACCCTACCGCTCAGTACGGAGCCGCACTGTCGGCCCGCGGCGGCATCGCGGGGCCGGGGGGAAGGGGCGGGCCCCACTTCTCCGCTGGGCACCGCAAGGCCCGAGGCCTCAGGGCCCCGCCGGCATCTTCCTGGTGGCCCCCGGCAGGGCCCCGGGGGCGCGGGGCGGTTGTGGAAGGGTTTGTGGCGCGGAGAGGGCAGCGGGTCTCGGGGTTTGCTCAGGGGAATGGCAGCCGGACTCGGGAGTTGAGGGAAGTTTTGCCTCATAGCTTAAAATGCCCGGGTTTGTACTGGAAGTAGGAACGGGGACATTAAGGGAGAAATACCCCTCAGCTGGCTCTAAGTTTGTCGGGATTTTTTAGTAAAAATTTGGAACACTCTGTATCATAGCTGTGCGTCAGTAAAAGGGTGCATTCGCAAGGTTTTGGTTCATTAAGTGCCCCCCGTTCGTGCGGTTCCCCAGGGATGTAGGTGGCGAGCAGGCGTGGCTTTTTGTTTTCCTGGGCGCTATGAACTCTGTAACTTTCGATTTCCTTGGGTGCCGAGGCTCTGGCACAGGTTGCCCACAGCAGCTGTGGATGCTCCATCCCTGGAAATGTTCAAGGCCAGGTTGGATGGGGCTCTGGGCAGCCTGGTCTGGTGAAAGATGTCCATGCCCATGGCAGAGGGTTGGAGTGAATTCATGTTTAGGGTCTCTTCCCACCCATACTGTTCTGTGACTCACCAGAGGTGACAGAGATACTGTTGCTGGGGAGTTAAAACAGCATCTTCATCTGCGCCCGTGTGAGCTCTCAACGATCAAACTGATTTCAAGCCTTTGTGCCTTGCAGGGCGAAAAACTGGGTTTTCCCTGGTTCTCCCTGCCACATCTCTCAGCTCTGTGTTTTAGGAGAGTTGTTTTTCATTGCTGCTTTTCGTAGCCCGAAGTGCACTCATTTATCATGCTTCAGAGACATGTTTGGCCATGATTTTGGAAATTTCTGCAGCTGAGGTCTTTCTATGAGTAAAGATACGTGCCCTGCTTTCACAAGGATCTACTTTATAGTCTGTGTGACTTGTTCTTATAGGTGAAGGTGCTGGCTGCCGGGCTTTGAGGCAGGAGTTCTGGGTAACAGCATAGGAAAAGGAAGTAGAAAAGCTGCTGCTGAGGCAAGAAAACAGCTGGGAAAGACCTCTGAGATATTGACCTCTGAGAATCCAACCTTTGACTGATCACCACCTTTGTCAACTAGAGCATGGCACTAAGTGCCACGTCCAGTCATTTCATGAACGGGTGGTTTATGTAAATATTTGTAAGCAACAAGGTTGAGTGATCTAGGCCTTAAAATACAGAATTCATAATGGAAAGAAGAGTGTTTCCCTAAAAATTTGTATTGCAATTATTTTTTGGGGTTGTTGTAGTGCTGATTGACATTCAGTTGTTTTCCTGTGTGGAAAGAGGCAGCAACCCAGCTCAGCACAACTTCCCTGCTCCCTGCTCAGGGTGAGGTTCTCTGGGTGCCCATTCGATGAGAAAAGGGAGTCTAAGACTTCTAGACAATTAGTATCAATAAAAGTTGATTAATTTTGACACAATTTCTGTAGAAAGTACAAAATTGCTCATGTAATAAACAGTAACGGTTGTATTTGCTGTGCTTGTCAGTGTAGTACCACAGCATTAGCCAAGGAAGCTCAAGCTTGAGGATTTTTCATTGCTTAAGGAATAGAATTAAAAAGTTGATTTGATCCTAGATGTCTATTATAAAAAGAATAAACAAACATGAGAATGAGGATTGATACAACAAAAAGGTTGATTTGGTCCTAGATATCTAGGAAAAAGCAAATGTGAGAATGAGAATTGAGTTTAACAGCAGATTTCATTACCTGGACTGCCAGACACACAGCAGCTTTGATAGATCTGTAGCCTTCTTGTCCTTTTTCACCACAAAAAGACTTTGTTTCCTCATTAGTGTCTAGTGGAGACAGTAGAGTTGAGCTGATCTGATGATCCGTGACAGCTAAAATGCTTCTTTCTCCATCACATTGTCTTTTCTCTCATCTTGGTTTCTGCTCTGTTGGATCGCATGCTTATCTTCAAAGCTTCCTGGATAGACTGATTCAACTTGTTAATTGAGTCCAGAGCTTCATCTTATCTTTTTTTTTTTTTTTTCTGTGAAGTTTTTCAGCTGATTTTGCAGTTTGGGTCATTCACCTGGAGGGGCACAGGAGTGCAGGGAAGGTAGTGGGTGTGTACACCTGGGATGAGGGAATGACTCCAGGAGGGAGAAGCTGCTGCATCCATTTGGCCTCAGTCAGGTGCCCTGTACACTTCTGTTATTCCTGACTGTGCCCAAAATATTGGAAAGATTTTGTTCTTTGTCTGTTGTCTCTGAGCAATTTCATGCTCTTCATCTTTGTGGTGCTCACAGGAATATTGTAGGGTAACAGCAAAGCAAGAAGGCTTTTGCATGCAGCTTCTCAAGAAACCCAGCAATCCCTTCAAGCCATTAAGTCAGTTAATGTTTTCATGTTTGTTAATGAAATCTTTTAACTTTGGGATGGCTTTATTTGCCTGGTTTTTAGGTTGTCTGACATTTGTGTGAAAATAATTCTACCCTTGAGAGAACTCCTGTAACCAAGAGCCATGACTGCTGCAGAGAACGTGTGTTACACGTTGATCAACGTTCCCATGGACTCAGAGCCACCTTCTGAAATCAGCTTAAAAAATGACCTAGGCAAGTATTGACAGTGATTGAAGGACACTCCATCTTACCTGAATTATTCTCTCATTCCCTAGAATACTGTTTACATTTTATAAACTAAAACAAGTCAGTTTGAGTTCTGAAAGATATATTTTGCGCTGTTTGCTGTGTTTTGAGAAACTTCATTATATTATTTTACGTGCTTTGGTGTACTTCACAGTCTGTGCAAAGTCTACATTTTTTTCTTTTTTTGAGAAAGAGTTTTAAGTAATACCTGCTTGTATGAAGGCAGATTGGAGCAGATTTTTTTGGAATAAGCAACAAATTGTGTTGTCACTTGCTCAACGCACTGTGGAATGTGCTGGTCAAAACAGCAGTATTAGAATCTGGTATATGTGTGACACCAGAGCACATCGTAGTATCCTGGTATAAATTTAAACATTAAAACAGCCTTGGAATTTGAACTCTTTCAATTCCAATATATTGAACTCAGACTAAGTCTGAATTCCGTGCTTGTTTTTAAATATCTCTTGTTTCCTCTTTGTCCTTTAATAGAACTAAAGGCATGGATTTTACTGATATGCTGTATTTCACTCCTTCAGAGGGGTTTGTGTCTTCTGACACTGAAGATCAATATTCCTGTTAAACTAGTTGTGATGTGTCAGCCTTCCTCACTTCATTTCCTCCTCTAGAAAAAGGAGATGTCAAGTTGAAGACGGAGGCCTTGAAGAAAGTAATCATTATGATTCTGAATGGTGAGAAACTGCCTGGGCTCCTGATGACCATCATACGTTTTGTGCTGCCTCTCCAAGACCATACTATCAAAAAGCTGCTGCTTGTCTTTTGGGAGATCGTGCCAAAGACCACTCCAGATGGCAGGCTCCTGCAGGAAATGATCCTTGTGTGCGATGCATACAGAAAGGTAGCCTCTTGTTTATTTCATTGGTTATGTTTCTCTGCTGGATCTTTATAGCAGGGGTATCATTTTGTGTTACTGAATAAATATAAACATTGTTTATGCTCAGCATTTCCTTCCTATCAGTTGTGTCTCAGTGCTTCAGAGCTGGATAACTGCAGATAGGCAGCAGATCTACTACCAAGGAGTTTTGTGTTCTTTTACTGGTACAACTTAACAAAAATTCAGTGCTCTGTTTCCTTGTCAGTGAACATTAAAGGTGAGGGGTAACATAGTTATCATCTTCCAGGCATCTTGGGACAAGCCATGGGTCATAAAAGGACACTATTGTGGTATATTTGAGAAACACCTTCATAAAGATATTGTCCTGGTTTAGGGCAAATTTGAGAGGAAACTTCCAAATAGGATCTTCTGGGAAGCAAGCCCAAAAACAGCCCCTCCCTCTCAGTTGGTTCGGGAATAAAATTCCTCTGAGAAAAGTGGAAAAAACTATTTATTTAACAAACAAAAACCCACAAGCATTAACAATTGAATAATATGAAACAATAAAACCTCTCGCCGCTCCAAAAGGGATGAACAGAATGAAAGTGTCCTTGCCGTGGGTGTGCTCAGCTCTCCCTCAGTCTCTCTCAGGGGGGCCCAGGCCCCGGTGGGCCGCAGGTGCCTCTCTGGTCTTCTCAGTCCAGGGCAGATTTTCAGTCCCAATGAAAAAGCAAAGACTCTGTCCAAGAACTTTCCTGCTTTAATTAGCCAAAAANGGGCCTTCAGCTTAAGGAATGAGTTGGAAACAGGTGAGCTAATATATACAAGAAATTTGTATCCAGTGTGCAGGAATGCCCACTGGCTGAGTTTTCACAGCTCAGAAAACATCAAAGAAAACAAATACAATCAAAAAAAAATTCCTACAGGCTTTGTAAGTTTTATTGCACATAAATACATGTTTTTAAATATTGTGGGGCAGCAGTGCTTTAGGAAAGCATTTCTTAAGAAAACAGTGAGGTGTCGTTGGGGGTGTTGAGAACTTGTACCATGGGAAAGCTGAGTGTGGGAGAAGGTGGCAAGTGCATTCATCTGGAGAGTCTGGCATTTCAGATAGGTTTCCTGTTGTTTTTAGGATCTCCAGCACCCAAATGAGTTTATCCGAGGTTCCACTCTCCGCTTTCTCTGCAAGCTGAAGGAAGCAGAGCTGCTGGAGCCTCTGATGCCGGCCATCCGCGCGTGCCTGGAGCACCGGCACAGCTACGTGCGCCGGAACGCCGTCCTGGCAATTTACACCATCTACAGGTAAACGCAGAAACAATCCTGCATGCACAAGACTAAGACTGCCTTTAGTTTTTGAGAACTCAAATATTTATCACTCCCTAGTATGGTGTTTAGAATTTTTTATTTTTATTTGTTTGCCTTTTCTCCTCTATCTAATGGGCATCCTTGGGATCTGCTCCTTGCCAGCAGCTCTTTTAATTGCGTTTTTTTCTTGTTAAGGAACTTTGAGCATCTTATACCTGATGCTCCTGAACTGATCCACGATTTCTTGGTGAATGAGAAGGATGCAAGCTGCAAAAGAAATGCATTTATGATGCTAATTCATGCAGACCAGGTAAGGATACCTGCTCTCAAAGGAATTTGGTTTCATAGTTCTAAATATGCTGGATAACTAGCCAGTAGTTCGCTGGTAGTATAAACTACTTGTTTTCATAAAAAATTCCACGTATGATAGCACTAATGCATTTGTGGGATACTTAGTACTGATAATGTAGGTCTTTAGTGCTGCCTTTATTTTAAAGGAGAACTACTCTGTCTGGTGAAGGTGCTGAAAAATGCAAGCATAACCACACTGAGAAGCCACCATTATCCACTGTTCTAAAGCTTTCGTAGTTGCATGAAAAGGAAATGGCAGTTCCTGTTTAGTGTTTTGGATTACTTGTTCTACAGGCAATTGCCTTTTGTGCCTAATTACCATTAGTTTGTCTCTCTTTTTGCTCTCTATAGACAGGATAGATTGTTTTGCTCTTTAGGTCTACAGTGTTTTCCTAAATGGTTGGAGCATTGCATAAAGGCTGTTTTGTGTTTTGATTTCTAGATTGTGTTTTGATTTAAAGTTCACCTGAGTGAGCAAACTTTGAATAATGCAAAATAATTTATCTTCTGTTTGTGTAGGATCGAGCTTTGGATTATTTGAGTACCTGTATTGACCAAGTTCAGACCTTTGGTGACATACTGCAGTTGGTTATTGTTGAACTAATTTACAAGGTAAAAGGGAAATGTCATGGCACATTTAAAATACATACACATATTAATTCACAGAATTATATTAGACTGTTTTAAAAGGGATAGAGTGTTGCTGGAAAACGGATTTGGCTGGCTTCTTGTCCATGTCAGGAATATGTCATTGCTTAATACAGCTGAATATGATTTGTCTCTGAAAATGATAAAGAGCTCAAGTGTGCACTGAATAGAGCAATAAGTCTCACCAGATTTTCTGTGATGGGGGCTGTACTATCAGAGTGGTGTTCATGGGCATGAGCAGAGCACCTCTTACAGAAGCTTTTAGAGGCTCTGCCCTTCCTTTTGATGGGAGATTTTAAGACCTTATAGCATTGCTCAGAGCTGTTGAGAACAGCTTTTGAAGAGCTTCTGTAATTATATTTTTACAGCTGTGAATGACACTTCCTGTCACCAGAAAAGGTTGTCACCTTTTGGTTAGTTTTCTCCTCTCTGTAAGGTAGTGGAGCAGGTGAGCTGTAGGATTGCCCTTTTATGTGCCAACTGTGGATCATTCTTTTATTGAGGTCTGTCATGCAAATCCATCGGAGAGAGCTCGTTTCATTCGCTGCATCTACAACCTCCTGCAGTCCTCAAGTCCTGCAGTGAAGTATGAGGCTGCAGGTACTCTGGTTACACTCTCCAGTGCACCCACAGCAATCAAGGTATGAAAGTGATGTTTTCGGCTCTTCAGTAGCTTCTAGTGCACTGAAATGAACGCTGTGTGCTGCACATTGATACTTAGGAGTGAAGGCTTTAGTAACTTGGGTGTGCGATACTTCTCATGTGGAGCACTGTCTTAAAGTATCTCTTAGAACTGGTCACAAAAAAAGACTGAGCAGACCTGGAGCTGGTGGAATATATGTCACTTTGGTAGGGGACGAGCTTGCATACTGTGCAGACTGTTGGACCAACCTGCAATCCACTTGGCCTAGTTAGCAAAGGAGACTACAGCTGAAGATTTCAGAGATTGGATGAAGTTTTTTACTTACGAATTTGACTCATTTCAGACCAGGGCAGAAGCATAAAGCAGTGAAGATTCATGTCCATTACTGGTTGACCTGGGGCTCTTAGTTGTATATTTGTACAGCTGCTTATTTAAGACCACTTAGAAATTTTGAATTTGTATGGCATTTAAAAGATAGGTTATGCATAGATATACAGCATTGTAAATAGTGGTTTCCAAAGGTTGGGGAAAGTATGAATTCCAACATTCTTGGTTTGGCATACTCATTTTTGAGTAGACACACTGTACGTAGAAGCTGTCATTAAAACCTAATCTAGGTAGGCTAACACTGCCAACTCTTCTAAATTGGTTTTCATACCCTGTTGCATATTTCACAGCTGACCCAAAGCATCTCAGATAACCTATCTTACATCTTTGAAGTCAAGTCTGTGTGCTGTAAACTGATGCCATTGTGAGCCTCCACGTATGATTTTTGTAACGTGGTGGACAAAAAATTTTAAAGTCTGTTTATCAGGTTAATTTCTGTGTCAACTCTGAGTAGCTGCTTTAATAGTAAAATAGGAGTCTTTTCCTCAATTTCAGAAATTTTCCAGTTTCTCCTCTTCATGACTAAAGAAACGGGTTTGATCCTTTTAATTTTAGGCTGCTGCCCAATGCTACATAGATTTGATTATTAAAGAAAGTGATAATAATGTGAAACTGATTGTCTTGGATCGGTTGATTGAGTTAAAGGAGCATCCCTCCCATGAACGAGTGTTGCAGGTATGTGAGCTGTCTCTTTTCCTGTAAGCCTTAAGAAATAAAAGCCTTCAATAACAAAGCTTCCAGGTTTTTGCAATGTATGGAGAAAAGAAATTCTGAAGTTTCAATTTCGTGTTGGTATGTTTTTGGTAAAAACATATTGGGTGGACTTTTATGTTTATGACTTGGCTGCTTTTATTGTCTGCATAAGAATTAAGAATGACAAATGCTATTTGTAAGATATTATGTTGTAGCTGCATAGGAGACTTCTATGTAAATGTGGAATGTATTAAATGAACACTGAGAAGTTCTAATGCCTGTTGCTTGTTTGTCAAGTAGATTGTATATTTTGTAGCCAGAGAGGCTTTGAAAATCTTTGAGGACTGAAAATTAGAATTGTATGAAGAGGAACTAATTTAAAATGCCAAAATACTTTACTCTGTTATTCTTTCAGGATCTAGTTATGGACATCCTCAGAGTGTTGAGCACCCCAGATCTAGAAGTGCGCAAAAAAACCCTTCAGCTGGCTCTGGATCTTGTGTCTTCAAGAAATGTGGAGGAGGTAAATTACATGTACTTTTGATTCATTACACTATTTTCTTTCTTTTGAAAAATGTCACTTTAAAAAAATTTTGATTTGATCTTTTTTGCAGCTTGTGATTGTTCTGAAGAAGGAAGTGATTAAAACTAATAATGTGACGGAGCATGAAGATACAGACAAGTACAGACAGCTCCTGGTTCGGACACTGCATTCCTGTAGTGTTCGCTTCCCAGACATGGCTGCAAATGTTATTCCAGTGGTATGCAAATATCTCATTATTCTGTCATTAAATGTGTTATACCCAACTCCTGTAGAATTGCTGAAGCTGAGGTGTTCCCAATAGTGGCCTCACAGAAGCAATGCCGTTATTAATTCCTAAAGAAACATAGGACTTTTGATGCTGTAATTATTTGTCTTCTGAGACTATTTTTATGTTTTTGAAGAACATGAGCTGAAGAGAACCTTTAAAAGTGCAATAATCTGTATCACTAGAAAATAGTTTGAGAATATAATATTTGGTACTTGTTTGGAATGTACTTAAGGTTGTTCAACTTTTTTCATTGGAGATATATAAGGAGGGTTTTTTTCTGAACATAGAAGGGAAGTATTATTTTACAAACTTCTCTGTGCTGCTGTTTGTGCTGATGTTCACCCTTCTGTGGCAGCTGATGGAGTTCCTGAGTGATAACAATGAAGCAGCTGCTGCCGATGTCCTGGAGTTTGTGCGGGAAGCGATCCAGAGATTTGATAACCTCAGACCTCTTATTGTTGAGAAGATGCTTGAAGTCTTTCACGCTATTAAATCTGTCAAGTGAGTCCAGAATATACTATCAAACAGACTTTGGAGCACCTGTGGCTCACTTGCATTGAATGTATATTGTCATTAAATATGTACTAAAATCCACGTGACCCACACAGAGAGTGATTGAAGCTGAGATATTTTGGGGTAGAGGATTTCTAGATACAGCTTTCTTCTTGCCTACTTGTACAAGAGATAAATTAGGTGTTTGTTGCATTGAATAAAGAAAATAAATTAAATTTTCATTTCCATAATACAGTTGATAATTGTAATTCCACTTGCTAGGAAATAGCATTGTTGATGAAAGACGACCATAAAGTAATATATTTGTTAAAACAGAATTCCTAAGGAATTTGCACTTGTAGGCAACTGGAAATACTGTACATTTATTAGAGAACCTAATCTAACATAGACTAAGCTTCACAAACTATAAAGCTGTTTTAGTGCTTTTCAGGGCTCTAAAAACTTTGCTTGCTGATGGATCTGTAAAGGTTAAGACATATGAGAATTTCTCTGTATTGGAAGAGCACTCTGGCATTCTCCTAAGACACAGAAAACTCTGAATCCCATCTCCATTGTAATCTCATTAAGTGGGGGGGAAAAAAACCCTCTGAAGCTTTGCTATTCTTTTCCTAATCTTCATTCTTGTTCTGGTTTTTCATTTTCTCCTGTATAATGGAAAAATTAGTTTGTCTCAGTTAAATGGAGAATTTAGAGCTGACTTTATTCAGATACAGTAGAGTATTTCATTATGATCACAATGAAAATTAATTTTGTGTATGTCAGGATTAACACAGATGGAAAAAATATGTAGCAAAGAATATATCTAATTTGAGGTACTTGTTCATGAGTTTACTGAGGCTGAAAGGATAATTGCTGTTGATTTAACATGCTTTTGTCAGTTGTATCCTTTTGAATTGGTCAAGACTGGCCTTTACTACCTGACCATAAATCACTTTTCTTGGTGCTAGTTTGAGTATATTACAAAAGCATGATTTAAATTACTGTTCTTGTCTCAGGATTTATCGAGGAGCGTTATGGATCCTTGGAGAATATTGCAGCACAAAGGAAGATATACAAAGTGTAATGACAGAGGTTCGCAGATCACTCGGAGAGGTGTGTGTATTTCGGGCTTTCTGTGTTTACCAGCTCTTTGTGGTTTTTCCTGCCATTATGCAGTGGATTTTCTAAGAAAAAGGTATTTCTGAAAGATCAAGTACAATGCAGCAGTGTTTTGAGAACACATGATGTGGAATGGCATGTGCACAGGAAATCTTAAGTAAAAAGCAGTCAGGGTTTTTACAGTCATTCATTTTTTTCAAGTAACATACTTGAGCTGAGAATAAGTGATAGCTGTTAGGAGAAGAGTTGGGAAATTCCTTATTTCAGAAAATTATGGCAGCTTTAAGATATGATTTAATTATATCCAGTAGCAAAGAAAAAATGCTTTAAGTCTGGGTTGTTCTGAGATACAGACTTCTCTGACAAAATCTAATTCATCAATGAGAGCTTTATTGCATGTGTAGGAAGCTTCTGTATGTATTTCAATATCTGCTTATCTCCTCAAATTCTCCCCAAATTGTTGCACTGCAGCTGGCCTTTTGCTTATAAAAACTTCAGTAATGCAGATAATTTTTATTAAAACCTTCTGCAGAACAAAAGCATATCTTTTATTTTAATTGTAACAGTTGCTTCCTGCTCATTTTTAGATCCCAATAGTAGAATCTGAAATCAAGAAAGAAGCTGGCGAGCTCAAACCTGAAGAAGAGGTGTCTGTGAGTCCAGCCCAAAAATTAGTGACAGAGATGGGCACTTATGCAACACAAAGTGCTCTTAGCAGTTCCCGACCTGCCAAAAAGGAAGAAGACAGGTACTGGTGATTTCATGCTTGGCCAGCAATGACTTGGTTAATTTTTTATCTTTTTTTTATTTGAGTGGTGTTATCTCTCATACAGAGTTCAGTGGTTGAGGGAATTTCCTGTTTTAAGGTATTATCCCAAGTAGATAGTATCCAATAGGAAGTTGTCCAATTGCTTAGAATTGTAATCAAAGCTTACTGTATAAATAAGTACTTTATTAATTATGATATCCTAAATTGTAGTTGATTTTTTTACATATAAAACTCTCTCACAGTTTTAGTTGGATACAGAGATATTGCCTTTAGATTAAAATATTTTCTTCCCCTTATATCACCTTGCACTCTACACCTCTCTCTTCCTGGTCCATGTGGAAATGACTGTGTGACTTGTGAAAATCTCTGTATCTGGAAAATTACTTTGAGAAGGAAAAAACCCAACCTTGTGAGGTGTCTCAAGCTTATTTTGCTTGTACAGTGTGAAAGTTAAGGTATCTAGAGAAGTAGGCCAAAAAATGTCATGCAAAAGTAGTTTTCTGAGGATTATTTGTCTTTGCAGGCCTCCCTTAAGAGGATTCTTGCTGGATGGAGATTTCTTTGTTGCAGCTTCCCTTGCTACAACTTTAACCAAGATTGCTTTACGTTATATGTCCCTAGTTCAGGAAAAGAAGAAACAAAATGTGAGTCACATCTCATGTTTTCACCTTCAAGGAAGAGCTGCTTGTTGCCTCTTTTCTTTTAAACAGATGCAAAATGGGTTAAGTCCAATGTGAAGTGCCAGTTACGTGGTTGGATAATAATGATAGTTTAGATCACAAACAAGACCTGCTGCTTTCCAGCCATTCTATCTAGACAGTCTCTAAACCATTCTGCTTGGTTTCAGATAACAGGTACTAAAAAACTAAGTAATCTATTCAGAAATGTTATGATTTGATTAATACGCAGCTTTTTTTAAATAAGTCAGAAGTCAGCATTTCTTTCAAGTTGTGGAAAATGCAGTAACCTTCTTCATTCTCTCTGTGCTCTTCTCAGTCCTTTAATGCTGAAGCTATGCTGCTGATGGCTACTATTCTCCACTTGGGAAAGTCTTCTCTTCCCAAGAAGCCAATTACAGATGATGATGTGGATCGTATTTCGTTGTGTCTGAAAGTGTTGTCAGAATGTTCTCCTCTCATGAATGACATTTTCAACAAAGAGTGCAGGCAGTCCCTCTCTCACATGCTGTCAGCCAAGCTAGAAGAGGAGAAACTTTCCCAGAAGGTGAGCTGTTATAAGTCTGTAAGCATAAACATTTGGAGCTTTTACAGATGTTCACATCTAAGCTGGTCCCAGAAGTGTCACACTTTGACTCTGTGTAGGTCAGCCATTATTTGACTGTTTTTCTGTGCTAAGGAATGGAACTCATTGTGAGTTCTTGAATTATTCTCTTCCTGCAGAAAGAATCTGAGAAGAGGAATGTGACAATTCAGCCAGATGATCCTATTTCCTTCATGCAGCTTACTGCTAAAAATGAAATGAGCTCAAAAGAAGACCAATTCCAGCTTAGCCTTCTTGCAGCAATGGGAAACACACAGAGGAAAGAGGCTGCTGATCCTCTTGCTTCCAAACTTAATAAGGTAGTGCGAAATCAGTACTAAAATTATATACATGGGATCACTCTGGGAATTGCAGACTGGAACTGATGAACCAGACTATGCTGGTTGATTGAGAAGACCCAGGTGTATCCTGGTTGGGATCAGGAGAAAAAGAAAAGCACTTGTGCTTATAGTTGTTACCTTCTCAAATGGGGAGAGGAAGAATAAGAAGGAGACTTAGGGAGTGCTGAGCTGGTGGAATGTGGAGAAGAAATTAGGGTTTGCTGATTTGAAGATCCCAATAAAGTTCATGGGGAAGGGAGCAAGGATGCCAGAAGTGATTATTATTGCCTTTCTTTGGCTGCTGTATCGTATTGCCAAGTACAATGCATCCTCATTTCACCCTTTATGCCTTTTTTTTTCTGCACTTCAGCAGAACCTGCTAAGGAGGTTTAAAGAGAAAAAATCACTTGAGTAATTCATTAGTTCAGAGTTAAATGCTCAGACTTTGAAATTTTTTGATGTTTAAAATTACCTTTTAATTTTAAATCAGCATGTCTTTGTCCTGCTGATCATCTTAAGAATAAATGGCATTACAGTTCCTGTTTTAGGAACTTATTAGTTCAGAATACATTTCTTCTGGAGAGGGTTTATAGTTGTAGTGTGTATGGAGGGGGACATGTGAAGGAAGGCTACTTCTTTTGGAGACCCATATTAAAGAGTAATCAATTTGAGTGTACTTTATTCTTATTTTTTGTCATTGTTTGAATGATTCTGTTTTAAACTGGTTTCTGAGAAGGTGAATCCCTTGGCCTCTGTCACAGGTTACTCAGCTGACAGGTTTCTCAGACCCTGTGTATGCAGAAGCCTATGTCCACGTTAATCAGTACGACATCGTGCTGGATGTGCTCGTGGTCAACCAGACCAGTGACACCCTGCAGAACTGCACCCTGGAGCTGGCCACGCTGGGTAAGGAGCTGGGCTGCTGCAAACCAAGCAGCTCTGAGGTTTTGGGAATTGGGCATTACCCTGCTGTAAGGAATTCCTGAAACACTTCCAAAGTGATGCCAGTTAGTCACCATTTTGAATGCCTTTAAAAATATACTTTTTTTAATATTTGGTGGAAGTTTTGTATGTACTGACACTGACAGTGCAATCTGATAATATAAACCTTAGATTTTATCACTAAAACATAGCGTTCTATTTTCCCTTCTCCTTTTTTCTTGAAATATAGACAAGTTTTTTGATGTGCTTATTTTTCATTGTGCTGCTACCATAGATGGGAAAATAAAAATAGGTCAAAATCCCAACTGGTATGGAGCAGAAAGCCATCTGCCCTAGGTGGTTTTTGCACTCAGCCTGAAGTACTTAAATACTGCATTTACTCAACTGAAACCATTCCCTGTACCAACAGCTGTACCAGAGTCTTGTACTTGGACAATACTAGGGCTTCATTAGCTTCTCTTAGAGGAGTCACTGAAGCAGATAATTCAAGAACAGTAACCATTGTCTTATTAGTTGTCCTCTGCTTTGGCAGTAAGGAGCTGAAATAAATTTACAGTGTGCTAGGAGAACTCACATTACGTCCTTTTCACTATTGTAAATATGACTGGAGGGGTATAACCTTTCTCTTAAAATTTCGTAAATTGTTTGATGAAACTAATTATGGAAATAAATAAAATGGATGCATTATTTAATAGGTTGTATTTTTCTATTTGTCAGCTCAGTAAAGTGGAATTCTGTATTTCCCAGCTGATGTACTGCAAAAGCTGACTTGAAGCATCAATCCTGTGTGTGGAGCTCATGCTGTTCATGCTGTGTTCTCAAATTGCAGTTCAATAGAACTAAGGAGTCTTTCCAATTGCTTGCTGAAGGATCAGTAAAAATGCATCCCTTAGTGTTTCCTTGGAGCAATTATATTCAGAATCAAGGGCATACTTTGACCTGTTTATAAATAGCTTAGTGCCTGTAGTGCTGGACGTTGTACTTCGGGTTTGAGGCACTTGACTATAGGGGCAGCGTTATGATGTCAGTGATTAGAATACAAGGTAGAATAAACTATTTCCTTGTGAAAAAATTAATAGTAAACGCCATCCAAACTCCCATTTAATTCAGTGTTTGCATTTGTTTTCAGTGGGGTTTGGGTGAACACAGCAGTATTTTAACTGAAATTTGTGTGCAATGTAATTTATCTTGCAATTAGAAAACTATAAAAAAAAGAACAACCGATTCCAATTCAACTAATATCTTTGTATGGTGTTTTGTGCAGCTCTAGAGATGCAAAAATTGAACAGCAAAAAAATAAGAAGCCGTTGTTCCAAAAGCTAAGCTCTTTGTGTGCTGCTAATGTGCCCTGATCCACATCTCCCAATTTCTTTACACAGGTGACTTGAAACTTGTGGAAAAACCATCTCCTCTGACACTTGCTCCACATGATTTTGCAAACATTAAAGCTAATGTCAAAGTTGCTTCAACAGAAAATGGAATAATTTTTGGTAATGTTGGTAAGTAAACAATTCAGTGCGCAAAATTAACATGAACGTGTTGCATTTTTAACTGCTTAATGAGCTCAAAAATAAGTAAAACCCTTCATATTGGGAGAAGAAATTAAATTACAATGTAAGAATATTTTGTAATGATTTTAAAAAAATCTCTCACTGTTAACTTAAAACCATTGTAGAATGTGCTACCTTTAGGATGATTGTCAGCATGAGATTGAGCAAAGTTTGACTGTTGTTAACTGGCAGGTGGTAACTCAGCACCCTTATTAAGTGCAAATTCACTTTTTGGAACATTTAAAAACGTGTGTGTTTTCTTGCAGTGTATGATGTCTCTGGAGCAGCCAGCGACAGAAACTGTGTGGTTCTCAGTGATATTCACATTGACATCATGGATTACATCCAACCTGCTTCCTGTACAGATGCTGAGTTCAGACAGATGTGGGCAGAATTTGAGTGGGAAAACAAAGTGAGGGGGTTTTTTTGTTGGTTTTTTTTTTTTGTATGTTACGTTGTTGATGAGATACAATTCTGTCTCTTGTTCTACAGCAACTCATTACAGCAGCATTATCTATTGCCACATAAACCTCATTCAACATCCTCATTGGATGTTTGCCTCACGTAGCTTATTCTCTTACAGCTGTCTTATCAGTTTCACAAGCTTAGCAATGCAATAACTGGGGTTTTGGCTTGCAAAAGAGGTTGTGTTTATTGAGCTTTACCTCCTGTATGGAAGCTGTCCAAACTGACTGGTGATTGCTGTGTGCTTTGTCTCAAAGGTGAGATGGCAACAAGTGTAAGTTTATGCTGAGGCTGCAGAATTACTCATGCTGCTCAGCCTCTCCAGTTCTTAATCATGTTGTCCTGTGGGTTGCAAGGGACCTTTTAAAGGTTGTTTAGTCCAGCCCCTGCCAGGGGGACAGGAAGATCTTTCTTTCACCTTGCTACTTTAAGATACAACTGTAACATAAAGTTCTGGGTGCTGTGTAAGAGCTGCAAGACAGTGAGTACACTTCATAGTAAGTGAGGGTGCCCAAACTTAAAAAAAGGGTTTAAGGGAGATAATATCATGTAAGCATAGAGTAGAAACACTAAACCAGAATGGGAGATACTTTACATGAACTGTAGCCTTGTGTGGTACATGGGTGTGCTAACTTGAGACTACGTTTAAATGTCTTGGGGGGAACTTGTTTACAATATATTGTAATACATATATGAAGCCTTAGCAGTTTGTAAACTCCTAAGAGATATGTTAAAAAACAATTTAAACAAGGCACATAATATGCAATATGATAAAGCCAAGGCAGCCTAGAGACCTTTGTTGCTAGAAGGGGAAGATGAAAGGAATCTTTGTCACAGGTTAATAGTGGACTTTGAACTAGGTATTGCTCTTTCTTGTTCTGGCAATGTGTAAACTGTATTCAGACAAGAAATCCACTGTTTGCTGTAGAGAATCTAGATATTCAACAGAGTATCATATTCACCCAAGAGATTTTAGAAACCATGGTAATAGCATGAAATTCTCCATCTTAACAAGTGGATGGCAGGAGGGGAAGACTTCCTGTGATGCCACCACATAGTGGGAATTGCATCCAGCTTGCTGAGTGTGATGCTCCTGAAGGAGGAACGTGGAAGTGATCTCCTTTATAGGGCCCTGAAGAAGAGATTTCATAAATACTTGAGGTGATAATTAAAGTAATTGTCTTTTTTTTTTCCTTCTCGAAGGTAACAGTGAATACAAATATCATTGATTTAAATGAGTACTTACAGCACATACTTAAGTCAACCAATATGAAATGCCTGACTCCAGAGAAGGTGAGCTGTTTCTTGGAGAGTTTTAGATACCTTTTTTAGTTCCTTTGCTTTATTATTTAATTTTTTCAACATTTGTTTTTAATATTCTTAGAAATGCCTGTTTACAATATGAAATAGTGCATATACCTCGAAGATTTTACTCTGAAATGAGTAAAAACAGATAAATGTTACCAAAATTCTCTGTTGTCCCAAGCTGGAAAATCAGAATGTCTATTTTGATTCATAGTAGCTAAGCTGTAGCATAGACTTGATGGGACCATCTGTTTACATAGAGGGTTTTATTTAGCAGCTCCATATTTCTTCCTTCTCTGGCAAAATTTACCTTTCTTTTGACAGTTTAGCCTTTTTGTTGTAAAGCAAAATAAATAGATAGAATAGCTACTTGCTGTTAAGATACAGCATGTATGATAGCTATTAGCTATTCCATGTATAGCAGCCAAATTAAGTATAGTAGCTGTTTAGCTTCTTTGCCATTTTGCTGTTGTTTAAAACAAACCCTAAAATGCCCTCCTGCCTTGTCTTGATGAATTCTACAGACTGCATCATTCCTGATATGAATTCTAGAAAAAGGCCACCACTATTTCCCAGTGCATGATTCCCACGTGTTACAAAACGTTGCTGTCATTCCGATTTGGGACGGCAAAGGGAAACGACTCAGTCTCCATCTTAGAAGGCAAAAATCTCTCTGTCTTTATTAGACAAACACATTCCTTTATAGGCAGTTACGAGAGAAGAAAGATGATTGGACACTCAGAACAACACCTCTTTGTAAATATCTTGAAAACAAGTCTGGAGCAAAACACCAGGTGCAAAAGATTGTTTAAATTCTTCACAGACCAATGTTTTGGGGAAACTTATCTCTCTCACAGGCCTTACTGCTGCCCTGATATTGAGAGTTTTCCCTTTCAAATAAGCCTTTAGCATCCACAGGTTGCACGTGAAGAAAGAACTTTAAACATGATACATTGATAACTGCCTAGTGAACTTAGGGTGAGCTAAACTGTGTTTAGAGGATTTTCGTCTTTTAAGAGTTCCCATGTGCTTTCCATAGGCCCTTTCAGGCTATTGTGGCTTTATGGCAGCCAATCTTTATGCCCGTTCCATATTCGGAGAAGATGCCCTGGCAAATGTGAGCATTGAGAAGCCGATTCACCTGGGGCCGGAGGCGCCTGTCACGGGTCACATACGGATCCGGGCCAAGAGTCAGGTAATGGGGCTTGCCATCCTCACCATTTTTGGGACAAGCACTCTTAAAAATTTACAGATTTTTTACAGTCTTTTCCCCTGCTGTGTTACCGTCAAATAGGCCTTTGTGCCAAGATTTCCCAATTCTGTCCATAGTGCTTCAAATAGGATATTTTATTTGGTTTTAAATAAAAAGCAAATATGCCCCAGGGCTTTTCCTTCAAAAGTGCACGTTTCAGTGTCACACAACAAGGAAATTTTATGCATGTAATTGCTATTCACGGATTCTTTTTAAAAACAACAAAACAAAACCCCAGGGTTTTTGGTAGGAGTATTTTCTGTAGATATATGAGTCTACTTTGGATTTTAGAATTTCTACCTCCCAACTGAAAAAAAAGACTGGGATTTGGAAGAAATAGAGCAAAAACGCCAGTGTACAATAGAAGTATTTTAAACAGTGTACAATAAAGGAGTACCTGAGAGTTATCATATTCAAAGAAAACATTTAGTTTATGTGATGTCACTATAAAGATTTTGGACTGATTTAAATTAAAGTTTCTGATATGTTATAGTGCCATTTTTAAATAAGACTGCATTCAATTACATATGCCAGCATGGTTTCATCTTGAAATGTATGGATTTATTGATGTAGTTTCTTTTTTAATGGTTCTTCAATTTCTGTGTAATATTAATCTGGCTCTGTGATTAAATTATTTTCTGTAGCTGTGGTGCACTGAGTGCTAATATCAGCATCGGGACTTTCAACAGTTGAATTTCAGTTACTGGACAGGCAGTTGCAATTTCTCCCCTGGCAGTCCTCTTTCAATTGGTGGGAGGTCAAAAGGTTAAAATTGGTTTTATTCTTTGGCTTTTCGTGTTGATAACACATGTAGAAGTTGCCAGCTCAATTAAGTTTCATTGTCTCAATAATAGATGTAGATCTAACCTTTACGTAGTGATAAGGAAGTGAGCACTATTAAATGTACAAAGGAGTGAACAGCTAGAAATATCCATGCCACTGACTTAATAGATTTCTACATATGGAACTTCAATTTTAATGTAGATAAGATAAAGTTATTTTCAAGTGAAGTATTTGTGTCATGATTGTTGTCTTCCTTTTCATTACAGGGAATGGCCCTGAGCCTTGGAGATAAGATCAATCTGTCTCAGAAGAAGACAAGCTTATAAATTTTACCTAATGTCTTTTCAGGTCTTTTACAGTTTAACCTTAGGTATGTGGCTTTTGGGATCCAGAACATCTTATATTCTTCAGTGTTCTGTAATTGTAGAAGCCAAGCTTTTGAGCTGAAAGCATTCCAGCAGATAATTTATAGGTTCTCCATGATTGATACTGAGCAAATTTTAAATCTCCAGGGGTTTTTTTCTTTGTCCTGGAAGTCATGTTTTCTTTGTCTCTAATATATACTGATGCTCACAGCACAATAAACAAATTATACCAGTACTGTTTTGTCTGTAAATTATAATCTCTGTATTATCTGATCAGTATTGAATATCTGCCCAGGGATACTTTGATACTCTGAGAAAATGGGCGTCTGTAATAGCTTAAGTGTTTACAATAATGACTAGGACTGAATATGTGAATGTGTAATCATGATTCTTAAAATATTCTGGTATACTTAGAAAATACAAATTTGGTAGCTAAATTAAAGGCTGTATATTCTAGATGTTAATGTAGTAACTTGGCCCAGACAAGCTTGTAGTATCAAAAAAGAGATTGCCAAAATTCAGCTCTTTCCAGCAAGCTGTAGAACCTTAAACTTTGTTTCTGAAGTGCTTTCCTAACAGTGTTATCCTGAGTAACATAACATTGCTGGTGGTGTTCTTATTTTTCAGTTAATATGGAAAAGCCAGCCAAGTGCAGCCTTAAAGCTGTAGCAGCATGAGCAGTTTTTCAGTGAATGCAGCCTTTGGCCACGTGTGTGAGCTCAGGAAGGAAAGATTCAGACTCATTATGAACTTGCAATGAATTGAACTATGTTGAAAAGGAAGAGTTGTGAGTGAAGGTCAGGTCAGGATGTGGAAGTGAGTTCACACCATTTGGCTACTAAGTCTTATGCAAATTAGCAGTGAATTACCAGCATATAACCATAGATTGGAAATACAGTCAGCTGTATCTGTTCAGCATTAATTCTGAATTTGTTAAATTGTTGCAAGCAATTACTTCTACAGATGGGTATCCAGAGCCAGCCGTGGTCTTCCAGCTGTCTGGAAGTCCTGCTGCTGGATTTCCACAGCGCCAACCTGCTCCAGAAGGACAGAAGAGAATATTCAAAGTATCTGATTCCCAAAACATTTAAAGCCACAATGATGAAAATACCTATTTTTCCTTCTGAATAAGCACAAGGAGGAATATAAATTCTGAAATGAAATGGTCTGGGCTACTGTATTTTATCTGGCTAAAGGATGGCCCTAGAAGTGCAATGCAAAACCTGAGCATGGTTTTGCTGAATGATCTGTTTATTTTTCGTGTTGAAATCCCTGTTTGATTCTGCCATTATTTTGTTTTTTAATGAAAGCTCTAGCTCATGCATAACATGATAGCAGCAAGAGCTGAAGCTCTGAGTATGCAGGACTGCCTTGATAATGTCCTCATGTCTCTGCATGATCCCACAGCAGCTGTATTCCTTTCTGGGAAGTTATGCCAGATCCACAAGGATGTAGTAGAGATAATCAAATTGTGATCTTAACTGCTCAATACTTCATAATTTGGGGATGGGGGTGCTGATGGGAGAAAAGCATTAGGAGTATGTTGTATGGGAGCTCCTGTGAAATTCCATGGATATCAGTATGCTGCTCTAGGATGAGTGTGGGGGATCTCATTCTGCAATCACTTAAAGCCAAACCAAGATAAAAGAAAATCCTAGGAGTCCGGTGGACGATTTCACCTCTTCATGAAGACACTGTGAGTTTTAAAGACACTAGCAGAGACTGAGTCATAGCTCTGTGGGCACTGACTAGTTTGGATGGGATGAATTTGCTAACCACAGCCAAGGACAGGATGTTTTTGGAGAAGGAGAATGACTTCCAGTATGTGTTACCCAAGCCATGTTTCAGTCACAATCTGCTCTCCTCACTGGAGAATAGAAAAATACCCTGGCACGTGCAGACATCCATATTTCAAGTGGCTCTTAGTCAGCTGGGAGGGGAACGTAATTTTGTTTGGGATATTTTTTGCTGTCAGGACTTTATGGAAGGACATGGAAACATCTGTGCAGCAGAAGCTGCCATGACTTTGGGATTCATTCTCCACCTGCCATGCTTTTCAGTAGCTCTCTTGCAGAATTGGTTTTGTGTGGACATTTTCATTGATGGCATGCATTTTTTCGGCAGCCTGAACACTAAAAATGTTAGATCTGTGTTTCATGTCCATGCTTCAGAGATGAAATTCCTTGCTTTTGTACATCCATCCTATTGTGTTCTGGCTAAGCTTTTGCTCAGCAGCTCAGATAACAAATTGATTCTGGTCCTGTGCGTACAAAGGAATATCTTGCACAGGCCATCATTCTTTAGGATCCACTTGCAGCTTTTTCACTGCAGTAACAGCTGGTGTACAGCTGCGGCTCTGAATTGTTCCAAACGTGGTACCAGGAAGTTGTTATACCCTGTTTTCTGCACAGCAGAGTGCTAGGGTTAAGGAAGTGTTATTCCACTGCTCTGATTTCAGAAACTTCTATAAGAACAGAAATAAATTACCAGGAGGAGTAAATGGAGCAAGAAAGCTTGCTGCTTTTCCATTAGAAGTTTTAGAAAGTCATTGCAGGATGCAGTGTTAGAATACCAGGAAGCCAGTTTCCAGTCTACCCCTGCTCCTGATGTCCCTGCTGCCAGGAATCAGGGCCAGGTTTCTTTATTCAGGGCCTCACGAGGATTTATGTCTTATTTAGATGCTAACATGAGAAGCAGAAATGTTCATCTGGGGACAGGCAACCCTCATTTGGGAGTGGGAGGGCTCATCCTAAGAAAGCATGAATAAGGAGACTGGATTAATAGAAACTTTATAAGTTATATAAAAAACTAAAAAATTAGGCCACAGAGGAACTTAATTTGTATGCTGACCTTCAGAAAGATTTATAAATGGTTCTGTAGAGGCAGCTTTATGCACCTCTGAGAAATGTGATGCCTTGTGTGAGGTATTTGCTCTCTATTGTCACCCTGTCTTTTTAAAGTTTATCTTCGCCTTCTGTTTATAAATAGAGTCAGAATTTTGTCATAGTGCTTTTATGTAAACAACCTTGTTTTCTGTAGATATCTACATTTGTTTTGAATTCCTCTCTAGGGGAGGAGACACTTGATTGATGTGTGTCTTGACCAATGGGATTAGAGAGGTAGTCTCTTCATCCTCCAATCCTCAGTCATTTTTTGAATAGTATATAAGTGATGTAAAAATAAACTTTCTCTCTCTTTTTCTCTACTCTGAGCAACACAGGTGTAATTGTCGTTCTTGTGTCCTACTACGACACTCTATTGTGTGCTTTTTGGCACAAAACTGCAGCTGAAAGACTCAGTCACTTAATCCTGTTAGTTAGCAGCACCCTGTCACAGAGACACACTAAATTGACCACACGGACTCTGACTTGAGGTTCAAGCAAGAGGACTGACTATTACATCACTGACTCCATTATATAGTATAGCAAGCAGACCAGTGTGATTGGTAAGCAAGGTCAACACCTCTCCAACCACACTGGTCAAGACAGGTGTCTATCAAGAGAACTCCACCCCCATGAAAGAATGTAAATAATCCAGGGTTTACAGAAAGTGCGTGAGAAAAGAATTTCTCAAAGGTAAACATCAGAAGGCTGAAGAGGCATGGCAACAGCACCCCAGCACCAATTTAAAGCATGTTATAAATTCTTCAAATTTTTCTTGTGTTGTTACACCAGGGGGTGCTGTCTTGCAACTGATAATTTTTTGGAGGTTGTTTTTTGTTGTCTTTTTTTTAAAGTGCTAAGGAAGAAAGTAAAGGATCTGGTGCAGGGATGTGCTGCAAGTTTTGTCATATAAGCAGTAGAAAGTAACTTTGGCCCACTCTTGGGGTCACTTTCTGTTAGTTTTCGTATATTTTTAGGTTGCCTAGCTAAGTGTAACCAGTGCACACCAATTCACAGCTCAGATTACTAATACAGTACATCTGTTTAAACACTGCCTTTTCTCTAGAGATTTTACTTTTCTAAAGCACAGTGAGATAGATTTGGCTGTACACAGCTGGCCTAGGGAGGATCTCCCATTTGAGAGACATGAAAATGAATTCACTAAGAAAGGGATGTAGGTGTAATATAAGAAATTCTAGCTGTAACATTGCCTGTACATTTGTAATACTAACCTAGGCCATTTTCTGTTTGAGCAAAGCCATAAAATATCCACTGCATTTCACTAGATGTTTCTTTGGAATTTTTTTTGTCCATATTCTGTAACTTGTGATTTTAACTTTTTCTAAACTTGTGATTTTAACCTTTTCTAAACCCTATGTATATTTTATTTATTTCATCAGTGATCCACAATTGTCAAGAATAGAATGGAATTGCTACCAAAATGTGATTTCTTTTGTTTTGAAAGATGAGTATAATTCTTCCAGCCACAGGTTGTAGGTATTTTATAATTTGGTTATAAAGTACAAATATTTCATGTATATGAAATGTAGACATTTTATACTTGTCTGAATCAGTTACTTTAGACAGGTATAAGATCTGCAGTTTCTGTGGCTTGTAAGTGCCTATTTTGCTCTTTCTTTCACTGGGGAAGCAGAACATGCTAAGTTTATTGTTATCCTGGCCCCAACACAGAAGCAGTGTTAGTGAGTTAGATGCACTGTTCCTGCATCTTATTCACAGTGGTTTTCAGGTTTGATGTTTCAGGTATTTCCTGTAATAGCTGATCAAAGTCTTCTGCAGCAGATGAACACACTACATCTTTTCACTAAAAATGTGATCTCTTCTTTTTCTAAGGTCTTGCAGTACCAGAAAGAGTTGTAAGAATTTTATCATGCTTCTAATTTTAGTTTTGTCCCAAGTTTGGAGATTAATTTCAAAATGCAGTAATGAGTTCTTAATCTGATCTTTCTGAGTAACTTCTGTCACTCATATTTAGACACAAGAATAAACAATTATTTCTGCTGTGTTGTCCTTAAGCTATATGTAAATATTTTATTACTTTGTAGTAGTGTCACTTAGATGGGATTCCCCATGTCCTTCTGTTTATTCCTTCGCTGATTTTAAATATTTTTCACTGACAATGATCTCTACATGAACTGTCCAAAACTACAACTGATGTGTTGCATAGGCATCCCTACTTTTAATTGTTTTTCAAATGAAATTCTGTCATTTTTTTAATATCCATTGAATTTGGTGATGCTAGTGGACCAGTTTCCTCTGAGCTATGACTAAAAGAGGTGAAAGACTTGTTCATGTGCAGAAGCATGCACCACTTAGCAGGAGATTCTTTTTTGAGGCCAGGAATGGTGGATGACAGACCTATGTAAGCCACTTCAAATTTGGGAGGGTAGAATTTTCACCTCAGAGGTGTCCTAACTTGTGGCAGAGCTCTATGGGGCCTGTGGGCACTGAAAACCCACTGGGTTCATCTCTTTTAATAATGTAGTACATGGTTTGAGGTGTGATCTTTGCCTGTACAGTGGTCTTTGGGATGGGCTCTAACTTAATGCAGTTTTCCTCCTGGTGGGACATGACATTGTGACCCAGGCCACTACCCTGTGCCTCACTTTCACTGTGGCTGCCAGGACCTCCAGCAGTTAGGTCTGTCTGTGGGATGTGCACCTGGGACCAGGACCTGGCTACAGCTTCATTCCTGGCCAAAACCAAGCCTAGACTTGCAGTACCAGAATGGCAATAGGTCAGACCAGATCAAAGCTGATCTCCAGGCTGGTGTCCAAGCTTCAATTCAGCCATGAACGAACCTCTGTCTTTCCTAGCTCATGCAGAGAAGTCACTGCCTGCTTGAGGCATTACACCATGCTCTGAGACCTTTCAGGCTGTTCCTGTCAGTAAGAGGCTGTTCTACATCATCAGGCATCTTGTCAAGAGACCAGTTCTCTGTACCAGATGGGAGTTGTGCTCTGGGCTTCAATCTATTTGATCTTAAGTGCCATCTCTGCTTGTTTACAGTACTCTAATATCTGAAAAGTGCAGTTTGAAATGGTCCACTTCAGTTCTTGTGTGTTACGCACAGATGTGGTATCGACCTGGAAGGCAAGTGACCCAATTTATTTGGTTAGTGCAGCTGATTTTTTCACCATTTAGAAAGTGGAGGTATTCATGGGTCCTTACAATTACATCCACGTTGACTTGAATTATTGTTCTGAGGGGAAGGAGTAGGGTTTTGAAGTCTTGTCATGTTCAAGGATTCTGTATCCCTTCATCCATGCTTGAGCTTGAGGGAGAAGGCAGCTTGAATCTGTAACTGATAGCACATGCAGCAAAGCACATACCACTGGTGGCTTCAGACTGGCTGCAAGGTCCCACACCTGTGCCAGGAAGAGTCCTGCTGACTCCACTTGCTCCTAAAACACCTATAAACTTTCCATAAATAGACCCTTATAAATAAACCTCTGGGCAGTTTCTATAAAGCCAGTCTTCCCCAGTTCACCAGGCTGCATTCAGGCAGCTGTTTACCTGTTCAGATAGCACCTACTTGCCAGTAAAAACCCTGGTGTAGGAACATTCTTATTTTCTAGCTCATCCAATTTTTTTTGTTATAGTTACTTATATAAATATTTCCATCATGGAAAGTAGATTCACCTTGTATGCAGATCATCAGGAATTGCCTTGAATTCTTAAGTGGAGGTTTTTGAATGCCATATCAAACTTTCTTTTAACAGTGCAAGAAAAGAAGCTATTAAAACTTTAGTGTTTGACCTGATAGTTTAGTGCTTGTGTTTTCAAGCATGTAACACTATGTTAATGCATCTTTACTAAGAGATGCAATTATTCCAGGGTTTGGATGCCTGATCCATAAGTAAGAACAGGTGTTTTTTCCCTACGCCTCTTCTCACTTGCACTTTCAGATGCACAAGTTCAGCAGTGCTACTGTATCCAGCCTTAATAAATGGGAATGTTACCGCAGAAACGCTGTCGCTCCGGGAGAGGCACACAACGCCACAGAAACCTGCTCTTGAAGCAGGCAGGTGCTAAAAGCAAATGAAGACATTTATCAGTTAATCAGTCGAGCTTAATATTTATGCAAAGTACGGATTGTGTGAGACTATGGAATGCATTTCTTAATTAAGTGAAAAATCAGGAATTGCGTGAATTCCAGCCAATTCTTCATGTATTGCTATAAAGCATGAACATACAAGCCCTAACAAATACATACTTCTATTTCTGGAAGCAAAATAGTCCCTAACTTTCAAAGTGATATATATTAAAACACATAAGTAACAAAGCTGCAAATCTTGTTTAACCTTTGTTCTTTTTTTTTAAACAATGTATTTTTACATTGCCATTTTTCTTGGAAATTATTGGAGTTTGTAATTGGGGCAACCATGTTTTCAAAAGCTTTAAGTGAGCTTTGTAGCAGTATTTAATGGATGGTACCTGGGAGCAGGTAAATTTTTCTCATATATCCAGGAAATCGCCTTAGAACTCAGTTTCATAGCTGAAACTTCATCTCACATTGAGATAGGCTGCCACCTTTGTAAAGTGGAAAACATACTTTGCTGGCCTAAAATTTGTTATGTGCGATCACTGTAGTTATTTGACTTACAGGCGGGGCTTTTTAACTTTATGTTTTGCAGTATATGGTGTATTTTTAATGTAACGTAATAATTCACTTAAATAATTAGGAGCTGGAAGTGCAATGACATCTGAAGAAATGTTACTGTCCACTCAGCTCCTGGCAGTGCTCATTAACAAATGTTTGTGCCCTAGAACTCTGCTACATGGAGGGTGTGAATGACAGTGGAACAGAGGTATGTTGTGGTGTGGGTCTGTATGACATGATCAGAGTTTTCCTGGGTGATGTAAGTGATGCAGGTATTACAACCACTTGTCTATTCATGTTTTTTTGACGGCAGCCTTAAATGTGATAGAGCTCTAAAATTATAGATTATCACAGTAAGTTCAGTCATCTCAAAAGTATGTTGAATTGGTGCCATTCACATAGAGGAGTTCCATGGAATCATTTCAAAATCCAGCTGGGTTGTGTAGATTGCCCAATGGAGATCCAATGCAATTTTCTTTGACTGCTTGTATCTATGTGATGTTCCTGTGCCTGAAATTAATTCTGGTGCTTGTGATTGAGCAAAAGATACCTGTCTCTGTGAAGTTTAACTAAGCCTTAGCTTTCATAACTTAAGTAGCTACTTAGAGAAATGGATCTTGTCTTAGTTGTTTCCATGAAGAATTTGTGTGATGAAAACAGGGTTTAAGCTCAGGAATAACAGACTGATGATCATTTCTGCCCTGTTTGGATCCAAGCAAGTATCACCTCATGCACAGCCACGCTGCAATGTCAGCACTGCAGTAACTGAGTGTGAATTCAAGTTTTCTCAGTGCTAGGTTTGGATCTAGTACATCAGATCATTGGTAAGGCAGACAAGGAAGATTGCCATTCCCTAGAAGTTGGTCTAAAGTGATGAGGGAGTTTGCTGGTGTCCCAGTCAGAGCCAGGTTAGAGCTCCTTGGAAACATGAGCAAGATAGAATCTTGAAACCTGGAGCATGAGAGGTTCAGGGCTGGCTGAGGCTGGGCTGTTGCTCCCCACAGGAGAAGGACAAGGAGGACTGGACCTGAAGGCAGTGGGATGGTTTTTCCTCTAGTGCATTCATTACAAAATCTACAGGCAGATGCTAGCCATGCTTGGAGTAGCAGTTATTCCTGTCTGTCTTGAGGTCTGTCCTCAGCTGATATCCCTAAACAAACCTCTTGTATCTCTCGCAAATTTGATGAAGCTTGTTTCTACATAAAAACTTAGCAGCCCTATTCCAAAGGGGCTTAGGGATCTCTGCCAAGGATTGTGCTGTATTTTGCAACTCTGGTACTGTGTGTTTCCTTCCACAGATGTTCACAACTGTACAATTATGTGGCAATACGTAACCGAAACAAGGGTGCCCCTTGGTTCCCCTACACCAAAACCCACAGGGATGAGCACTTCCCCATTCACATACAGGCCCACATACTCTCAGAGCATCTGAAGCTTTTTAAAAGGGTCTATTACTCTAAATTTCTTGAAAACTTCCTGAAAATTAAAGATCAATCTGTTTTCTCGATCTCTGTCAAATTGTGATCTTATGGAAGTACTTTTTGTGCCCAAAGAGAAGGACTATGATGGGAGACAAATGCAGTCATTTACCCTGGCAGACTCATTCTCTGCCTGACCTCACCCCAATGGCATTTTGAAAGTGTGGGTGCGTTATTTTGTTCAGGTGAATCACTCAAAATTACCGTTTGTCTGAAAGAGTTTATCAAAAACTAATGGGATTTTGCAGAATAAATGGCTTTACAATTCTTCATCTAGCAGATTACTGAGAGATGAAATGAATCTCTGAGGTATTTATTAACTTCTGTGGGCAGGTCTGAATATAAGAAAGGCACATGCTTGAAACTTCTGTACAGGAAGTCTTACACTCTTTGTTTATCAGTGAGGAGTTTCTAATGCACAATCAAAATCCCAATCATCTATCTGTCTGCTGCCTATAACACTTTGTAACATAAGACTATTTTAATAAAGAATTCAAATTTTCTAAGAGTAAATTTCTAAAAATTAGAATTTTTAGAAAATTCTTTGGAGTCCTATTTTCTGGACAATCAGTCTTTTCTACCAACTCAGAACACTGGTAGATGCATAGCTCCTGAGAGGTAGGAGAAGGGTTTCTCATGGACTTGGAAGAAAATGGCAGCCATGATGCTCACTCTTCTCAGAAATTTTATAAAGCTGTTAGAATAGTGTCAAGTTTTGATACCAGATGTAATTATACTCTAGAGGCAAGTGTATATTTAAGCCTGAAGGATAGGAGTGTTAAGTAGGCAGGATAGAGTTTGCCTGTATGGACTAATGCAGCCTTTAATTATGCTGGAGCAGGCTAAGCTTATTCTCTGCTTTTGTCTCTACATGTCACAACATGAACATGAATCAGAGTTGGTACAGTGCAAATGGCATGTGCAAATGCAGTTTAATTTGTGCAAACTATGTCAGTGAGAGGGAACTCACCTTTCCCAAAAGGGGCTCCTCACACTGGGCTTTACCCAGGGCTCTGTGTTAACTATAGGCCAGCGATTCCCACTGTAAAATTGTGATTCGAAGCTTGTGCAAATTGTCAGATAGGTTTTATAGAGACAGGGATGGTATGTTTGTAATATGTGCTGGACATGGATGGGCCATTATAACCTGCCTGGGGCTTCAAGGGGTCTGTCCGATCCCGGCTGCCGTAGGTAATCCTGGACAGAGGGATGTACTGCTAAGCACCTAATGTCCAAGAACCTCAGGCAAGCTCCCAGCTGCAGGCTAACTTTAGCAAGCTCAGGTCTAAGTGATTTCAGCTCTTAGCAGGTTCAGCTCTCAGTGATTTCAGCTCTTCTTAGCTTGCTAAGTGCCTTTAGCAGACGCAGGGAGAGAGAGGAGAAGACTGTATGAAGTTCAACAGATGAGTCCTTTATTGGCATTCTCTGCAAAGGGTTTCAGTGACAGCTCTTCTGCTGAATAGGGCAGAAGTGGGGCTTTATATAGGGTATCAGGGTTTTGAGAAATGGTCCAATGGTAAGGGTCAGGGTAAAAGTGACCAATTGTCTTACAGGGAGATATGAAAGGGTCCGAGGGCAGGAGAGGGGTAACTTTGTCCAGTCACCGTGACTAGGCATTTCTTTATCTAGGCAACTGATCTCCAAAGAGGCCTCTCAGGCCTCACGGCTGCAACAGGCCATGATATGCTGTGCCATCAGCTAACACTGCATTAGCTGAGCCATACCATAATAAGGACTTCAACTGATTTTTGCCTTCTCTTTACCTACTCTCATGGATACTCTCATACTGCAAGGAGCAAAGGATTGAGAAAAAGAAACAAGGGAAGATTGCGTGTAGGAAGGGAAATTCCTTCTAACATTCTGTGATTCTGTAATTTTCCATAATCACCTGTGTAAGTGGTTTACTTTTACTTTTTTTCCTAAGCACTTAACAAATAATAATGAAGGCCCAGACAAAAAGAAAAAAAAGAAAAAGAAATAACCCACGCAGTATCACTGTAAGATTGTTTTAATTTTGGTGGTAAACAGAAAGACTGTTCAAAGACTGTTCAGCAATGCAAGGGAAAAGCACATGGAAACAGCCATCTAAAACTAGGTGATTTTACATTAGTTTTTAGCAGAATGTTTCATTTTTAATAGATATTAAGATCTCTTTACAGCATGTTGTAAAGGCAAAATAGTTTTCAAGTAGTTTTTTGTCAAGCATTCCGCAGATGGGGAGAGTTGACTGTCACTAATGAAGTGTTTTATGTCTAAGACCATTGCTGGAATAAAAATGTTGGCTACTTTTTCCTGCAGGTTCTGCATCAAGTTTTGTTTCCTCCTTTCTTACTGGTCTTATTCATTACTAAATACTGTGGGTTCCTTTATTGCATCTTCTTCATCCTCGATCATTATAGGGTCAGTAAATGTAATTTTCCCTGTGGGTATATATTAGCTGTTCCTGCTCATTTCACAACACTGTAATTATGGAAAAACCAGAGGTTTCAAATTATGAAAACAATTTGGTTTAATTTAGATTCAGTGTCAGCTGTAGGGGAAAATATTTTTATGCACCTATTTTGTTGGGTTTGGTTTTTGCTTTGTTTTTAGTAGAAAAGGACCTGGATTTACTGTTCCAATGCCTCATAGAAGGTAGGAATCACGTGGCAGTGTCCTTTTTTTCATAGCCAGTGGGTTTTGAGATATTGTTGCATTTTGAATTAAATAATTCTTCTTTCACCAGGCAAATGCAGCTGGAGTCCTGAGCAGGGCGCAATGAAGGCGATGGTCAGTTCCCTCAAGGGCTGTGCTATGCACGAGGGCACTGCCTGTGCCATGAAGGAAAGGGGAGCACTGCTACTCGGGGCCTCTTGCTCTGAGCTTTTCCTTTCCCCCTGTGAGGGGAGTCAGGTTCTGGCATAGGGATGGCTGCTGCCCAAAGGAGTTGTGTTTCTCCCTTGTGTTGTGTGCACTGTTGGGGGAAACAGCAGCTTCAGGAAGATGGCAACTGACTCCTCTGATTTTTGAAACAACTACTTCTTTTCTGATCATGCTGGCATGGAATTGATTCCCCATCAAGGACAGCTAAGAGAGGACTGTCCATGTTTTCCCTTTCTAAGTTTTCAGGGTGAGGGGTAGCACACCTTACTTTGCACATGCACTCTGTTACAGAATGTCCTCTTGCCAGTTGTATTCTTCTGGATGTCCCAAGGAATGTGCAGTTGTGCTCAAGAGGGAGGGTTGCCAGCCAATGCACACACTTTATCTGATTCTGAGAGAGATAAGGAGAAGGGGAAATACACATCTTTCACTGGTCAGTGGCAGAAATGATCCCAGCCAGGTTTAGTATTACACTGATCTCACTCGTGTAGTTGGTGTTCAAACCCAAGGATGACAGGTACCCCATGGTGCTTCTGACAAAAAACAAAGCAGGTACTGAGTACGGATTTGCACACAGTGCTGCTGTTGAGGCTCTGTTGTTCCTGCCTACAGGACATCCATTATTCCAGTCCTTAGACTTATCAGGAAAAGGCTACTGCGCAAGAGCTGCAGTTGGAACAAATCCCTGAAGTGTCTGAGGGCCATAAGCCCATTTCACCTCAACCCATGCATCAAATATGAATTCATGTCTCCAGTGACTTAACTTTCTGCACCACCGGTCCCCAGCCCTCTCTGTAATGCTCTTATTTCTGGATGGGTCACAGGGGATGCTCTCAGGCTTTTAATCTGTAGCTTATTGTTTAAAGATTTATTTGTTTTGCAAGACTACTACCAGTGCTGAGTACAGGCTAGCAACCATGGAAGGGAGCTGGGCAATTGGAAGAGTTTCCACTTTTTCCCCAGTGCTTTTCTGTAATGAGGCTGCTTTGAAGGATTCAAGTCATTTGCAAACATCATCTTAAAACTGCAGGTGCTTAATTGTTTGCAGGGGAAATGTGTGAGAGAAAAAAATGAGGTGCAACTAGCAATCCCTTGATAGTTCAGAATAGCCCTTTTTTTTTTTTTTTTTTTTTTTGTAAGAATGCCTTGTTTCCTTGGCTACCTTTTGTTAAGATTCCTGCTGTTAGGATCAACTTTAATTCTGCAAGTACCAGAGGGTGCCCAGCAGTGGGATGGTTTGGTCTCAGGAGGGGATGGGTGCAAGGTTTTCTCCTGCACATACAAGCACCACCTCCTGTGCTGGGCTCTGCTAAACCCCTCTCCTTTCTCCCTCACTTTAAAGAAGGGAAGCTCATATTTCTTTCTGTGCTTTCTTCTCCCTCCAGCAGATGTTCCAACTTCAGGGACACACTGCCGCAACAGGCAAATTAATTAAGCCAAGAAACTTTTCTAAAGAAAACACTGATCTTTTTCCCTGCTGCCAATTCAAGATGGTATAGCCAAGGGAACACTGGAATTCTTGCTCTGATCCCTCTGCTCATCCAGTGTTCAGCCTGTATCCTGCTAAAAAACTCCAAACAAAGAGAAAACTAAACCCCAACCAAAACAAATCAACCCCTGTCTCTTGGAACTGCTCCTAACTGCAAATAGAAATATTAATGTTGATGTTTCTGTCTCATATTTTTCCCATGATATTTTTTTTTTCTTTTCTAGATTATCCCTTCCCCATGCAGGCACCAACACGTTGATGGTTGTTAGTATAGCTGTACTCACATGCCACAGTCTCAGGAGTGTTGGGTTGGAGATGAAGTAGCAGTTTTGCACACATTCACATAAATAACTGTAATAATAGGAAAAAGCTTCTGAAAGCCTAATGGTGGTTTGATAACACTGGTAGGTTCTAAAAGTTTGCTTGAGTGTTTCTGTGAGTTTCTAAGTGTGTCACATATTGATCACTTGATTCCCTCTCTTCTGTGTTGAAATTTCATGTTCTTGTCAATGATGTGTGTCCAGAAGCAGTCGACTTCAAACCTATTCATGGGTATTTCTAACTTCTCGTTATCTCTCTCCCTTTGGAACTGATTGAATATAGCTCGGGCTGAGGCTTTCTCTCTTGTCACAAAAAGGACCAAAGCAGCTTGCAGCCTTTCCTCCTACTTATCTATTTCTGTAGCCATGAGGTACAAGAGAAATCTCAGCTTCTATTTTCTTCAATTTTCTGCTAAATTTCCTTTGAAGGTTATCTTCCCTGGAGGCTTCAACTGATCCATTTTCTTTTCATTTCCTTCTCTTTTTTAGTTTTTTTTCTTTTGGCACTGTGTAATGTGTTCATGTAAAGAAGAAAGGAGAGGGGAAGAAAGTATACCTTTCTGCTGGCATAAAAACTCCTCAGTTCTTAGTCTGCTTCTGGGCTCTCTGCTTGGAGATCCTAAATACTGCCAAGCACCTCTTCTGTGCCGTAAAAGGGAATGCAGCTGTGAAGGATGCTATTTGAAGTAATTTTCCTTATGAACTTTGAATCAGGCCCTTTTGTAGGAGATCTGTTGTCCATATATATATATATTTATGTAATCATAGCTCTTTGCTTTATTGATTTAAAGTCAGTTTTAATTAGTCCTTATTTTTCTAGTTCATCTGGAGCCAATGCACCTAAACCACATTTATCGTATTTTGTAGAGGGTATGAGGTTAGGAGGGTAGTTCCTGCTCCATAAAGCAGGCTGGTTTTGCTCTAGGGTGGGAAATCCCAACACTCCTGCCCGAGGTCTCTGCCAGGACCAAGCAGTCAGGTGAGGAACAGAGCCATGCTGGTGGTGGGAGTTGAAATGGAGTTTCCCTGGGTGCTTGTGGTGCCCCAGACCCAAGATACCCATCCCTGTGTGGCAGTGAAGATGGGTTGTGTTTGCACTGTTCTCTCTCCTGATGGACCTCATCCTCATTTACAAAATTAACTGATGGCATCTTTTCCTGAGCACACTCTGCCTCAGCTTTTACTTTTGCCTTCAACACTCAATGTAGAGTTTTCAAGCAAATTTATCTTTTGACAATTTGACCCCACTTTCTCAGCAGCTCTTCTGGACTTTTTAATATTCTCTGACTGTAACTGAGTGTGTCTGTGAGCTGTCTGAGAGTTTGGTGGATATTTAGAGAGCATTTATTTACACATCTCCCAGCATGTAAATAACCAAATGGATGGGTAAGTCACAGTCTGTACCTCAGAACTAATTTGGGGAGATTATTGCATCTCTCAAATTCAGAACCTCTCTTGTCCAAAAATCAACCCTACACATACTGAGAGCTGCTTGTGTTACAGGAAGACATGATGCAATGCATTTCAGATCAGCCCTGCTCCTGTCTCAGGCTGTCTGAGGGGGCTGTAGGATGGCTGGCACCACAAAGTCTCCTCAGATTCTGGGCACTCTGTGCTAGAACGTCTGTCTGATTTAAACCCGCTCTTTATATTGACACCACATTCCCTTTCCAGGACAAAGGGTTTGGCCTGTGGATTTCCCAGCTGAAAAGCACAACTATAAAACCCATGAGAAAAGCAAGTTTCCTGTTCACAGCAGAGCTAATGTAACTTTCCTAGATATATATTTGTATCTTCCTCACATGCTCATATCCACACTGCTTTTTTTTCTGCTTTTATAAGACTTTCTAATTCCCTTTCTGTATTTCTCTGGACAAGGAGTAGCATTCTGGCCAATGTAGAGTTATGGAGGGGCTTACTGGTAAGTCAGTATTGATGCCCTTGTTAGTTGGCCTGTTCTTTCATAGTATGTGTTTTTCCTCTCTGTGTGACTACTTGCTCAGGTTTCTGTCCTCCATCGAGCTGATTTGCATGAAGAAAAGAAATAATCTCAAGCGGTATGTCAAATTTGGCTGAAATTGGTATTAACAGGAGTATCAGTTTACTGCTTATGCTGAAAAACTTCAGTGTGCTCCTTTTTGGCTCAAAGTCATCTTATGTTTTATTGAAATATTTGCCCACGAGCTTTAAAAGATATCAATAATTGGGCTTTCATCCTCATTTTTTTTCCCTATGGAATTTTATTTATTCATGGGGGAGCAATCTGATGGCTTATACAGCATGTAGGCCATTGGCTATATGACTTTAGTAGAAGGTCATTGTGCAGAAGATTAATAAAGGTATTTGACTGTGTTGCATTTCCTCTTTATTCATTGTATGAGCAGTGTTGACGTGTGCAGTACACTGATACAGATTGTACTCTTTCATCCAACTACACACAGTCCTATTCTCCCTATGTTTTGCCTTTAAAGTGAACCACTTGTAGTTGTGAATGATGTGATTTATTTTATTAATGGTATCTTTGCTGCAGGCTGTAGCATTGAGTCTCTTTGTCCCCATGAAGTCTTTTTTATGACAATGAGAATATATGACTTAGTATTTGCTTCAGTAACAAGGAGACAACTGTATTTTGCTTGTACTTATTTTTTCTGTCTCAAATTCTTTGTCCATTCCCAAAATAGACAAAATGGGCAGAAGCATGTGCAAAGATCCTAATTTCAAACTTAGAATTATCTATTGGAACACTAACTGGAGACAACAGCTCAAGAAAACCAATGCATTCCTTAAGCATATCCTTAGGTTTAATTGAAATCAGTCTAAGATTTTGGGGCAAGTTCAGTAACCTCAGCCTGTTAAATTTCCAAAGTGAACTAGAACTGCAGATCACTGTGTTTCTGGACTACACATAATGAGGGAGCCCAGGGCCCTGCAGGGGGTTTGCTAGGAAGGCAAATCCTTGTTGTCTCCAGCTGCAGCAAGGAGTTAGCATGCAATTGTATAGGCTGGACACTGTCCAGGGTATCAGGAAACCCTACTCCAAGAGTAAGTGGCCTCGTGCTTTTATTGACCCCTCATGACCAGGGCTGCCCTTTAGAGCCTTGTGTAAGAAGTGGCAATGCTGCAAGAATAATTCCTCCCAAACCTCATCCTGCAGTTCTGGCTCAGCGCTGGGTCAAGCCCAGCTCTCATCAGCTTTGTTTCCTGCCCACATTGGTGCCACTTGGAGACCTTCCACTGCAAACATTGATCCAGCTTACACTGCTTTGCTTATGAGATCTGAGGAGATGACAATGTTTAGCCTTCTGGCTGCAGGCTATTACAAATGATTACAACGTGAATCAGATCCTCCACTTACCTGCAAGGTACCACATTTGGGATTCTTTTCAATCCCCTGCCCACGCAGTCTTTAGCCCAAAGATTCTACCTGGGAAGAAAACATGCTGCTGGAGGGATCAGGCTGGCAGACTGCCTTCTGATTTGTGTTTCTGTCTTGAACACATCAGCTTCTTCTGTTCATTATATGCTTACAATAAGGCCCTGGGTGAGTGGCAATGTTTGGAGGTCTTTTGGCTCCAGCTGTGTCACTGTTTGTTCAGCTCAGTGTCATGATTCACAGGTCTGCATTCTTTGCACTGAATCAGACATTAGAGATGCAAAAGGTCTGCATCTAGCATGCCCTTTGGTGACTCGTCCTTTCAGGATATAAGTGCAGTTTCTGTTCTGCTTAGGAGAAAAAAAGAAGGATTACACAGTGTCTCTGCAGGTCTGGACTGCTGTGGGAACCCAGGTCTTTGGTCCTTTGTGAGTGGTCCTTTGTGAGTCTTTGGTCCTTTGTGCTCATGGAGAGCTTTAGGTCCTTATGGTTTCAAAAAATCGGTATTGTTTCCTTTTTTTTTTGTCTGATCATGTGTGAGTTGATACAGCAAAGGCAGAATAAAAGGCTCAGTGCATTGGGTAATCAAAGGGGAAAAACTTTCTAAATTGTGGGGTTTGGGGATTTGTGCCACCTGTTCTTTTCCATCACTCAGGCATAAATACAGCACATATGTATCTTCCCTGGTTGATTTGTCCTGACATTTCTTTTTTTTTCTGCACTTAAAAGCATTGTTGGAATTGATATTACTCTGATGAGCCTATCCAGGGTCTTGTTGATTGTCCCACTTAAGAGAAACTGGAGAAAGAGGTACTGCTAGGAGAATATCTTGTTCATTTGAGAGGCCAGTAGTCTTCCTTCAGCACTAAAGCCAAGACTCACTCCATGCCCTTACAGCTCTTACATTCTCCTTTGCTCACTAAGGTGTTTTTCATGATCACACTGTTGTGCTTGTTCAGGGTGAGCTTCCCTCTCTCCTTGCTCCGTGACAAAAACCTCCTGCCAGACTCAGGTTTCTAGCTAGCCTTGCATTTCTTCTTGACTTTGTGTGCTATATTTTGGAGATTATTTCAAGTACCAGCTCTCAAAGAAGAGTTTACTGATTTCCTAAAGCCATTAAAAAAATAAGGCCAGTGTTTAAATTCCATTGATTTAGTGAGGTATATATATATCCCCAGCAAGAATCAAACTAGATTATCGCCTTCAGCAAGACCTGGATGGAAGTTTGTCTTACTGGGCTCCATAAACTCATGGCAGGAGACAACCTGTATGTGGAAGAGTTCACTGTTTGATGTTTGAGGAGGCACTGCAGCAAAGGCTAAACAAACAAGAAACAGTAGAAGTAGCAGATTCAAAGCAGCACACAAATCAAGCTGGAAGTCTGACTTAGAAACCTATCTTTCTCAGGTGTGCCTAAGGCTTAAGTATTCCACCCCAAGTACTCCTTCCCAGGTACTCTGTTGCATAATTTTAAAAACATTGCAACAGTATAAAAAAAGCTGACAGCTTTAAGTCCATCATGCAGGATTCTCATTTCACTTCGTTTCGTACTCAGGAGACTTATTGGATGAAAGGTGAAGTTATCAAATCTAACACAGGAGTCTTTCTTCTCAGTGGAAAAGGGAGTTGCTGCCAACTTATTTGGACAACAGCAGCTAGCCAAGCCTGTGTCCTGGATTGTGCTTTAAACCTCAGCAATTCCTATTTCTCCAGCTGGATCATGGCAGGCACGGTGGGAGCACAGATTTGCAAGAGCTTCAAGTCTGACCTTCTCACTAGCCCTAGTGTGGTGGCCACCTGGGCTTACTCTTCCTCAGTGAGAAGCACACCAAAGAAACAGGTGAAAAATAACTGCAAGTTACAAGTTGGGGTGAATTTCTGTTTCATTTGCTGGATAGCAAAACAAAAAGGATAACAGTGAAGACCCTTCCTCATTTTCCCAAACAGGTCTTATAAATCCTTTGAAATTGGGCTACTTAGGGGAAAAAAATCTCCTCAGAATCTCACTGCTCAGGAGAGGCAACTGTGTTTTCAAAGAGTCTCTGTTCTCCCCCAAACCCAAAAATAACCTAATGATGCTCTCAGGCAGAGAAGTGCTTGTACCTCTTTCTAGCACAGGCTGCTCTGAGCTGGCGTGGCTCTCTGCAGTGTCCCAGTGGAATGTGGGCTTGCAGGCAGGACAGTGGGCAGTGGGGTTGTGGCTGCCAGCATGGAGGATAACAAAATAGTGACTTTTGTCCCCTTTCTGTTGCAGATCTGCATCTCCCTTCTCATACTGCCAGGACACTTTAACCCCACCCTATTTCTCTTGAGTAAATGATCTGTAAAAAATGAGGGAGGGGTTGGTTTTGGTTTTAGTCAGCAGCAGAGTTTTGTGTTTTATTTATGTCTGAGGGAGTAAAAAATTCATGTCCAATTGCTCAGGGTGGGAGATCTTACCAATATTGTTCTGGTCATGCCTCAAGGCTATTTGGGAATTCAGTTAATGAACTCCATGCTAACAGCTAAAGACCCATGCCTAAGAAATGCTTTTTACGGTTTTTATAAATCTATAAATCTTTCTTAATGTTTTAGGTTTTTCTTTAATAAAACAAGTGATTTTTTTAAACACAGCAATCTTTCCCCACTGTTGGTGACCTGAGTTTGTAGTTCAGGGGCCCAACAGTCACTGAAGGACAAGACCTTTCCCACAGAAGCGAGTGCCCAGATCTAGTGGTGATATTTCCAAAGGCTGCACTTGCTTTGCTGTAGGATCCATTCAAATAAGAAATTATTAAGTTTCCCAGCTGAGATTTTTTTGTTTTGTTTTGTTGTATTTCCATTTGCCTTACCTGTGCCTGTAAAACTTTCCTGGGGTGTTGTGAGGAGTCATAAAATTTCCTCATTCTCTGGGGCTGAACAAGTTCTATCCAGGGATACTTCCTACTTGGGTTATTTCAGCTTGCCTTTCACAAAAAATTCAGGGTGCTCAGCAGCTCGAAACCCCATGTTTTTACTGCATCTGCTTGATGATATCTAAAATAAGTAAAATAATATGAACTTAAAAATAGATTAAATTATTTTTACTGGAAAATATTTGGCTTGGAGTTCTTAGTCTGTTCATTGATGTCTGTGTCTGAAAGGACAGATGAATCTCACATTTCCAAGAAGACTATAAATACAGAGCAGTCTCATTTACTAATATTATAAAACTAATTTGGCTGTAAATTCAATCGTACATCTATCTATCTAAGCCATCAAGTAAAAAGTCACCATGCTGGGAGACTGATTTCCCCGCAAACATCTAAGCAGGAACACAAGTCTCTTCCCTTCCTGTAAATCACAAAAATGGTGTCCTCTTGAAGCTCTGAAATTAGAAAAACTTTGTAGATTTGGTATCTACTGTTGTTTAAAGGCACCTTTTTATATATCCTTTTAATTTCTCTCTGCTTTTTGATTTCTGTATGTTTAAGGATTACAGAATTTTCCTGCAGGTAAAAGCAGGAAAGTGTCTCCTCGTTATTAATTTAAGAAAAATAGTGAGAGAGAAAGTCTGCCTGGTGCTTTTCCAAAAATTGAGTGATAATACACTATTCTAGATATCTTGAGCAACTCATCAAGCCTTTCAGCACTAAGCAGGCCACTAATGGATGCAGAATCAGCTCCCATTAAAATATAACAATCTTTACTGGAAATGATAAGCCTGTGACAGTGTATTCTAGTGTAGGGTGGCAGGGATCTACCTGAGGTGGAATTTGGTGAGACACACAATTTATTGTCACTGGCTTACAAGATGTTCCAGGAATTTCTTCTGATTCTCTGAACTTTCTGTCACGTCACCTGACTTTGACTCAGAGCCCAGACTGCAAAATGTAGTTTGGTTTATGAGATAAGGTTTTCAATTTCAGCTTTAACAGAATTAAGTATTGACTTGACATTTATACAGATTCTGACTCGTGGGATGAGTTGACTGATTAAAATGAGGACAAGCAATCCAACAGAGTGTGGAAAACAATGATGAATAGTGAAGAAATAATGACTGATAGTAATTAAGGAAGATTATATCATGTCTGTAGCTCTGTAAGACCTCTTGCTGAATGATCCGCAAAAGTTAGTTAGGAGACCCTTCCATAGAAAAAGCAGAAAATTACTGTGAACTTCTTAAATGTGGTTGACTTGAGAGTTTTTTAGTGCAGGTCTTATTATATCAGATGAGTATTTAGCAGTACCACAGAGTAGTACAATCCCACCTTTCTCCTCCAGTAAAAAGGTAAGGACACTTGCATGTCTGTTTAAAATTTGAACTTTACTCTGCATTTGTCGTAACCTTTAATATTACTTTCCATTATCTAACTTTTGAGTGACAGCTGAATAAAACAAAACAAATTATGAAAAGGTGCTATAACAAAATGTATTGGGGGGGAACCTTGTTACAGCTTTTAGAAGATGGAGACGGAGCAAATATGGAGCTACATTCTAAAAGTCCTGGCTTCCTGTTAGACTTTATTTGCTTTTTTGTTGCCTATTTTCTTGCCTGCCCATCCCTCTTTCCTCTTTAGTCTCTCCCATGTGTCAGAACCAACTCCTAGACTGTGAGCTTCTGCACTGAAGCTGTCTGACTGAGCACAGGATTTGTCTACATTTTTAAATTCATTAGAAGTGGTGTAATTTATTAGAAGTGTGTAATTTATGTTAATTATCTCTATGTTGAATTTAGAAATAGACTCTTCGTTTCTGTCTGATATTCCTAGGCAGTACCTTAACTCAAACAGTAAACTGGCAGTCATATGGAGTCTGTCAGCAGATGACCTTGAAAGCTAACTTTTTAGAACCAGATTTGTCATCTTTTGTTACTCTCTATAAAATTTGTCATGATCTATCCATAGCCCCAGTCTACACCAAGTTATACTCTGGAACCATGGGGAGGCAGCATGAGGAAATATTGTAAAATCTCTCCAATAACAGCAGATGGGTGGAAAAAACCTGCTTTGCTTCCAAAGGCAAAATATCTGGGCACAGAGACAAGCATCATTTATAGCAAGAGCTGATAATATTTTAATTTTTTTAACCTGTTTAACTTGCTTCTCTCTGGAAAATCCTGCTTGGTTGTAATGATCTCTTTTAGTGAAACTGGGAAAACTGTGAAGAGTTTCAATATTGAAATGGATAATTCTTCTAGACTTCCTTCTCTCCTTCATATTCTTCCATTTCTTTTGCTCCAGTGACTTGGCTTTACTCACAGCATGTATGTGATAGGAATGATGATCTGATATTATATATTGGAATATTTTGATGTTCAGAGGTTTTCAGCTCTATTTTTATTCATGTTCACTAGCTTCCTACTCTCTGTTGTCTGGGGTTTTTTTAAACTTAAAATTAGTTTAAACTTTGACACTATTTCCCACCTTCCAATACCTTCTATCATTGCTCTCCTCCTTTAATTTGGCCTTTAACCATGCCTTTAATGATGTCCTGAACTTTTAAATCTTGTTCTTTCTTTTTCTGTTTGACATTGCCTAAGGAATTGTTCTAAGGTAAGGATTATGTGTGATTAACCGTGTCCAAGGAGAAGCCTGGGACACTTCCATGCTTTTCTGATGCACAATACCTTTTTCTTCTCTTTACTTACAGGAAACAAGGTGCTGCAATTCTCAAATTATATTCCCAGCACACCTACTAGCTATTCACCTTTAACTGTGGGATAATGGGTTTTCATTTTGTCCTCTTGGTGGTAATGAGCATCAGGAGAACTCAGTGCAAAATCAGGGTATGAGGGGCAAGTAGACGATACTAACAGAGGGGTCTAACCTTGATTACTGTCATCTCCTTTTTTTATGCCTGGCATGTGCTACAGCTCTTGGAAATTCTCAGCAATTGCTCCTTTCCTTGCTGTTACTGCTATTTCTGTTTTTACAAATGCATCAAACACAGCTTGAGGACACATTTAATAGACACTGTATTAGCTTGATACCTGACCTCTGATCTCAGACATTTATGATCTCCAAAAGCCTTCCATGAACTGTTATTCTGTCTCCAACGTGCTTGAACAAAATCTCGGTTTTAGCACATTGCAGCTGAAGAAAGGAGATGATGGCAAACACACAGGGTTTCAGTGAGAAGAGTTGCTTGGGAAAGCTTTAAGGAAAGAAAGGGGGAAATTGCAGTGATGGTGTGTCGCGCTGCCACACTAGAAACACCACATAAACTCTGACACGGGTTCAACCAAGAGGACTGACTTTATTACATCACTGACTCCATTATATAGTATAGCAAGCAAACCAAGTGATTGGTAAGCAAGGTCAACACCTCTCCAATCACATTGGTCAAGACAGGTGTCCATCAAGAGGACTCCTCCTCCATAAAAGTATGTAAACATCTCTATTGTTTACAAGAACATGCGTGAGAACAAGGACACTTAAAGTTAAACATCAGAAGGCTGAAAAGCAGGGTGACAATGGTGGAAGTGAGATTATGCCAATCACTGCAGCTGGGAAACATGAACACAAAGGAAAGAGACCAGCAAAGGAATTCCTTGAAAGAGTGGACTCCAAGACAGTGTGAAGGGAAAGATGACTTACTGTTAGAGTGCTATTGTGACCAGCCTAGGGCAAAGTAAGGAATTTCTGTGAGGGGTTTGGGAGCCCATGGGGGGAGTTTAGAAATAATCCTACTGAGTGGGGATCAAGCTTTCCTAGCGGGGCATGTCTCTGGTGAGATTTGAACTGAGGAATATGAGTGCTGGTGAAGCAACACTTCAGATGCTGTGACTGCTGAGAGAATAATGAGTGGTGAGGAAGACTGGAATCAGAAGTAGGTGGAGAGATAAATAGAATCTATTTACTAGAGGTTTGTGATGGGGTGGACATGAGCTGCTATTTACTGAATAAATTACTGTCACTGCAACTACTGTGGAAGTGAATCTTACTCTTTATCCCCAATGTGTACGTCAGTGAAGTCATGGCTGGCTGTTCCAAGGCTGGCTGTTTCACGTGGAAGTAAAGGGCTGTTGCAAACCAGACTGCAGCTCAGCTTTCACATTTGTTCGGCATCATCACATGTGGAGTGGGTTTATTTGCTTTTCTCATTCTAGTAATTTCTGTTTCAGCTACTGAAGGGGATGAGGGGAAGAGTATTATTTGTATTGCTGGTATTTCTTATATGTGTTATTTAAGGAAGGGCAGAGTTCACTAGTAACTAGTGCAAACTCCCTTCTGGGCAGGTGCTGTCTGGTACTGAAAGATTCAGGAAGCTTTGCTCTGTAAGCATGTATGGATTGAATTGTAGCCCTCGTGCTTCATTTCTCCTCATCTTGGCCTTTAAAAATAAACAAATAAAAATAAACATAAATATTCATTGCTGGATCACAGCAACCTCCTGTCTTAAGTGCCTATATTTATAAATATTATTTTATTGGTAGTAGTGAATTAAATCCAAACATTCCATTGCAGCAGTGGAGTGTGAAGAAAGCTTCTAAAAGCTGAAACACAGTCTCTGTGGCATATCCAAGGAAGGTCCTGGGGATTCTGTCACAGTTCACATGCCATTTCCATGACTAAGGTAAGGTAAGTGACCCTGTTGCCTTGCAGAAATCTGCCTGTGCCTGTGACCTGTGGCTCACCCTCCTGAAGAACAAGGCCAGCTCCATGTAAAGGTGAAATGGAATTGCCTCTGTTTTTCGGTTATAAAGAACTAATGTGTTTGGTGTGCACTTACAGATTGCTTGCAGATAAACACTAGGACACTTAAAAAGCAGATCTATTTCCTGTTTCTTCATGTATCCTCCAGAGTGGCTGCAGAGCACTTTTTTCTGTCATATTTGATAGCTACATTTCTTATTAACTCTGCAGTAAAAACCTCACCAATTTCAGCCAGTGTTGCATTAATCCCTTAAAAAGGGATAGATAAGATGGCACTCTCGGGGTGAATTGCTGAGTGCTTTGCTTACCTCATCATGGATACTTCAAGCTGGGAACCCTGCAGTGAGATCAAATCAAAAAATCAAATCCATCCTAATCTCAGTGTAGTGGGTCAGGAAATGGTACAAACACCTCTTTATCATCCAGTAGGGAAAAAGCAGGGAAACTGTAGCCCATTATTCTGTTTTGTTCCTACAAGTGACTTCCTATATCAGTGTATTTTTCTCTTAATATAGTAGTTACATGGTTAGAGAACACAAGAGCTTGTTGATAGTCACACCTCTGCCCTCATAATATGCATCTTTAGTTTCTCCTAAAACACAGAATTAATCGGGCTTCTACACCTCGCAAAATGACAAAGTACAAGCACACAGACCGGCAGGTGAAAGATTCTCTCCTGCACTGTCTAAAGCACTTGGAGAAGCAAGGTGATCTTTCGCAGGGAAAGAGCGCTTTTGCTTAGTGTTCTCTCTGAAAAAGGGGACTTTGAGCACTCGAAGACTCGGAAATGAAAAAGCAGCAAAAAGCAAAGAGAACCTTTAATCATGCTGCTCCAGACATGGAAACCTCTAACAAGTGTAGCACAAGCTCAAGTACAGCTGGAAAAGACAGGCAACTTGGTGCAGTATGCAGGTTTGCTTGCTCCGAAAAGAGAAAACTAATCGGGCTTCTGCACTTCACAAAATGAAAAAGCACAAGTACACAGACTGAGAGATCTAGCTTTTACCTCCTACGTTTTCTCAAGCACTCAGATGAAGCAAGAAGGTGTTCGGCAGTGAAACAACGCTTTTGCTTCTTGTTTTCTCGGGAGAAGGGATCTTTCTGAACTTTAGAGCTCAGAAATGGAAAAGTACCTGACAGCAAAGAGAACCTTGAATCTTGCTGCTTCAGACATGGAAACCTCTAAAAAGTGTAGCACAAGCTCAAGTACAGCAGGAAAAGAAAGGCAACTTGATGCACTATGCATCTTACGTTTCTCCGAAAAGACAGAATTAATCAGGCTTCTGCACTTCGGAAAATGATAAAGTACAAGCACACAGACTGGAAGGTGAAAGATTCTCTCCTGCGCCATCTAAAGCACTTGGGGAAGCAAGGTGATCTCTCGCAGGGAAAGAGCGCTTTTGCTTAATGTTCTCTCTGCAGAAGGCAGCTCTGAGCACTTTAAGGCTCAGAAATGCTACAGTAGCAAAAAGCAAAGAGAACCTTTAATCATGCTGCTACTGCACCTCACAAACTGAAAAAGCACAAGCACAAAGACCGAGAGATCAAACTACTACTGCCTGCAGTTTCTCAAACATTCGGATGAAGCAGAAGATGTTCAGCCAGAAAACAACACTTTTGCTTCTTGTTTTCTCGGGAGAAGGGATCTTCCTGGACTTTAGAGCTCAGAAATGGAAAAGTACCTGAAAGCAAAGAGAACCTTTCATCNGAAGTGTAGCACAAGCCTCAAGTACAGCTGGAAAAGAAAGGCAAGTACATGCAGTATGCATCTTTGGTTTCTCCTAAAAGACAGAATTAATCAGGATTCTGCACCTCGCAAAATGATAAAGTACAAGCACACAGACCAGCAGGTGAAAGATTCTCTCCTGCTCTGTCTAAAGCACTTGGGGAAGCAAGGTGATCTTTCACAGGGAAAGAGCAAAACCAAAGATGCATATTTCTCTGAAAAGCATTTTAGTATCCATTGTTTAAGTGTCTAACTAGGGTTTCATTTCCTTCACTTTTATTTCTGAGAAAGCCAGAGTGACATATAAAAGTACATGCTGAATGCATTGAAATTTTACAAAGGGTTTATGAACTTATTACAAGCCTATTTTAAAATACTTATTAAGTCCCTAATAAGGAAGTGCTGAACTGAAACTACTAATATAAGAAGCCACCTCCGACATTTCTAGGGAAAATAAAACAAACCTAACCATTAACTGAAGAAATTATGAGGTTAACAGAATCACGAAATGGGTCTGTGAAAGGACCACAAGGGGATCATTTCATCAAACCTCTCTGCTCAAGCAGGGTCATGCCATGGCACAGGATTGTGTCCAGATGATTCTGGAGTATCTCCATTGAGGGACACTCCCCACCCTCTCTTGCCAGCCTGTTCAGTGTTCAGTCACTGCACAGTAAAGAGGTTCCTCCTCATGTTCAGCTGGAACTTCCTGAGCATCAGTTTCTGTTACGGAGTGTGCAGTCTGCTGTACTTCCCACAGGGGTCCTGTTAGTCACTCAGGAAAAGTAAACTGCATTCAATGAAGTTCACTCTGGTATTTCAAGGATGAGAGCTCAAATCAAGCTCACTCTTACAGAAAAAGTAAACAATCTGTTGAAACAATTAAACTGCAAAATGCCATGGAAAAATCACTGCTATTTTGGCAGTGATCTGAATCATGATACACCTTCTCCGATTTGTGTGGGAGAGATCTCAAGTGGAATGCAAGATTAATTATTCGGTGATGGTTGAGTCGTCTTCTACCGGAGATTACCTCTTTGCAAAACTATGAGCTGCTGGTGGCAGTTCCTGTCCACATCCCCAGTGATGCATGTCCCTGTGTCACAGAATCGAGTCAGAGACCACTATCAGGTACAGCTTCATCTAGTGCAGGATGTGGGGCTTGCTTCTATACATGCTGCAGTTCTCAACTGTTCTTGTCTAACAGTCCCCATGTGACCTGTTGTGTTTGCACAGAGACCAATTTGATTTCAGAAAGGCTCTGTGCAGTCACTGCAGCCTGTCTTGATGTTATCAGCGGAGAGATGAGAGTCATAGATCTTAATTCTCACTGTTAAGGAGTGTCAAACACACAGAGCAAGGAGCCCTTATGTTATGTGTATATTACTTAGACCTGCCTGCTATGCCTAGGGCAGCTTTTCTTATATATTGAGACACAAACATAATACAATCACGCTGCTTTGTATGTAATGTCTATAACTGTGCAATCCATTCCCACATGGCCAGAAAAAGTGGTCCTTGCACTATGCCTCTCGTTATTAAATACAGACTGACATGAAAGAAAGAAGTGGCGAGGATGAATCCATGCTCAGATATAGTATCACACTAAACAGTCAAAAACAAAACTGAAGTTTTGTCAACATTAGACATTGTTTCCAGAAAAAACAGGCCTATCCTTGACTCCCCACATCAAAAAGCATTTACATTTCATTGCCCAATTATCTATGAAGGTTCTCCAATACTAAGGCAAGTGCCGAAAGAAGAGTCAAAAAGCCTGTAGGGCATGGATGAATGACAGGTTTGTTTTTATGACTTCCTACAATGAAATGAGAAATTACTTTCCTTTTCTGAGAGTGGGAATTGCAAAGAAATTTGGTCAAACATATAGTGTGAAATCTTTGCTTTCAACAAAGCAAGAAACATTTTCAGCAAATTCGAAGGCATAGCCTTATGAAAGTATTTGGAAGCCAAAGCCTTTTAACCGCTTTGGGCCTAAGTGTAAAAAATCTTAATGCCAGTACTAATATGAATGTCTATCATTTCACTAGTATCAGGTAAATCCAAACAATGAACAGACCATACCTTTTGGCTGTGTCATCAAGTGGCTTCTGGTGATGGGATTCTTATGGTCCTGTTGAGGAGCAAGCTGGGTTTGTTTCCTCCTGCCTTGGGCCCTGTCCTGCCGTGTAGGAGGCTCCTTGGCTACAGACAGGCAAGGATCCTCACTGCTGTGGGCTGTGACTGAAGGCACACATGCACCTGCCCCCAGTCTCTGTGGGGACAGCTGACTTGGCAATACTTGGTTTGGCTGTGCTTGTGGTCTGACCTGGTGCTGACCTGTGATCAGGGTTCTGCTGTTCTGTCTGATCCCAGGCATGTACCACCACCGTGTCCTTGGTCTGTAATTCCCTCACAGCAGTGCCACGGAGCAATTGTCATGGGGTACAGGTTGCGTTTTCTGCCACGATAGTTCCTTGCTCCACTGGTTGTGCTCCCAAGAGGTGCCAGGTAGGCCTGTTAAGGGAGCACAAGGAAGAATAATGTCTGTTGCATCCTCCTCTCTTCAGAGTCCTCTTTAGGTGTAGACTGAAGGGCACAAAATGGCAGCAGGCTCTGTACCACATGGTGACCTTTTGGGAGTCTCCTCTCCACAACAGGGAGAGGCTTAAAACCACCTGGAGTGCAGGTGGCCTTTTGTGAGGTTCAGCAGGCACAGCCACTCCATGAATAGAGTGATTGGCCAAAAGCCTTGGTATAAAGGGGAAATGGCAAGCTTCTCTAGAGATAAAAAAGATAGAGAATGGGACAGGATAGAAGGTCTTCTGTCACTGTGGGCAGGAGGGAGAAAGGATTTCCTCGGTGAAGGGTGCTTTTTTTGTCCTGCATGACAACCAACTCCAACCAACTGATTCCTTTCCTTGCCTTTCTAGCCCTCATCAACTCTTCCTCCCCCATCCATACGAGCTGCTTACACAGCCTTGTTCCTTCTGCCACTCTCTCCACTGCCTCCCAGGAAGCAGACAGCAAGCAAATCTCTCCTCACCCTCCCCCCTTTCCTGAGCTGCATGGCACAGCCACTTGTCAGCCGCGTTTTTCTCTAGTGAAATATGTAGCCCTCAGCCCATGATGTTTCCTGAGGGTTGTGGAGGCAGCAGTCACAGCCACATGCCAGAATATTCAAAAGGTCAAAAAGGACACAGAGGGCCAGGACAGACACAGTCAGAGAAACCATGCTTCCTCAGAAGCACAGATTGAGGTGCCCTGGGGAGTGAGGGTAAAGCAGGCACACCTAAACCTTTCCTCTGGAAAATAGAATGGGATAGAAAAGTCATTGAGCTCTACCCTACCCTGCTCAGTTGACCCTGCTAATAAAGGCATGGTCAGACACAGAGGGTCATCTGGCTTCTCCACCTACCCACAGACTGCAGAAGATGAGCATAAAGCTGCTGAAGAAATAGTCCTTGCTCGGTCCAGATGGAAAGGCTCAGCCAGTTCCTTGCAGAAGCTGTGTAGGACACAACAGCCATCAGGGCTGCACTGTTCATGCAGTCTGTGCAGTTTGCACATTTGTGTCTAGTCTGTCAATCAGGACCTGCCATATTGTAGTCAACGAGAAAAGCACATTCCATTTATTCACGGTATTTCATAGCATGTGGTTAAACTAGCCCTGTTCCCCGCTGTTGTGCCAGTATGGCTTCACCACCAACACCACAGAGGGCTCTCAGCCTCTTCCACTACATGCTGCGAAGGATCCTGCTTGGGTTGGAGGTTTGGGCATCCCCTTTGAACCTGATGATGGAGGAGGGGGAAACACAGATACCACAAGGCCTCCTGAGGCAGCCTGCCGGGATGTCTGCAAATGGGTGTTGGTTGGTCCATCAGTGGACTGACCGCTGACTGGCAGTCCTTGTGGGTTACATAGTTGGAGCTGCCCTGGGGTGGGGTCTGAATGGGAGAATGGGACCCATAAAGGAGAATCTGTAGAGAGCAGTGTCTGGGGTGCTTCAGTGAGACCTCTGACTGCTGAAATCCAAGCTGAGGTTTGGATGATGGCTGCAGGATTTAGAGCGTGGCTGACAAGAGCCGCAAAGAGCTTGAGAAACTCAATGCCTTTTTCGTCTTCTCCCTAGGGAAGGCTGTTCAGAAAGAGCCAGTTCACTCTGAGTGTCCTGAGGAGCTGCCTTGTCTGCCACATGAGCCCTGTCATTCTCCCTCTGCCTGTGGCCCAGCTCAGCACTGGGAGGAGGGCTGGACAGCAGGTCCATGGGGTCACCTAGAACAGGACAAGGAATGTTAAAGGAACATGGTCAGAAGAAAAAGGTCTCCTTTTCTCCTGATTCATTCCTTTTTCACTGCATTCCTTGTTAGCAGGCAATGCTCAGGCAAGAACTTCAATGTTTTCATTTGCCGGGAGCCAAGTAGGCAAAAATATTGCATTGCGTCTTCTAATCTGTTCTGAAGAAGTGCAAATCTAACACACTAGACTTGGTGCCAGACCCAGGAAAACTGCAGGTCACTTTCTGCACTTCCCCACACAGCTCCCGCCAATGTGAGAATGTGAGAAAAATTGCTGGTTTCCTGCACAAACTCTGCTGTAGCCAGGGAAGATGTGCTGACCTTGGGGTTGGATATCTTGCCAGCTGTCTTGTCACCACTGAATGTGTTATTTAACATTGTCTCTGCTGATTTTTGTTTTCACCACTTTCCTTTTTGTCCTTTGTGCATTTTGAGATGTCGCTTGTTAAAACCAGGTCGTAGCCTTGACAATGATTTTGGAGAATGTCCACGCAAAAGTTCTGTCTGGGGAACTAAGAAATTATTTAGTTGGATAAGAGTTAACTGGAATATTACTCATTAGAATTCATTTACTACAAAGTAGTAAAGGCAAGCGATGGTTTGAGTACATGAGTGAGTTTGGTGAGTGGTGAATGCCCACATTTCAGTGAGCTCACAAGTGTAAGCTCCTCAGTGTGACTGTTTATTCTATGTAATAGAAAGATACATTTATATTTAATGGTAAATTTAATTATTATTATAGGTTTTTTCTGTTATGATTTTGTGTGACTATTACTATTTTTAAATATCTTTCAAATATATTTTCCTTTAATAGGAAATTTGACAGTGAGCCAAAGCATCTTAAATATTTTGCTTTATTCCATTAAGACTTTTAAAGATAGGAGTTGGAGTTGCTAGGAAGAGAAAATCCTAGAGATGCATTTTTTCAATTTTTCTGAAAGAAATTATTTGGCAAGTAGAACATTTGTCTTGCACGATGCTTATCAGACAAGACAGAATTTTAAAAAATTGTACATTGAAAAAATAGCGTCTGATTACATACAACATGTTCTGCCAGATATTCTGAGACAGCACCAGAAGGCACCACATTTCAAGTGGCAACAACATGTCATGGAAATATCTGAAGTCTCCTTCTCAGTGAAATGTCTGTTTACCACGCACTTGTTATCAAGCTGGCTTGTTTACTTTTACCTGAATTTCCCCATTTTTCCATTATTAGGCATATTTTCTGTTTTTCAGATAGATTCTTCTTTTCAGTGACACAACAGTATATATATTTAAAGGTAATTGATTCTTACAGCAGATATGCTGATCTCATTTATTCTTATTGACTTCCGTCTCTTGTTCTCATGCACATAAATAATGGCGACAAAAAGAAAATAGATTTCAACAACTTCTTCACCTGTGGTGTTCCTGGTGATGAATTAATAGGCTGATTTAGGGGAAGATACAGAGTGTCTGGAGCAGCAATAACTAAAGGACTTGTATTGCTCATACCCCAGTATGGCTCACTTGACTGACATAGTCTTTCTGGGTCTCCTCAGGCATATTCCTTGGCGTGTTTGTGCTTGAATTCCCTGTCTGCAATGGGATAATAATATTTTGTCTGTCTGTCTAGATGGTAATTTCCTTGTGACAGAAACTGGATCTTACAACATGTTGGTGCAGAATCCACTGGTGTGATCCACTGGTACTGCTTCTTTAACAGTAAGTACTGCTTCTGATGGTAAGTAGCAACTTGGACAAATATGAAAATTAAATGTTAATTCCTCAGCTGACGTCTCAGTACAACCTAATTTCACATATTTGAACAACTGCTTTTTTCTGCTTGGCAACAGCCTCACAGGTAAAAACATGAGGGATTTGGCAAAATCTCCTGAAGCTAGACAGAAGTTATTGTGAATATAGGGTGTTTTTCTTAATGTGTAGGGTTTTCTTGAGGTATGCAGATTGGGGCAGGAGGAAAAGGAGTGGTAGAGGAATTGCTCAAACTCTGCAACAGGCTATTTCCTCTAGCAATTATTTTTCCATTTCTATGTCCCCATACCTAAACTGGGGCAAGCCAGGAGACAGCAATCTCACTTGCGCAGTGTATGTCTGTTCAGTTGTGGAAAAACACCCTTCCAGGTCCTTGAGCTGGCATTCAGCAGTGCCTCACAATACCTTGTGTCCTGAAAAGGGGCTCCCTGGCCTGTTGATGACATGGAAGAGCATGGAAAAGTTGTTGACTTCATTGTTCATCACATGTTGAGATGTACAGGGGATTTGATGAGCCCACTACACTGCAGGACTCAATGGCGGAAACTTGGAAAACGACTGGCAGAGGAAATCAGTGGAGAGCTTGCCAACAAGGAATAGGAAGAAAATACAGCAAGAATGGTAGACAGGAGAAAAAGATACATTTTACAAGATTTTTACATTGGTATTTCAATTCTCATACCCAAAGAAAATGAACTGCTGAACCTTCTGTTCACCCACAAGTAACTCTTATGTGATGAAATGACAGTGCTGAGGGAAATTGTTTTAGCCTGAGAAAACAGAGTTTCCCTAAGCCATAGCTGTGATTTCAGCTAGCTGTGACATTTGAAAACACAGCCAGACTAACCTGTCCTTTATTTCCTAGCAGCAGAGATGCCCTGTTATGTTCCATAGGCAGCTGTGATCAGTAGCTGGGTTGACCCAAGTAATAAGGGAAACTTCAACTGTTGGGGCATCTTGGAGGTACAAAGAAATGTAGCACTTTGGGGATGGATGAAAAAGAGAGTGGAGATGGCAAAAGTATTTCTTTAAAAGAAATTCATGCCCCCAAGCAGCTTTTAGTCCTAGAAAGAGTAATGCTTATGCATTTATGAACCTCTCTCCAGACAGGACCTTGCAGTACAAACCCCATTGCTAACAACAGCACTGTTTCAAGACATTTCTGGGTGAAGAATCCTTCCTGCCTATTTTTAGCACTGGAAATTTAAAAGGTGATGTAACTGTTTTGAAGAACAGCTCTTCTTGTGGTGCCTAAATGGTGATGCCACATTGCACAGATTTTTGGTCATTTCAGACATCACCAGAGGATCAGAACACGACAGCTTGAAGAGCCAGACATTGGAGAACCAACAGCAGAGGGGTTATCACCATCAGACCAGTGCTGATGGTTCAGGGAAGAGCCCCACATTTCATATCAATGAAAAGAGAATGTTTCACTGTGCTCAGGATGTACATGCATTGCACAGATAACTGCACACTGGAGAGGCAGTGTTGGCAAACTAGTCTGGGCACCAAAGTCATAGATCCACATGTAGATATAGTTGTTTAAATATACTTGCAGTACCTCTATCCTATCCAGTAATCTCAGCTTTTTTAAACCACTCTGAAGTACTGCCTCTTTTAAATCTCATAATTTCCTAGCCTCAGACATCTGGTAAACTCCATCTGTGCTGTGGAACTATGCTATTTCAAGGTCATGCATATCAGTAAATGATTCCTAGTGTATTTTGCTCCTCTGTGGATTTAGAGTTCTCAGAATTAACCAGACAGACCTCTGTATCCAGCTGAGGTACAGAAATACTGGGACAAGGAATTCTAGAAAAATTGCATCCCGACGTTAATCAGTGGGAATGGATCATGAAGGGTAAAGAGAAATAGAACCGAGGCTGGAAGTGAGTGGCCTTACAAAAAGTGAGTTTATAGGAAATAGCAGAGTAGGCAGTTTGCTAAATGAATGCCATGAAGCACACATCACCTCTGTGCAAAAGGAGGATGGGAATTTCAGTCAGACCAGTGCCTCAATCATTAGCTCTCCTTTGATCTCAGCATAAGGAGGAAATATGCAGAAAATGAAATGTAGGTCATCATACTAAAGAGTTATACTAAAATGGTAATACAAGCCTTTATCGTGGAAATTACACTGTAAGTTATCCAGAGAAATAAAATGCAAGGAAGTATATTTCTGAAAGTATATATGTAATAGGAGGGAATTCAGGCTCAGATGGTGTAAAATACCAAGAAGCAAGGAAAAGCATCAAGGAAAGGGAAAGTATTTTTTCCAGTTTTTTTTCTAATATACGGAACTGCAATCAAATAACTAACAAATTCTTGTCTACAGGCTGAATAATATGTGCATTGTTTCTGAATTGCATTTTCTTTTTTTAGAACTTTTCTTTAATTCTTGTGGTTATTCACAAGTCTTGTTTTCTTCCCTAGCATTCAGCTTCTGAAAATGTAGGACGTGCTTTCTTTTTCCATAATCTAGGTTATTACTAAAATATTTAGTAATACTAGGTTGTGTGACATCTTCTGGATTGTTGTGTGCTGCTACCCTCAATTTTGTCAATGAACCACTGCAAATCACTGAGTCCAGCTGTCGCACCTGCCCTGCTGCAGCTTTACTGCTGCCATCTAACATAACACAGGGCTTATGTAGTAACCTAATTATAAGCACAGAGAATCATAAAACCATACAATAGCCTGGGTTGGACGGGACCTTAAAGATCCTCTAGTTCCAAGCCTCCTGTCATGGGCAGGGACATCTTCCACTTAGGCCAGGCTGCTCAGAGCCCCATCCAACCTGGCTTTGAACATTTCCAGGGATAGAGCATCCACCACATACCCTGGGCCAGCTGTGCCAGTGTCCCACCACCCTCACAGTAAGGAATTTCTTCTAAATATCTAATCCAAACCTGCTCTCTTTCAGTTTGAAGCCATTCTCCCTTGTCACGTCACTACATGCTCACATAAAAAGTCCCTCTCCATCTTTCTTGTCAGCTCCCTTTAGATTTTAGAAGGTACAATTAGGTCACCCTGGAGCCTTCTGTTCTCCAGGCTGAACAAACTGTATCATGAAAGACCACACTAAGGTATAGGATACATACCGCTTCCTCCTACTCAGATGCCTGTTAATGGATCTCAGGAGAACAATATTTTGATTTGACACTATTTGTTCTTGGAGGATATATTTGTTGTCAGTTGCCTCATTGTTTTCTTAGAGGTATTTACAAATAGTTTAAATATTTGTTTTAATACTTTTTCTTCCAGAAAATGAGTTTAGAGTGACTGATAGATGATTTTCTACTCTTCCTTTTTAACATTCTGAACTTCTTGCCCACTTTCTATAAAGTTCTAAGGGCAACCACCAATGCCTCTGAGAGTGCTAACCATGTACCTTACAACAGATGTTGTCAGACTCAGATGATTTAGTCCAACCTATCTAATTTCTTGCCCTTTCTTTCTCTAATCAAGCTTAACTATCACCTGGAAGTGGGTCTAGAGCAGTACCAGTGTGGGAGCTTTGGTGAGAAGTGGAAATGTGGCTTTCTTGACTGCACTATCTTGCCAACTCCAAAAATGCAATAGAAGCTATCCATTAGAAGCATCGCGAAATGGTGGATGCAGTTATCCACCAAGGAATGGACATGACAACACAATGTCCCCTGGGATCTCTCTGGCCCAGAGACAGTTCTCAGAAGATAGCATGAAGACCTTGCAAGGGGTACAAACAGCAACCAAGGGCACGTGTGGAGCTCAGCAGCCTCTGGGGAATGCTCCTGTCAGGTCCCATACTGTGAGAAAATGGGTCAGTCATGACCACACTGGATAGAGAGGGGTTTGTAGTGTAAGGGATTGAAGGGACCAGCTCCATGGTGCAAAACGGGCATGGCCACTCTGCTCCAGAGGGAATGCCATCTGCTCTGAGCTTGTTTCTGTGGCGTGTCACAACCAATGCTTGTACCCCTACTTACTGCCTTCATCTTGAAAAAGACCAGGACATGCACATTTCCAAGAGAGTAAGGGCTTTCTTTCAAGTAGTAGTTTGGAGGTGATTTGTGGAGAAATTTCCTTTTGGGATCACTTTCTCATTTTTAAAGTCTACAGGGAAGGTCTGAAAGGTACTAGTTTCGGTTTCTTTCATGCCTCTTTTTCATCCTAATAATGTAATTGAATAAACAGATACGTCAATACATGTGTAAAAATAGATAAAGACATATTATCTAAATATACCTGGAATCACATAAATCAATCAAGATTGGATTGCGTGGTTTGGTAGAGGATTGACTGAATGCCCAGGTGTGCAGGACCTGAGCTGCTCACTAAAGAGATGATGCTGGTGCATTCTCTAAACAAAACCCCATATATTGCCTCAGGTGTTAATTGCTCAAGGCAGTTATGCTAATGTTGGGGAAAACACATAGCATCACAAACTTAAACAATCTTGTCTAAAAATCCTATTCCTACACAGTTTGTATTACCCTTTTCTCTTGGGATATTATTTCTCTGTAATTATGCCTGGGTATAAACACATGTGAATTCCTGATGTAATTGTAATAATTAATAAAAATTGACAAGCCATCTTAAACATTACAGAAAAAAAATAGGACTTTTGTTTGTAGATCAGTTTCAAGCCTCAAAGAAAATGACACATTTTGAAGTGTTTCCTACAGACTACTTTACTGGAACAGGTAGATGTAAAAATAGATCAAGATTTATAAAATGCTGTAGCTACATGGCTGAAAACAGTTTTACTTTTTACTCAGATAGAAACTCATAAGTGTGTCTGAGGAGAAACGGCTTATTTTTCTCCAAGTTTCTGGGTGCTCATTGCTCATTACAAAGCTCATGTTTTTTGTATAGACAAGAAAAAAGATCACCTATTTTATTCTGAATTTGGTCTTATTTCCTATTTTTTATATATTTTTTTTCCAAAGCTTTTGTTTTATGGCTTTGAGAAGGCCACTTTCCTCAAATATTCTTATGGTCAGCAGTGGAGTCCTTGATGGGAATTGTAGCACATGGATGTCCTTTAGGTGACACTATCCACATGATAGGAGCGGTGATGTTTAAGGGCTGTTTGAGCAAGGTCAATAAACAATGCCAGTGATAGGTACATACATAACCCCAAATCAGTGAAATAACTCAAAGTTACCTGCCACTCTGACTCATGTCCCAAAGATTTTTGTAACTTTTTTTCTGTGCTAAGCCTGAGAACAAGTTTTCTTCTAATTAAGCTTTTACATTCTCATGGAGCGCTTTTTAGCTTTCAATTTGTCACTTACTGCATACACGTCTTCTAACCTTCCAAACCCACATCTTTGCCAGGCTGCCAATGTAAAATAATGTTCTGGATCTTTCCCTCAAGCACTTCCTGAAGTTTTGGTTTTTTTTTTTCCTGTCATTATATAAAGCACTATGGTGATCTTTCTTTTAAGCCTGCCATCTGGATGTCATTCCTGATTTTGTCTCTTTTTCAATATGCATATTCAGGCTAGACCTGAAGTGACGCAGCTTCTTTCCATGCAACGCTTCTAAAAGCTGTACTTTCTCTCCCAGCTGCTTCACCAAAACTTCGGTCATGGCTTCATCATCTGAAGCCTTGGTATTTTGAGTTCCCCATCTCTGTTATGAAATCCCACATTTACTACCTCCCTAGGGACATGGAAACCGGTGCTGCAAAATTTTTTTTTTCCTGGCTGCATGGAGCATTCCAAACCCCTTTTGCATCATCTTCCCCTGCTGCCTCCTGTCAGTCACAAGTTTCTTGTCATCACCTGTCACCTGCTGGGTAGAGTGCCTCACCAGTCAAGTCTTTCCTAGGTTAGTTGATCTTAAAGTGAATCCCGGAGTGTGTAGTTCCCTCATCTCCATGTCTTTATTTACATGTATGGCCCTTGTCTTCCAAAATCAGGGCTCACAGCAAGAGCTGCTCCTGAGGGAAGACAAGGTATTGACTTGACTCAGGGCTCAGGGTGCAGGGAGTAGAGACTGGCCCTTCCTGGGCTGGGTCTGCCCTGGCTGCCCTGTTTTTAGATTGTCTCTATACTTGATATTCTCTCCTTCTACCTGTGTTTATACAGCAAAGAGTAAACAATTCTTACTGACATCTTTGGGTGCAGTTACATAACTACAAAGCCCACCAGTGCTCATTAATTGCAATTCATCTCCTGTTTTTCTGTGATCACTGCTTTGTGTTTTGAAAGAATATAATTCTATTAATGAAACTAGATTGCAAAATTTACTAATGAAAACAATTTAACAGTATTTTTTTGCAATAGAATCTTCTGATCATAACAGATTATTGTATCATTTTAACCCTTTGTCATATTTGTCAGTGTTATTTAAAGAACAACAAGATTTTCTTGCAGAATTCACAAGATAACTGTATCAGTGACAATATTGTTTTCAAAACACTAAATTTGTTTCAAATTATGTATAATGAAACTGAAACCGAAACCTAAAAAATAAGGGATAATAAAAATGTTTGGTTTTCTGTGTAACTCTGAACAAAGAACTCAGATATCCTATTCCAATAGTTTGCACAGAGATTAGCAAGTTCTTAAAACTCACTTAAAATCTGCTTTTCATATCACTGCCATTCCTGGCAGTGGAGTTTAGTGCTTACTGTACTAATGGCCAACTGTGAGATTGTAGCTGTATTTCGATTAAAAAACACCCAATACTTGAAAAATTAGCTGCAGCTTCACTTCCTCACAGTCTGTACTTTCGATTTTTCTTAGGCTAGAGAATGTGATTAAGAATTAGGAGACTTCTCCTGCTGGATTAATACTCGCATGGGTCCCTGATCCTGACAGTGGCCAATAATTGATTTGTAGGTGAGAGAGCACCAGAACCAGGACACGTGGGAAGAAACCGGGTTCTTTGTTTAGCCAACCTGCCTCCAGGCTCTCAGGGCTTTAGGGACTTCCCGAGCCAAACTGCGTCCCTGACCGCTGTGCTTAGTAGCTGTTTTCTGCTGCTTTCTGCTCTGTGACTTTGTCTAACCTTTTGTCACTCGCACGCAGTTTCGTTTTCCACAGCCCCTTGTGGCAGAGATTTCCACAGTGCCATTGATTGTGTCTGTGGAAAACAGTACCCTCTTTTATCCTTTTTTGTTTGTTTAAACTTGTTTCTTCCTCCTATCACTGGGTGTCCTTTAGTTCTCCTATTTTGAGGCTTTCTCTGTTCAACTTCCCTGTGCTGCTTAGGAATTTATAGACTTCTGTTTTATCTCCCTCTCACTTATCTTTTCTCCGAACTGGAAAATATTAGGCTACGTATTCTGTCCTGTGTGAGTTGTTCCTTCTTTCTGATGGACATGGGCAATAAGGAAATGGATGTGAAAAAGCAGCTTATCGCTACAGGAGAGTAGCGAGGCAGCTGAGCTTGATTGCTGGCATTCCTCTTCCAAAATACTGTTGTGAATCCCGGGACAAAGTATCTCGTTCTCATACAGTTACACCATGAACTCACAAAGTATCAGTTTGTTTCCTGTGTGTCAGACACGCTTCTCCCCTGAGACAGAATGGGTGTTGAAGGATATTGTTCTTGGTTTCAAAGATTTGGGGTTTCAAGCAGAGAAATTCAGTTAAAGAATTGCAAAGCTCAGCATGACATATTGGGTAATGGTGGAATCAAGATTAGGCTGCATCATGGATTTGCCCCCATGTGTATATATGATATCATGTTAGTTCTTAATTAGCTCCACAAGCTGTAATTTCTCTGTGGATCTCTCTTAGTTACTGCGCCGGGCAGTCAGTGCTGTCCAGGATCTGTGGGGGGAAGGAGGCTCCTGCCTGTGGGACCCTCCCCTCATTTAATGCAGAGCTGAAGTAACACCTGAAATATGTGTTGAATGTTCAAAGTCTGGGTTTCTTGAATAAGCAGGAGGCGGCATGGATTGCCGTCCCTGCCTCCCCACACAGCTCCAGGGTTGTACAGGTCAGGTCCCTTCAGCAAAGATTCCATGCATGGCCACTAGTTCCTTTGTAGGGAGGAGGAACGTATCTATCTTGCCAATGTGATTATGCCGTTTGGGAACGGCATAGTAACAGCTCTCTGTCATTCTGTGTTGGCAAAAGGATGCACGTGTGTACAGGTAAGATTAGGCAGACATGAGGTCGTTGCTGGACATCTTCACAAAACAGGGAGGGGAAGCAAAGAAGGAATTCCCTGAAAGTAGGTCTGACAGCAAAACTTCTGCTTTGTATTATGACCATCTGCCAAGTGTTGGGTGTGCTGAAACATTCTGAGCTGTAAGATATTTACCCAAAGGGACAGGGCACCATTGGAAGATCACAGCAGCCTGTCCCCAGCCGAGGTGGTGGAGATGCAAAGAGTGAATTCACCACACACTGAAACCAGAGTGCTCTGACCAAGTACAGAAGGGGACGAATATGCGGCTGTGACATCCAGCAGTGGGTGACACTCAGAGGAGAGGGTGGACTTGATCTGAATGGCCCAAATGAGTGAGAAACCCTTTTACGTGCATGGTCACAAGAAAACCTGAGGAGTAGCGAAGGTCTTTAGTCACTACGATTTTTTCACATTTTACGCTCTCGGTGGCAAGCGACATTAGCGACGCTTTGGTTTTAAACCTCTCTGAGCCTTGGCTCTGCATCTGTACGCAGGGTCACCAACACCTCCCTTCCCATCCCGTGGGCATCCAGAGCCTCATTAATGTTGATGAGGCACTCAGATGGGCGCCCCACCAAAGCCCATGAGGACATCGCTAATTACCTCCTGTCTGGCGGGGGGGCAGAGGGGACACGTGGGGGCCGCCACCACCCGCACGACACAAACACGGCGTGGCGGGGCGGCGGGGCGGGCACCCCTCATGCATATGCAAGAGCTGATTAGCATGGCGGTGCCGCGGCCCCGCCCCCGGCGGCTCTTTGTACGGCCGCTCCCCGCTGGCCCCGCCCCCCCGTGCCCACCTCATTAGCATTCAGATAAGGATGCCCGCCCCTCATTAGCATGGTGATGAGCGGGCCCCGCCCCCGGCGGCCATTAGTGCCGCGGCGCCCTGGCTGTGGGGGCGGGCGGTGCTGCGCGTTCCGCTCCGCGCTGCTGTTGCCGGCGGCGCTCGGCGCGGCGGGGCCTGCGGCTCTCAGCCCCGGCGGCACGAGGAGCAGTAGCAGAGGAGCGGGAGGAGAGCGCCAGCGAGAGAAGCAGGCGTCGGACCCCGCGGCGGCGCTGCCGCGATCGCCTCGCTCGGCTCCCCCATGGCCGCGGGCTGCAGGGACGGCCCGGGGCAGGAGAAGTACCGGCTGGTGGTGGTGGGCGGCGGCGGCGTGGGCAAGTCGGCGCTCACCATCCAGTTCATCCAGGTGAGGGGCCGCGGCGCCCGGGGGGAAGCTCTCCGCTCGCCGGCGGCTTGGGTGTCGCGGGCGGGGTCCGGCCCCGCGCTCCGCCCGGGAAGCGGCAGGCGCGGTCGGTAGCCGCGGCCGGGGAGCGGTGACACTCGGCGTCCGGCTCCGAAATAGCTGCCCCGGGCTGAGCATCTTGTGCTGGCCCGGCAAGGGGCCAGAAGGCTCCCGCAGCTCCCCCCCCGAGAGGAGGTTTTGCGGCGGAGCACGCTGGGCGAGCCGGGACCAGCCCGCGCCCACCGCCCCTCTGAGCGCCTGCTATTGATCCTGCAACTTGTAGACAATTGAACTTTGTCGTCTATTCTTTTTCCGTAAAAAACACACCCGAATAGGTGATACAAAGGATGCGTGTCAGTGTTACGAGGAAGATCCCTCTACTGTTTCGCCACGAATTCAGCCGTACCTCCTTTACTTGTTTTCATCCTCTGCCTTGTTGCTGTTAGCATTTCTACCTCTGTTAATGGTGGTAGGAGGAGAAAACTACTTGCGTTCTGCTTGCTGCTGTTGCTGACGGCAGAGCAGCAAATCTGGAGAGCATGGCTTCTTGTTTGTTTTCTTTTATTCTGCTGAGGAGAGGTGGTAATGCTCTACCTGCCTCTAAGATGGGCTGCTTGACAGCGGGGCAGACTTGTCTTTTAATGCTTGAGGCAATTATGTTCTCAACTAATATTTTGGTAGAACAGGTGATTTGATAGCAAATAGACTATGTCTTTATTTCAGTGGGTTTTTTCACTCACACATGCATCCATGTGTTCATTGGCTCAACTACTCTGTTAAGAGTTTAAGCTCTGCAGCACAGACTAAGTAACTATATAGAAAAGAGCACTTTGAATTTTTGGGTGAGTGCTGGATACCCCAATGCTTATAAGATCCGCTATTGTACAGAACATTAAAAGAGGGGACACTTTGGGAGAATTAGCTCTTTGGAACTAGTTTAGTTTGAATGATGTTTTTTGAGATGTACTATACAGGTATCTTTTGTCAGATGTGTAGATGGCTGGTCAGTTGTTGGTAAAATATTGTTTAGTTGGTCTGTTTGAAGGTGATGGGGCTGGAATAACTGCAGTCCTCTCAGTGTGTGGATTGAATTCCTCCTTGCTTGCATATGGACATAATTACACCCTGGGTTTTCTGCAGCTGGTTTAGGGTGCCGTTCACTCAAACCCGGCACTGCTGCTTCAGGTGGTGTTGCCTGTGTCATGCTGTGGCAGTAATGTGTGCACCTGGATATGGCTGCAGTTCTAAGATGCTGCTGTCATGTGAAATGTTGCTGAAGGGATTTCTGGATTCCGTGGCAGCACTGAGGGCTTTGGGGTAACTTTAGCTTTGCAACAAAAATGCTGTAATTTCTACTAAAGATGTAAGGAAGAATAAAAGGGGAGTTCACACTTGATGCCTTTGTATGGCCATGCTTTTTAAGAGCAGTAAGGTTCTGCTGTGTACTGGATAGTTTCAATATTTGAGTACTTGTAGAAATTAATTCTTTCACCTGAAAGCTTGAGCTTATATTAAACATAAATATAAATCTTGGGTCAAGTGCTCTGACTGACACTTGTCTTTCAGCAAATATCTGCAAAAGAGGAACCTGTCTGTTTTGTCACATATAAGGATCTTTTCAAGTTAACAGCAGAAAAATAAATAGTTTGCTTTGAAAGAGTGTTGAGGGAACACCACTGTGGTGTTAAGCTGACACGTTGAGGGTGAATTCTTCAGAACAACTTGTTGTCAGTTTGCATTAAGTTATCTCCATCTTCTTGCCCTCTCCGCAGCTTTATCCAGAGGTAAAATCTTGCCGCTGCAAAGTGAAGTTTAGCAGAAAATTCAGTCGTAAAAAAACCCCAAACAACACAAAACCAAAGAAAAATAGCTGGGAAATAAAGACCTGGGCAGTTCCTCAGGTACCTTAGAGAAGAGTTTTGTGTTGTTTCTGTGCTTGCTGCGTGGTTTTGGACAATAAGAGATGAGGCTTGGTGTACTATTTATATCCCCCAGCGTCTTCCTGAGCTCTTAAAGCTGTGATGTTATCAAGTGTGTGCTTTGCCATGCAGGCACCTGGGTAGTTTCTGTATGGCAAGTGTGTAGCCAGATACATTGTTTGTCTTTTAAGGCTGCACAGAAACTGCTCCAAGTTGTTTTAAAATTGATTACAAGCAAGTCACGTGCTTCGTTTCTGGAATTTCTTAGGATTAAGTGACAAACGTGTAGTGGCTTTCACTAAAACATGGATCAGTACTAGCTTTTGCTACATGACAGATCTTTATGTCAGTGGAGGATTTAAATTCTTTTTTGCTTCTTTACTGCTTGTGTTTAAAATAAGGCTGTCACCAACTGAGTTTCGAAGCTTAAAAAAGGAAAGCTTTTTTTTTTTTTCTTAATAGCAAATATTTCTACACTTGGTTTTGCTTTCCTTTTTAATTTTCAATAAATCAGTACTCAAGTACAGCTGTTGCTTTTACTTCAGTGCTGGTTGTTTTCCAGTAGATAAGACTTTTGCAGTGATAGGATATCGTGAGGAAGCATGTGCCGCAATTTAGTCTGTATCTTTGAAAGACAACGGGATTCATATTTGAAAATGAGAACTCTTCCTTGATTTCAGATAAAACAAAAGGAAACATGAGAAAGTGAGGATGTAAGAAGAACCAGTTAATCCTCTTTCTTTTGCTAGCTTTCTGGGATCTCTGCACAGCTCATCCTTCCCTGCCTTGTTTAGATGATGGTGGGAAGGCAGAGAGCATTAATTCCTACAGGAGTGCAGTGGCTGAGGTTATGGCAGTGCAGAGTGCTCCTGTGCTTGCTGTCCTGTGTGTGAGAATATCAGTTCCTGATGATTGTTGTGCCTGAAACAACATCGTGTTTGTAAGGAAGCCGAGTGAGCAAACCCATCTAATACAATGGAAGTTCTTTGGTGTCCTGAGTTCAGCCTCACTGTGCTAATTAGTGCAGTGCAGGAGTAGGTGAGGTGTAACTGGTCACTTGTGTACAACTGCCTGCGATCTTGAGTTCACCTCTCAGATCTGACACCTTGGAGTAACTTTAGAGTACAAATTAGCAGATCAAAGCTTTCAGTGCTTAGATGAGTAGTGTGTTCCTCAAAATTCTTCCTCTAGGGAGGTAAACACAGCTCAATATTGCTGTTGGTGGGCCAGGATTTCATCCTGGAAATATCAGATCATTTCCTTTAAATCAGGATATGATAGATGAACTTACTGCTGTCGAGCCTGTGTGCTGCTAAGGCAGGAAGTGAAGATGTTTTAATTGTGGAGGAGAGTTAATGGGATGTTGCAGCTATAAATTCTAGGAAAGAAGCAGTGAATGATAGTTCAGCATTACACCACAGCATTTTGTAAAAGTCTAAGTGGTAGAACGAAGCATTCCTTCTGTTATTGAAAACATACACAAATAATCCATCATGCTCACATCCCAAGAGGCAGAAAACTTTTAAAATGCATTGCAGCCAGTTAACTGGCCTCTTAGCAGGCTGAGGTATTTGGGAGTATGAGCTGTGCAGAGCACACAGCTGTTGCCACAATAGCTTTTCTCCAGCTGTCATGCAGAGGTCTGTCACAAAATACCCTACATTCCCTTGTAACTCAGCCCTTTGTGTAATATTCAGGTTTCCTTGCTCAAAGGGAATACAGCCCAGCAACTACCTAATCACCATCTGATTTTTTTATCCTGCAGTTGCCATTTACTTCATGCTTTTTTTTTCCAAAACTGAACAGTATATAGCTAGTTTTAGCAGTATGTAGCGAGAAAGCTGGTAATATTCTCTCAAGTCTGCTGTGCAAAATATTGTCTATTTTTGATCAGAGTTTATGAATTTATTTGTCCTGGTGTTTTTTCCTCTTTGTAAAACTATGGCTTTTGTTTTGTGACAATGACATGTATAGTTTCCCATACTGAGTAGGCTTTAGTGACTTGTATGAATGTATCAGTTAATAAATGTCACTAGACCCTTGAGATGGTATCGAACGGATGCAATTCAGTGTGACTGAGATGAGCTTAGATTGTCAGGCAGCTTAGAGTTACCTGTGGTAATGCATGAACGTTTGAAACTGCTAAGACACTTAACATGATACAAAGTCTGTGTAGGGCTTCAGTGTTTGGGGCTTTGTTTGTTTGTTTACTGATTTCATGCTGTATTTACAAGCTCAAATCTTACTGCCAAGTTTGTAAAAGAAAATACTTGTCCTACTGCTCTTAAAGTGTCTGTAACAAATTCTGGTTGGAGCTGAGCTTACTGTTCCACTCACTAGTAAGTAAAATGACTTGGGTGTCGATTTTTTTACTCTTGAGTTTTAATATCAGACACTTTGTCTGAAAGCAGGCATATGACTTGCAGATGGATGGGTGAGCAGTTGTTCAGGCTTTTTTTCCCCTTTTTCCTTTCCTTTTCCAAGCTGCTACTTTCACAAGACTGTTCTCATTAACTAGCAATAAACCCAAAGGTGGGTTATCTCAAAGTGTCTTTTATCTCTGAAATAGCTGTTAGGCAACAAAATGGCTTGTTCTGAATTTTATGCTCTATATATGAATTCCAAGCTCCAAAATAGAGTAGTAAAGTAGATTGAAAAGCAACAACTGAACGTGCAGCTGGTGTTCAAGCCGGCATGCTGAGTGTTTGATAGACCTTGATGCCCCACTTCCCTGTGCTGGACTTGGGATGTACAAATCCCTCCCGTTTCTGGGTATTCTGACTAACCCTCGCTGACCGTCAAAAAATGCTCTTGGAGTAAGCACGCAAGCAAATTAAAGGAATAAAATGCCATGGATTCCAGGCTGCCAGTTCACGGATTCACGAAGGGCTGTGCTGGGACTGGTATGCTCACACTGAGATAAAGCCTGGGGCCTCCTTACGCTAACTCAAGGTGACAAAATACAGTTTAGGAGCAACTGATTGTCGACATCTGTTGAGGTTAAAGGTGGGAAATAAAAACCCTAATCAAAACAAAGGACTTGTGATGCAGTCACCTGGAATAATAAGGGTTGCTTGTTGCCCCTCTTGTGAAACTTGAACCGCTCAGCTCCTTGCTTCCTGCAACACTGCTACCAGACAAAACTCTGGGCTTGCTCTGGTTACAGATCTACAGCCTTGGAATGCAGTAGGTGACTTCAGGCTTGCCTTGCAGGCAAGCAAGAAACCTCAGGCTGCATGTGAGTGTTCCAGTATAGCCAGGAGTGGCATAATGAATCCTGTTACCAGCAGTCATGCCTTGTACTAGTGCACACACAGGGTAGAGCTGAGCTGGGTTCAAAAGCTGGCATAAATATGGATCAGTGCTTATGTTTTGAGATACTCACCATTCTGGTTTTGAGTGATTTACAAATTCTTTTCCAAAGTGAAATTCCTTTGGGATAACTTAACCCACGTGGCAGTCTGAAAGCACCTTTCTGTATGTCAGCTCCTAGCAGCGGTTGCTTATATAGTGAGTAAATATTGATGTACCTTTTGGTTATCAGGTCGTCTTCTACTGCCACTTGCACAAGGAGTCCACAGTTTCCCAGATTACTGCCTGGCATGCCCTTTGCACTCCTGGTGATGAATAGGCAGCCGCTGGCCTCTAGCCCTGTGCCTCCTTCCCGCACCAGAGGGAGAGGCTTCTGCCTCTGGTTTTGGCTGGAGCTCTGAATTCCAGTGCTCAGAAGTGGTGGTGGAGGGTGGCGTAGGGCCCTTATATTCCAAGGGTTTGGAAGGGCCTAAATGGCTCATGTTTGTGTACCTTGTGCAACCTGTTCACACTTACCGAAAGCATTCCCGGCACTGAAAATGTTGTGGCTAAACTCGTTGAAGTATCCAAAGATAAATACCAGCTTCATGAAGTGGAATGTAGCAGACTTCTGGCTGACTGGTAGGAACCTAGTTTTGCTGCAGACCTTCCCAAATTAGTCAGTCTGGAGGTCTTAGAGTGGTGTGACACAAGCAGAGACCCTCTCCCTTTGTTCCAACAATTCAGGTGGCTTAACTGCACCAGTTTGGTAGTCTTGTCTTCAGTTATGGTCATAAGGCACTGTTAAAGGAAAATGGAACCAGATAAGTGCACTGCTTCTTGTTCTAGTTCAAACAGTACATAAAACCAACATTAAAATAGGAGTCATGCCTATAATTGGTACTTTTTATTTTTTGAAAAACTTGTTGCTCTGCATAGGACATGTCCAAAGATTTCTGGATGTAACTTTGAACAACCAAGACAAACTCTTACTGTGAGGAGGAGTAGGAGGGAACCAGATTGAAAAGTTGAATTGCAAATAATGCACTTAGGTGATGTTGGCCTGCAAGTGGTTTGCTTTACAAAGTTGCTGGAGTTCTGTTTTGAAATTCTGAGAGATATCAGTGGTAGCCTGCTACTACAAATTCCTAGTTAGATCCCAAGTAAATTATTTCTGTCTGGGGAGCGAGTGAGGCCCTTACTGTTCACCTTGAACTGTATCCTTCTTTAGGAAGACATGCTCTGTGACTGAACAACTTTTTTTCTTGTCTTTTTTTTTTATGTTCTCTTCTTTGCTACTTTGTAGCCATGCATGGCTCAAGTGTGGTTGCAGCTTGGTTTGGGATGCAGCCTGTAGGGCACTTAATAGGAACAGGTAACACAAAAGAAAATATTTCGTTCCTCTCTTTATAACTTAATTACTTAAAGTAGATGGCGGACAAGGGATGTTTGCTTAATATGTTTGCTTTTCTTACTTTTTTTTTCCACCATGCATATGCTTAAGCTGGTTGCATCCCAGTGAAGTTCATGATAGGCAGTGGTGCTTCTGGATGGAACTCTGGTGAGGTTTAAGTTACTTTCTTGTAGATGGCTTGCTTTTCTTTTTTTTAAGAGGACTGGCTGGACTGCTGTGCTGGGCTGTTCTTGGTTAAGCTAAAGAAGGTCACATATCCACATTTGAAGTTGAGACTTGATCTTGAGACTAATCAAGCATCGTGTGCAAAGGCTGTTTTTGTAGTGAGGTCAGGGATTCTAATCTGCTGCTGGAATGGGAAAGGCTGGAGAACTTGGGCTTATACAGAGCCTCAAACCTGACTGAGAGCTACTGAGGAGGACTGTGTGCTTCTCTAGTTGCATGGGGAAATGCCATAAACTGCTTACAGAGAGAGATCCTGTTGGATGATGGAGTTCATGGTGAATCTTTGCAACATACAAATGTGCTCATGCTGAATCTCACAAAGGACTAAAGAGGAGAAGGTGCCTCTAGAAGAGGCTTGCGTGGAGGTCCCCAGAGCTGCAGTTGGCAAGTGAGGGCTGCATATGTGACCACGAGGGCTGTGGTGGTGCAGTTGGGGAACTGGAGGGCCTTGAAAGCGAGGGCAAGTTGATTGTTTGCTTTTTAGAAGGGACTGACGGGGGGGAGGCACAATGCTGGGGAAATGTTTTTGTTCTTCAAGCCTGAAGAAACAGGGCTTTGCTGTAATTGAAGGTTTAATTTGATAAGCTAGTACTACAAGTAAGGAAAAATGTTCAAAAGGTCCCGTTGCTGCCACAGCAGTTTGCTATTATAGCTATTTACTCCCTCCAGTGCACCGAAACTCTGCAAGCCATCGGAGTTAAAAATAACCAGGGAATGTTTTTACCCAGGATCAGTTACCCTGTCTGGTTCACTGTGCAGCTCTGCAAACAACTTCATCTGGCAGTCGAGCTCATTTAACCGGACCTGCACCAGCTTCTCAGTTGTGAGCAGAAAGTGAAGTGTAGTTTTTGGTGAATCCAGATAGGAATGAGTTCAGGCAATAGGAATGTATGCAGAAGGGCACTATTAAAGATAGCATAAAGTGCTGGCTGCTAGGATCAGTGTACTTTAATAATTAACTAGATGTTAGCACTGACACATAAAAATGGTGCAGTTGAAGGAAAAAAAATTAGTGTAACACTCACAAGCAAAGTGCTCCACAAAGATCTTTATTCAGGGGGACCTCTGAGAAGTGTTCTTTCTCAGCAGATTAGCTGTGGGTACACACATTAATAACTATTAAATGTGTCACTTTGCTCAAGTCTTCTAAGCCAGAAAATAAACTTGAGCTTCCACACAACTTAGCAGCAAATTATTTTTCCAGTCCTGTTCAGAGCATTCTGTAACTGTAGTGATATAATATGTTGAGTCACCAGTTATATTTGCTAGGAAATTTTAAAATTACTCTCTTTACCATTTCAAGTTTTCCTGACAAAACTAACAACCCAGCTCATATTGCAGAGCATCTTCAGTATTCCTCATTTAAGCAGACTTATAAATCCTCATTTAAGCATATTTATAAATCTATAAACCTGCAAGCAAATCTGAGTGTTTTGCTTCATATGTGATAAGTAGACCATGAAATGGTAGGATGCCAGTGATAAATCTGTGTGAAAAATCTGGCATCTTTGGGTAGAAAAATGATCTACTAAATTTCTTCTGTTGTTAGACTTGTTCCATGCAGGGAAAATAAGTGGGATTACAGTAATATGCACTGCGTGAGGTAGGGAGTTACTTAACTGTGTGTTCATAATATTTCTGTATTTCTCCCTCCTTTTAAGAAGGTGCTTTAAGATCATGTTAAAAGGTACCTGTCTATAACATACTTGTATATGTGCTGCCAGCTCTACTAAAAAAGCATGTATTTTCCTCCACTAGCTCACACTAACAAGCCTTCATTAGCAAAACCCAATAAAGTAATGGTGATATATTTAAATGGATTCTGGCTTTGCATGACCCACTATTACTGAGAATGCAATAAATATATGTTAACTCTGCCTTGCAATTTCAGTTGCTGCTTATGATATTTTTCATAGCAGCTTGTCTTTGAAGTCCTCCAGAAACACAGCATCTTTGCCTTTGCATCCTATTCTGCTTCCTCTCAGACCCCAAACTATGTTGCCTGAATCTTGACCATGTCCTGAGATTTCCAAGATGCACCCATATGTGCTGTATCACTTTGATTTCCCATATTTTGATTGTCCTTAAACTGATGTTCCCCCTCCTTCTGAAGCAGGCTTGCATCTTGATGGGAATTCTGAAATATTGTGCATGGAGGTGATATCCTCCTGTGCTCAGCAGCACTCCTGTAGTGTTGCAGCAAATTCTAAAGCTTTTTTCTGATGGGTGAATGCCATGATAAGCATTTTCCAGACCCTCCAATTTGAAAGTGAACCTGTGAGGCCAAGATCCTTCTTAGCACATCAGCAGACTTAACCAACTGTGCCTTGTCTTACCATCTGAGAGTATTTAAAGGAGGACTTTTAAACTGTGGAGATAATCTTATTTCTGTCTCAATTGGGGCCTTTAAAGGGATGTTTGTAGTGGGTTTTTTGTTGTTGTTGTTGTTTCTAGAAATAAATTGTTCTGTCTGTGGCATCCAGTGGACCAACCACTTCGAATGTCGTGCCTCGCTGCTTTTATTGCTGGCTCTTAGCAGGTTGTAACCCAGCCATAGTGCTGTTGTCTACTTAGCTTTGGTTTGGAGTCTTGTGCTTCCAGCTCTTTTGAGTCAGTTTAACTACTTCTCTAGCTTTTGGGACAATAGTATTTTATGTTGTACAAGTAATACTACCAACTGAAGGAGTGCTAAACCTTAAAGTTCTTGTATGGTTTGATTGCTGCAATAACTGCATGTTTAAGCTGCATGCCATTCCTGGAATACGGGAGGTTTAATCCTCTGGGAGCACTCCAGAATCATCAAGAAATTATCAGAAGGGAATCAGGCTGCTCACTGTAACTTTTTGAACATGATTTTAACATTAAATTTTACATAAAAACCAGGCCTTCTGCCGTAATGTAAGATGCTTCTGCTTCTAGCAATTACATGGTTTGTAACTTGCTCTGTCATACCGTGTCAGCCTCGGGATGATGCTGTAGAAAGGATCACAAATGTCCAGGTAGAGTTGGAAGAGTTCTCTGTAGCTCCTGGGGACCAGCAGAGCCGTGGTGAGACCCTTGTGCAGGCAGGGTGGGTGGGACAGGCAGCCGCTTCTGCAGCGGGTTAACCACGGAAGATGATGTGTGTACAGCTGCTGCAGCCTTGTGCAATGGGGGGAAGTTAACACGTTCCGGGGTGCAGGCTGAGACTTAAGGGCGGTTTTCCTCTTGCAGAGGGCACCAGGAGAGTTCCGAAATGCCCCCTGTGCATAATCCTCATGAGCAAGCCCTGCTCTCGGAAAAGAGGGTGTTCAGCTGAAGTCTCTCAGAGGTCAGACTGTGTCAGAGCAACTAATAGAGCAAGAGGTTTGATTTCTTTTGGGTTCAGCTTATAATGTCAAGGCAGCTCTTAAGTTTTTGAGGCATTGTGGTCTTCTGGCTGATGCAGCTGCTGTAGGAGCCCGCACATCTCTGAGACCACTGAGACTGGCAGTGGGTTTGCTCTTTCATCTGTCCTGAGAAGCATTACTTAGTGCAGGGAGACGTTTTAAACAGTGCTTTACTTTCATCAAGGATGTTTAAAACCTGAAGCATTTCTGAATTCCTGTATCTGTGACCTAAATCTACTAACTATAGAAAATATTTTGTCTCACGCAGAGTTTCTGCTTTGTTTCTATCTTGCTGGAGAAGTACACCCAAATATATTGCTGCAGACATCTCAACTTCTTTGAACTGAAAAGAGACGTTTGAAAGCTCAGCTTTTGAAGTAGCTAAAGACATGTTTTCCTTTAGCTGTCTAGAAGTTTTTGCACCCGTTAGAATGGATATAGTGTCTATCAGGTAACTGAAGGGTTTGACAAATTATTTTTGTATGTTAAACTATTTTTAGTCATGTATATCCTACAAAGGTTGATAAAATTCACTAGCATTTGTAAATTTGAAATGGCCCAGTGTCTCTGTTGGTGGGACCGTATGGGAAAAGAGCTTCAGATCTGAAGTAGTCGACTTCCTTGTCCCATTATCTGCCTTCTGCCGAGTAAGTTGCATTCCACACATTTTTAACAGTGGCTTCCCCTCCTCCTTAGCTGCTTTGACTTGTTTTGTGGGAGGGCTCAAATAGTTCAACTGACACACCAGAGGTCTTCTTCCAAAAAAAGGAAGCTGATAATAAAATTGTTCGCTCTAGAGCAGATTTTGAAAATAATCTGATCTGTGCTGATCTGCGTGTCTGTTGAAATTGCGACCTGGAGTTTTAAAATCCAGTTGAATTGGGGATTTTGCTCTAGATTTGAGGTTTTGATATTTTTTTCCCTTTTTTGAAGTTTAAGAGCTAAAATTGCACCTCAAAATTTTATCTCCTGTGCATTTCTTCAATTTACAAATACTCTGAAGAAAATAAATAAAAGCCTGGCATGTCTTGAGCTGATCTCCTGAAAAAGATACTGGATGCCTGCCTGCGTGAGGGAAGGGGGTGATCTGGAAGAATTTGTTCAGGGTGATTTCAACAGATGAATAATTTAAACTGCAGCCACTTGCTTCAGACTAGGTAATTGAGGCTGGGTTTTCTAACAGCTAAACAGCTTATGTTAAAACTTAAAAAATTCCCCGCAGCGTATGTACTTTAGGTATCTGTTTTGTACATGAGTTAATCCCATGCCAGTTGAGTAGCATGAGAAATTTAAAAGTATCTCAGCTTTTCCCCTGTGCTAGGAGTTATGAGATGCTACTGTGACTGCCTAGCACTATTCACCTAGTTATTTATCATCTTTTTGTAACTTCTTCCTTGAATGGGTTGTCTCTCCTCAGTCCTGAAAATACATGATGGATATTGGGAAAGGGGCTCATGCTACTTGATTCTCTTGGACAAAATCCCATGTTCTGTTATTGCTGACTAAACATGTCCAGGTTGGAGCAGTGACTTTTGGCAGCTTCCAGCCTGTGCTTTGAAGTGTGAGCTGTTGCAAAGGAACGGCTGTCTGCTCTCCCAGCAGTGGGCTGCCATTCCCGGGAAGATATCCCCCAGATTTGTTTTTATGTCTTCAGGATCTGACGGTCATTTCCTAAACCTGAAGCATGTAGACTGTCAGTGCCAAAACTTACTTGAAGAAGACTTTGTTATAACTCTGCTTTCCTGGTTAAAAAAAAACAAAAAAAGCATATCTATAAAATATATGAAAAACAGCAATGCGTTAGTGAGCTTTGATTCTGTTCCACGTGTTTGTAACATGTACGGTCCCTCCAGGCAGCTCTGAGTTTTGGTCATTATGAAAGGTTGAGTTTAACACATGCACAGGAAATGAGTCTTCTAAGACTTATGACTTAAATTAAAATACTTTCTAATCCTGGAAGAAAGCTCAGAAGAGAAACTACTTGCCGTTAATTGGTAGCATCCACCCTGCCTTTGTAAATAACATCAGCTTTGCAGCCTGTTAAACGCTGGCAGAGCTGTGTGGTGCTAATGCTGTGATCAGAGGGACGTTCACACTCTGCTACATCCAAGTTAAGCAACAAGAAGATAAGGTCTTCTGAAGGGTTTCTGCTTGTCACACTGGGGGACTGCCTGTCCGGAGGCTTCACCTGTGATTACTGGAAATCTGAATAGTCCATTATTGTAAGGGTGATGAAGCTGAAGAACCTGTTTCTAATCTGTAAAAACTGAGAAAAACTAATGTGCTTTCCTGTGGTTTTTGGTGCAGAAGGCTGTCTGCCTGTGCATTCCATGCTCTGTTTTCTCTTCACTGAATGCCTTAACCACAAGACCTCTACATGGTAGAATATGGGAGCGGAAATAGCAGTAGGGTTTGTTTTTTTTTTTAAAAAAAAGCCAACAAAAAAACTCCTCGTATCAAAACCCTTGCATTCTACAGCTGCTTTCTGAAAGTAAACAAATTGATGGTCTTTGCATACTGCTCACACATTTTAAGATGTCATTTGCTGTGCTGCTGCTTCTTAATACCTTTAAATGAAACATTTGCAGGAGTTCTTTGCTCGAGAAAGCAATCAAATAATGATGTTCTCTACTTATTTGAGGCGATACTTTGCTATGTGTGCCTGTCAGACCAGGGGAGAATGTTGCACGTTGCAATTTGAATTTAGATGTTGGTCTGTAGATCAATTTCCTAGTGAAAACAAGTGGCTTTAGGTGATGGAGTACATTCTTGCCTTCGAGGCAGGATGTTTTAAACTGTCTTTCCTACTAGATGTATGGTAAAGCCACTTTTTTGCATGCTGTTAACCTGTTAATAGCAGGTTAGCAGAGGTTGGAGTTAGAGTTAGTACAGAAGGACTGTGACATGTAGTAAGTCTGGTTGGTTTGCTATGAGTTCCTTACTTCTGAACATGTTCTGAACTGGGATTGGGTAATTTACTTGTTAGCTACTCATTTCCTGTCAGTGTGAACTTGCTTGCAGAGAGAACAACTTGAATTTTGTTTGTTTCTAATGTTTTTATTTGTGGATTTTAGAATTGCTGCACTTCATGGTACAGAAGCTCTTAGGTTGCCTTCTTTGTTCTTGCTCTTTGCATGGGGTAGCAAGGCCTTCTTGTGCTGTCCCTTCTGCACGCTAGAATCAGCCTCTGCAGGATTATGGCCTCCAGAAATGAAGTAAGGAATGGAGGGATTGCTTTGGAGAGGACTAAAAAGCAAGTATAGAGCAGCAAAGAGTTAAATTTCAGGAGTACTGGCTCCTGTCCTGGAAAGTTTTATAGGACTTGTCAAGTTGAAAGACTGTAAACTAACATAGTGTGACTGATTATGGCATGGAAGTATCATTTGGCATGTTAAGATGATAAACAAAAAGGATCTTCCTCGTAAGTTGGTTCTAGACTGTGGAGAAATCTAATACTTTTTGTGCTATTTGTGGAATTCATAAAAGAACTCTCTTTTCTGAGCTTGCTGTGTGCCTAAAGAATAATGGTCTAACGTGGTTTTCAAAGGCAAAATATTTTAGTAATAAACAAATTAGAGTTATTTTTTTGGCAGTGGCAGTTCAGTGTCTGTCCTGAAGAAGGTAGCTTACTTCACTGAAGATTTGTTACAAGTTAGTAATCATAAAATCAGAGGGGGAGATAGCAGCTGCTAGTGGAACCAGCTTGTCTGAAGTGGAGAAATACAACTAACGTGATCAAATTATTTTTCATCAGCCCTTGTCCTTCTCTTTGATCATCCTTGTATGTGGTTTAGACAATATGTTTACCAATGTTTTTTATGACCTATATTCCTCTGATGTGCAGATCTGAAAACCTCTGTTTTCCAGATAATAATGCTTTTCTCCTCAACTGATGTCTGTAAAAGAATAATGTATAGAGAAGTCAGCCTGTATCTGCTAATGCAAATGAAGTAAAAACCATGTGGTGTGGCTGCCCTGTGCAAGCTGGCTTGCAAGTTTAGAAAACAAGTTTATTTGAGAGTTTATGTAAATTCTTTGTAAGAATGAGTGCACATGGGGTAGAGGGAAATCACCTTGCTGGAAACCCCCGGAGCAGATCTTGGCTATATGCTGTTACTGAACTGAAGTATCTGAATTTGAACCCCTAGTTTTTAAGTTCACACCTTCAACAATCTAAAAATCCCAAAGCCTGCCAGTCTTCATGAGGAGGTGGTGATAAACTGGTCAGTGTGGGTATGCAGTAGGAGAAAAATAAATTCTTTGCATTTTTAGTAGTGTGCCTTCCTTATTTTCCCTTAAGACTTGAAAGCTTGCTAAAATACTAGATTGTTTTATTCAGAACAGGAATAGCAGGAGAGGGAGAGAAGAATTTATTCTACTCAAGTGAAATTTGTTTGAAGAGTTGTTTTTGAAGGTTTGTGTGGGCCTACCTGGGTGACTCCAAAGATTTAGCTCGTAGGAAATGGCAACAGAAAACTGGGCTCAAAACTGTTTAAATAAGCACATAAAGTTAGTTTTGCAAAAGGATGAGAAAAAGTTTGTTTACCTGAATTGAGCTGAGATGTATTGTGTGTAGACTGACGGTGCTTCTGTCCTCTTCTAGTTGGGATGAAGCATTACCCTAAAGCAAAGCATGTCACAGAGCAAGCTCTCTCAGCCAAAGGTCTTTCCTTTCTGTTAGTGGTTGGTCTGCTAAGCCTTGGGATTCCAGCAGAGGCCACACTGTAGAGATACCATCTTGTCAGGATTTATGTACCTGCAGCATAGATGGCGTCCCAGAGGTTTTTAATATGAGGGTCAGTTGAAGAGCAAGGGAAGAGTGCAGAAAATTTCTGGATCAAATGGAGGTTTGCGTGCTCTTGGATGGTCTCACGTTCTGTAGATGCATTTAATAGTTTTCTCAGAGTTTGCTGCTGTACTGTAGGAAGAGCATTTTGATGTTAAAGCCCTGTTTGCTGTATTAATCTGCTTGCCCAGTTACTTAAGGAAAGCTGTGTTTACAAACTTTAGATGACAGAACCAAGAGTGGAGAATGACTGTCCGAGGGTTGTGCTATCACAGCATGTGTGGCTGGGTCGGTATAGGGAGCACTTGTGCTTCAAACAAGAAATTACAATACCCATTGTTTCATGACAAAAGGTCTCCGCTGGAGAGCTCGGGTTCAGCCTGAGCATCCAGCTCTGGAAGGAAATTAAGCACTGTTTCCCTTCAGCAGTTCATGTACTTCTGAATGGGAAGTATTTGCTCTTAATTTGATCTTTAAACTTTTCTCCTCCTTGGAGGAACTTCACTCACAAACGGGTAGAGAACTATTTTGGAGCCTGCTCTAATGTACTGCTAAATAGGATGTCGGAGAAGAAAATACTAAACACATTTTCAGTGATCCTAAGCTCTATGTGACTCTAGAAAATGCTTGTAGATCAAACTGTGAATTCCTGAAATAAAGGTGGATTGCCTGTAGATGTGGTGTTTTGATACAAATCATATTTTTTATCTGTTACTTAGAATCAACTCCACCATGGGAAGTGATGGTGCTCAGTGTGAAACTGCTCCAATCTTTCATTTGCCTTCTTTACTGCTACCATAAATGGCCATACTGTAAAAACATTTGTTGACTGTGTGTGGTGGTTGATTGTGTAGCACCTCAGCTGAATGTTTGCTTGCAGTTTCTTGATGTGGTTTGTCACAGATGTGGCTTTTTGAAATGTGAAAGTAGGTGTTTGCACATAAAACTAGTTTGTGGCATGAAGCAGATCTTAACATTAGAGCAGATCTCCCAACATGCATCTTGAGTGTGCCGTGTGTCTGGGTTTTAATGGAATGAGAATGGTCACTTACAGCAGATGTTTGGCTTTTTTGCTTTAGTTATAATAGCATGTGGTTTAGGGTTTATTATATCCTCATTAAGTTCCAAGGTAGAACAGTCCTTGCTTTTAAGATATACATGCTCTAGAAGTGCAGAAGCCAGGATTAACATCCAACTGGGTAGGTCCTCCAACTCAAAAAGTCTTGTGAATCTTCATCTAACAATCACAGAATCAGTTAGGCCAGAAAAGACCTCTGAGATCATCAGGTCCAACGTTCGACTGGTCACCACCATGTTACCTAGACCATGGCACAAAGTACCGCCTCCAGTCTTTTCTTGAACATTCTTAACATCAATGCCATAGATATTAATTCATGTTAGTTATCTCTATCTTTTTCTATTCTATACAGTTATCTGTGACAATTCAAAGTAAAAAATAAACTCCCTCTGAGATTTCTGCGTGTTTCCCTGCCCTGTGGCTGGGGTGATGCTGACTAAGAGTGGTACTACACCCACAGGTGCATAGGCGAAGGGGAAGAAACACTCTGGTTGGTTTTAGTACAACCAAATATTTTGCTGGTGAATAAGGGGTTTTTTGGATGGAAATTGTTGCTTGCTTCAATTTGTAGACTGACTACTGAGGGCAAAAGCATTTTTAATAAAATTTGAGGACATAAGTGTGGTTCCATTTGACACTCTCTTGGCTTTGTAATCTGAAGTTGCTGAGGCTGAAAATTCTGGCACTGCTTAAGAGCATTTTAATTGTGCTTACTGGGGCTTTAGGATCTCTCCCTTTTCTCTGTAGATTTGCGAACAACTAATTTAGCAAGATGGTGCTTATAACCAGTTCTGTACTATGAAGTCATACTCATTTCAGGATCAACAATAGTAAAACCACTCAGTAGTTTCTGGTTCCTGGAATTTGACTGTGTGCACATTTCCCTATATGTGAGTTGGGACAATATTGGTCACATTGTGCTTTTAAAGTCTTGACTAATTGGGAGGATAATGCTACTCAAGAACTTGCTTCTGTTGAGCTCCCTAGTAAATATTCCAGTTGTGGATTATTTGGCGTCGTGTCTGCCATCCTGCTGGGGTGGGCCTGTGTGTGGTGCTTGCTTGGTGGAACAAAAGGATGGCCATCCATGCATCTTCTGCCAGGAAAGCATCTTCTGCTCAGAAAGCATCTCCCCCTTGGTTGTTCTATGATTCTGATGTTGACAGGACTTGATGCACACTGTAAAATAACTCAGGAAAAATAGGTACTGCCCTGTTTGATGCTCTTCAACTGAGTATAAGCAAGTATGGATTCTGAAGGAGGTGCACAGACAATGTTGGGCTTGCACATAAGCTTCATGTGGCACTCTGCAAATGTGCTGATTTAAAAGTGATCTCACTGAGCAACCTTGTGCCACCGAGGTGCAGGGTCTGGAGTTGCTGCAGGACAGCATGTTTGGGTTGACTTGTGGGATGCTGATGCAAAACATGGAGTGGAGCCGTAAATTCTGTCTTCCCAACTATGAGTCTGGTGGTTTGGGTTTCCTTGTTGTTATATATATTTAGGATAAAATGTCTTCTTTTACCTCTTACGCTTCTTCTAAGAACTTCAGCTGTCTGCCTGTAATGTAGAAGTTCCAGCAGACATGGCTTTGCTTCTGAAAAGTCAGAAATGAAGTGCTACATAGCCTGTTGTAAACAATCCTCATGCGCTGTACAGTGCCTCAGCCACTTGATGAGAAAACCAGCCTAACTTACGCTGTTGTCAGATGGGAAGGACTAATAACCTTTGGTCTTGAAATCTGCTGCTGGTAGTGAGAGAGACGATGAAGACATTCTTCAAGGACATTAAGATTAAACTTCTCTGCAAGCACTGATTAGGCTGGAAAGGAAAGCATTGTACTCCCCTGGTATCTGTGTTGGAAAATAACTCTGAATTGCTTTTTTTCAAAGTGGTTTGTCCAGCTGAAACTTTGTTTCAGTTACACCAGTCCATGCTGCAGGATCTTGCACCCTATGTATTCTATTTCTAAGCTTTTGTTCTTGCAGAAACCTGGCATTTAGAGGATAGTGATATTAATTTGAATAATTACTTCTGAAGCAGTAGTGTCCACGTCTGGGAGACTAGCTTCTATTTAATATACTTGTGCTTTCTAACAGGCGTCATGCCTCATGATGATCTCGGGTCAGCCTGCATCACTGAAATAGCTGTGTTGGGTATTTCTCTGCTCACATGGGGTAGGATTTCTCCATCTTGCTCCAAAGGTGGAGTGACTTACCACATTGCTTTGCTAAGTTCAGTTTGCAATGGCTAGGTCTGGGCTCTTTTTCTTCCCACCTGTCAGAATCGGATCTGTTGAACACTGTGCCCAAGCAGTTGGACAAAACATAGGCTTGTGTGCCAGGAAGGTCTGAATGTGCTGTCTGTAGTGTGAGAAGGCTTACACAGCCTGCCCTACCTTAGAAGAGATTCGCTTCCTTCCTATTCACTCTCACAATTAGGTGAGTTAACCTGACACCTTAGGTTAGAGCCACAATAAAGAAATACTCTTAAGCTTTTAGTTGTCTGTCTCTAAATCCCAAACTGAGATTGAGTACTTCTTGATGAGTGGGAGTTAAAAATCAGATGCTGAAATTTGAATCTCTTGAAAAACTTCACTTGGCAGTGGGGATGTGAATGTTATGGAGCTTTTTGCTGATTTGGGAGTGAGTGGTGTGAAGTGCTTTGTTCTGCGTCTTGGTCCCCATGGGAGCCTGTGTGCTGGCCCTGCTCAGAGCAACCAAATCTGCAAGTACACATCACATGGAAAAAAACACCTATTGACCAGTGCAAATTCTCCTCCTTTCTGAGGTTTTGCTGCTTAGTCACAAACTTCTGAGAAATTGTTTCAGGTGGAGGAAAACACATTTTCATCTTAGAATACAATGTGATTGATGACTGATATGGGTGTGCAAAAAAACCCTGGGTACTCCGGACTGCTGAGCTGCTGGGCCTGCAGCATGGGACCAATGGGCCTTGGGGTAATCAGCCTGGCTTGGTGTGGCTTTCATGCCCTGTCACCGTGGTATGTGGAAAACTTTAGAAATTGATGTGTTAGAAGTGTATGTTTAGTACGTTACTGCTGTTGGAGTTTTTAGCATGAGTTTCTTGTTGATGGCTTGCCACCTGCAAGCTGTTCAGACACCCTTTTCTAAAGGCAAGTTAGCCAGTGTGTTTTTATTTTAATTAATTTTGCAGCACATTTTACCATTATAATATATGCACCATGCAGCCTCTGATGCTAGCACTCCTGAGTGATTAACACACTTTGAAGGAGTCCATTATTTCATGGGTAGGCAACCAATTATTTCATTATCATTTAAAATCGTCATGCTCCAGGATAACTGCTATGTGTTTTACTGAGTTGGGTGAGGATCTGGGGGGAAGGCTAGTAATTATTAGCCTTGCTAATGAAAACAGATGGCTAACTAACACTTACACAGCTGTAATTTCAGCATTCCTGGCACTTCTGGTTATGACACTTTCGAAATTTAAAGATAATAATTGTCTGTAGTCTGCAAAATTAGTCTAGACAGTCTAATCTAAGGCCAAGAGGTTGGAGTTGAATAAATATGTAATTTGGGCAAATAAAGCTATTAGAGCTGTGCTTATCTTCTTGAAGCACTAGTTCTTATTAGATATAAGTGCTATTTTATAGCTTTTCCCTAAATAATTAGCTTTTAATGATCAGACAACAAATCTTGGAAAATAAAGCACTCCAGACTTTGCTAATGAAACTGAGTGTTATTATGTTGGATATTGTCCAAGCTGGTGTTAAAAAATTCCATGGAATTTACTGGTAATAGAAAAAACCCTACAGGACAGGAACCACTGCATTGCTATCAATGTCTACAGTGATCTGGCAGTGTAAATAAAATGTGTAACTGGGTCTGAAAGAGTAATTTCAACATTTTTGTTTCCCAGCAGAACAAGTGGTATGATCAAAACTTCTGGAAGCTTTCATTCTTTGGGTTCAGTCCCTGTTTGGCCTTTATAGGTTTGAGCAAATATTGTATTAGTAAAGTAGTTGTATAAATTGAAGTTGGGTCAAAAGGTGTCTCTTGGTGATACTATGTGAACTTTATTAAGGTGCCTGGATATATAAATGTGGTTTGCATGACTAGAATTTATTGGAATGAGGGATTTTTATAATTTTTACGTGGCAGTTTGAACTTTCTGATCTCTGGATCCTGAAGGCAGCATGGAATTATAGAGGACTGTCAGGACTGGGGTGATAAAACGCTCTTTCACTAGGAAGTTGCTATAGTTGAATTGTAGAATGGAATACTAGTCTAGATATAATTAATCCTAGCTTGACTCATTCTGGGAAACTGTAGGCTCTGGGTTTAATGGGCTAGTCAATCTGATGGTATCTCCATGTTAAACAAACGTTTTAAGAGGAAGAATGTGGAGAATTTACCTTCCTCAGGCTTTCTACCTGACTCTTTCTGATGAATGTAAGAAAAAGAAATGTGTTAACTTCAGAGAGTTTTGATCTTAGCTTGCTGTGGAGTCCCAGGGATCAAATATTTTCAGATATTTAAAATGTGAAATGGGGGTTAGAGCCGCTGGAGTGTGGCTTTGTTTTACCGGCTTGTTGGGCTAGAAAAACTTCTTACTTTAATTAATTTAATTAATGTAATTGTCTGGCTCCAAATGTCCATAACCTAAGCTAGACAATCTGAAAAGTCCAAGTTCATCAGATTTATGAAGTGGCTTCTTTGTTAATAGACTGGAAATGCCCTAGACATGGGTCTCCTCAGAGCCACCAAGCTGAAGTCTGTTGCTGACTGTGATATAGTTATGTCTAAGTTACAGAAGTGAAGAGAGATTTTTAATTGACTCTAAGTCTTCTCCAGTTACTGTGCTTAGTACCAAAATCTCTTAATTACACTGTATATCTTGAGGTGTTCTAATGATGTCATGTGTATGAGAATAAATTATTCTATGACTTCTCCCTCACATGGGGATTTTTGGAGCAACCTTACTTCTTCTCTTACAGCTGCAGTCCCCGTTATCTGGTTATGCACAGTCCTAAAATCAGATACATACTTCTAAAAAAAAAACCACTGCTTTCTTGAGAAAAAACTTGAGTTCATCATGAAGAGCTTGTGTGAGCTGCTAATTTGAAAATTTCTAAACATGATAAAACTTTATGGATGAAAAGATAGTCTGTCATGAATGTTTTGAACATTCCTTGGGTTACAAGTGGTTAAGATGAGGAAGATTAAGTACCTGGTGTGCTCATAGTTCCTGCACATATTTACTGTGAAGCAAAAATGAAATTAAATCAAATCAAGACTTAGCTAAGCTTGCAGTATAGAATATACTTTACAGTCAGACATGTTTCAACTTGAGAAATTGCAGAGCTGACTTCAAAGAATTCTGTAGGTGCTTACTGGCATTAAAGGGCATTAACTGCAGGCATTATAAAGAAGTCTTCTCAGACAGTGAAAGTGCACCTTCTCTGATCTTGAGCGATGAAAACTGCACCACTAGGAAGTACTCAAGAGGCCAAAGTTGAATGCACGTATTGCCTAAACCAGGTCTCTGAGTGAGTGTGCTTGGTGTTTAGTGTGGTTTGATTTAGAGATATTTGAGAATTATAAATTGGAGGGGAATGTTCACAGGCTGGTGAGCTGTTAATACAAAGTTGCTGTCCCGTGGGGAGAGCTGTAAGCTGGGAACTGAAAGGAGACCTAAGCACAGTGCAGATTCAGTTTGAGTTTGATACTTTTTAAAGACAGCTTTCATATTTTAATCTGCTGGTTTTTAAGGAAGTTAGTATTTTAGAAGATTTTCACACGCATTGCAAAATATATATGAAAATTAGTATTCATGTTAAGTTCATGTAGCCAGCATCTACTCTGTCTATAATTAGACTCATAGAATCCTTTAGATTGGAAAAGACGTTTAAGGTCACCAAGTCAAGACTGTACTGGCATCTAATGGTGTGTTTAAGCTTGGTCATATGTTAACAAAAGTGTACATAACTTTTCAGAAAAGCAGTTTTAATGATTATTCTTGAAAGCTCTATGATTTGAACATGAACTGAAAGGCTGTCTTAGTGAAAGTCTCAAAGACACTTTCTTTTCCCTGAGCAAATCTAGTGTATCTGGGTTTACTTTTTTTTTTTTCCCCATTGTAATTGTCTGTTTAGCAGTTACTCACCAGATTTCTACCTGTAAACTCAAACTATTTTGCCAACCATGCCTTAGGTGCCAGGTTTGAGGGAGAAGAAAAAGGTAGGGTTGGAGAAGGTAAAGCTGCTCTATTTTAAGTAGCACTTAGGGTAAGGCCAAAACTTAGCAGACTGTTTTTTAGGCATGTTGAAATGTGTAAGAGCTGATGGATGTTCCCTGTCAGTGCACAAAAGTCAGTTTGATTTCAGTCTTTCATATTTCTGAGTCTTGGTCCTCTACGTGGCTGCAGAATAAGTTGATGCTCCAGAACCAACCTGGCTTTTGAATCTGTCACACAAACCAGTCCTGCTTAACTGGGGATGAAATTTGAAATTTCCTAGCATACAGCTATCTGGAGAAATATAATTGGAAATGAGTGTGTTTATGGATACAAAATCCAAGTGTTCATTTAGGAAATGCAAAAATTAAAGGTGCATGGACAGATTTATGTGTTAACATTCAAATTGAAGACACTGTACCCTCTCTACCCTTTCCCCCTTGCCTCCACCATCCTAGCTCATCTTTCCCCACACCTGTGAGGGACGCAGAACTAGTTTTGTTATTAGGTATTCTGGGTAGTGAGCAGAATAAAGCCCATATAGAAGAAAGCCATGTTATATTTAGCTATGTGCATTCAATATGCCCATGCACTGAACACAGCTTTCTTAGGAGTTTTCTTTTTTGGATGTGCTTACTCAGTGATCAGTGTCCATGGAGGGAGAGGGGCAGAAGAGTATGTGTGTCTGTAATAGGGCTCACACTTTTAGCGTTTCCAGGCTAAGCACAGCTTTTGACAATCCTTGCACTGCATAAAAAATTTAAGAAGACTTACCTCTACTTAACCAAGTCAGGTGTTCATTTCTGTATCCTACTATCTCTTCTGTCTTAGAGTACATCCATTAGATTACTCCCCTGCCAACATACAACTCAAAGGCGGCCATGCTTATACAACAAATTTGCATTTTCCATTATGATTTTCTCTTTAGTAGAACCTTCTTTATTGTTTGGTTAATCATGTACTTAATGGTAAAGTTTGGTATTATATATATGTGTGTTGCTATTCAGGAACAAATAAAAATTTTGAACTTGTGTATGAATTTCCAAGGGGCTTAGCTTGTACATGTTTCATGTCATCTTTCTTTCACTATAACTTCAGCTTAATCCTCTTCTCTCTTTGTGCCTCAGTTTTCTCTGTTCATGAAATGAAGTTTCTCATCACTGGGTAATGGCAGTAATTGAAGTTACGAATGACATTTGTTTCCCTGGACAGCCATAACAATGCTGACAGTACAAATTAGGGCAGTGGGAAGTAGTGCAAGTTGAGGGAAGCATCATTGATTACTTGCAAGCACTGACTGTCTCTTAATTTATATTTCTTGGAAGAAAGGAATGAGTGCTCTTACTGTTTGTATAATTAAAAGAAAGAACTTCTAAAAATTTGTAGGAATATGGGATGATTGGATGATGACACACTTAGCCTTCTGTAGCATGAGGCAGTGGTCTAATCATTGTTTCTTTAGTCTAGTCTTTTATCAGGATAATTCCAGACCTTTGGTCTCCTATTCTCCCAACATTCAAAACCAAATTATTTGTCCTCATTCTGTAAAGTGTGACTTTATACCAGCAAAGCATGCTGAGTGCAGTCCTGAACATTTGTGTTTGAAGTGGTGCCGGGTTGCTGTGGGTACCTCCTTGCAGTCCTTTTCTGGTACTGTTTGGGCACTGCACAAAACCTCTGCAGAGGGGGCACTTCCGGTCATCAACCCCAACAGCATCCACCTCCTGCTTTTGCAGCACCAACCAATTAAACTATTGTCTGGAAATACTGGGTCCTAGTGAACCACCTGCTCTTGGGGAGCTGTATATTTGCTATTGGAACAAGCCTGTCAGAGACTCTGATTCATGGTGTGCTTCTAGTTAGTTTGGGTTTTTCTGTGACCCAAGTACTTGGGGCTCTGCAAAATGCTAAATTCAGGTGTTTTGCTCTGTCTGCTCCTTTATTCTGGAATGCAGTCTGGGTTTATGCTTGATTCTAGAAGTCGGGGGTTTTTTAATGGCATGTTTTCCTTGTTTTCTAGCCAGCCAACTCATGTTCTCTAAAGAAATTACTTCTCCTTTGTGCAGTGAAAGGAGGTTATTTTAATCCCTTGAGGTGCTGAGGCCCTGAGCTACTGCTTTGCCTGATTACCCCTTCTGCTGGGCAGGTTCACTCTGGACCAAGGCAGCAGAGTGCTTGGGCAAGGTGACAGGTTACTGTCACCCATCCTCTAGGAACTTGCCTCTGGTGACATAGAACCTGTCTGCTTGCTCCTCCAGAGACAGGAACATAGATTAGAACTCCTAGAAATGGTATCTCACCTCCTTTGCAACCTGGAGCAGGGCACAATGTGTCACTGGGGCCACTTTAGTACAGACTTGGCTGCTCTGCCACTCTCAGGTAGAAGAGTTGAAGGCAGAGGCTATAAGATTTCATGGGTGGGAAAACAACAGAAGTTGCAAACTGAGTTATGCAGTCAGTCATTTAGATCTTAATTCATGGTCTGGGAAGGCTTTTATGGTGTAGCCAAGTACCTCAAGCAGAAAGCTGTCCACTTATGGCCTTACTAACTGGCCATGGCACCGGAGCTCTGGTCTTAACCTATGGCACTGACTTCATCTGTGGCTTGGAACGAATGCTAGAAATGCTCATTTACATGAAGAGAACTTAGGTTTCTGTCTTTTTCTGGGCTAAATATTTCCGATGTGATCAGTGTGGTGTGTGATAGGGCTGTAGCTGAGAGTGCTGGCTGTTGTATGCCAAGGTGAAGACCTGGCAGTGCAGGGGATGTATTGGGCTTCACATTGGTTGAGTGGGTCAAGAGCAGGCATGTTCTTGGTGAAGTGTAGGGGAAATGAGGCAAAACCTAGAGAAGAGATGTTAGTCTAAAAGGCAGGCAAAGGAGAGACTGCCAGAAGAAATGCTCTGTCAAGGAGCACAGCACAGGAATGTCTTGGGATCATTTATTTCAGGTATTTGGGAATGTATTCAAGTCTAAAGTTGCAGCTTTGGTGTTGGTGGATGCTACACATTTGTTTTAAGTTCTAGCATAAAAATTATAGCTAGGGAGGATTTTTGGGCTGTTTGCAATGCTCAAATTGCAGATGCTTATTTAAATCCAGAGCTGGTCTGTAACCATAGCTGGAGGGTGGAAACCCTTCTATTTCCTTGCCTTTATTGGGTTTGGACCAAAAACTTAAAACATGTGGAAAAAATTTAAATAAGCGACCAGTGGCTCTTGGAAACATTATGTGTATGTTTAGTAAATACAGATTGAGATTATAGAGACAGCAAGGATGAATATATATTTTGGCATGTACCTCTCTTGTAACTTACTCACCGTGATGTGCTCTCACTGTGGTGCGCTGCCTTTCATTGCGTGGCCTTGCAGCTTGGCGTAAAGAGAAAGGGAAGAATGTTATGCAGCTAGCCTCTGGACTACAGCTTAGAGCAGCTTCCTGTCAACAACATCCTACTTCTCTCCCACCCTAAAACACAAAAGTGCAAAAGAAAGTTATCTCCTGGCTTTTCAGTTTGTGGACTGTTGATTACTTTATGAAGGATAAGTGAAAAGCTGCATAAGAGCTGTGAATTGGCACTGGAGTTTTCCATCAAAGGTGTCTTTACTTAGTAATTTTTATTAATTTATGGAGTGGGACTCAAGCTTGTAAGGAAGGAATTTCTCTGCATGTATTAAGGGCAACATATAAGTGGAGGAAGATGATAAACTTAAGAGCGGGTTTTCGTATCTTCTCCTTGCCGAAAGACTTGAGTGATTGAAACATTGATTTAGGGTTTGCTATTGCCTAAAACAAAGACTGCTAGAGCAGTATTCTTTATAGTGTCATTGTTTCCATGCACTGCAAGTAGAAACTCCTGTGAAGGTCAGGAGATCATATGAAATGCATTTTAAGATGACTAATGTGTATATAAGAAGGGATTTTAGTGATGGGTTGCCCTGCTACAAGTGATGTAGGTAGTGTGAGGATGGGGATTTTTATGTTCTTTTGAGATTTTTCCCCTTTGCAAAAGTCCATGGCAGCGGGCTTTCCCATCTCTGGACTTGATTGCCTCAGCAGTCTTAGAAAGAGAAAACCTAGAAAACCTGTTGCATAATATGCTGGGTTAATTGAATGGTTGATGAGACTACTGGGCTCAACTTCTCATTTCCCTTCCAGGAGATGGGTGGAAAGAGCTTTGATTTTGCTGGTGATTAAGGGAGTGGTGTAACAGGAGAGCGTGTTCAAGTTACTATCTCCTTAGAAGAAATTTAACTGCTTCTAATTATTTCCTGCAGGCAGTGGCCAGCTGCAATGGAGCCAGCTGAATGAGTCGTGGCTTTTCGGATTTGTCAGAGAAACTCAACTGCTCCTAGAAGAGCAGATGTGACAACGTGGACTGTATCAGGCCCCCCTAGAGAGCCAAGCAGTGTGTTCCATGCCAGCTCTTGTCCCAGGCTCCTGCTGTAGCTTCCTGGTACTGCTGGAGCTTTGCAGGGTGGCTGCACTGAGGTGTTAGGGCTTGCACAGACAGCTTTCATAAAACAGACAGCAGTAGGCAGGCCTGGGTATTCCAACATTCTGGGATGTGCTTGCTCCTCTAATTTGTCTAGACTTTGCATCAGTTTGAAACCAGTAGGTTGTCAGTGGTTTGTGCCTGCTGGAATTGTGCTCCTGTTAGGCTTTTAAGCAGTTCTGCCACAAACTCCTTGACCTCTACAAAGTTATTTATGCTGGTGTGGGGTCTTGGGCTTGCTGGGTGCGCAGGCACCTTGCCCAGACGGCATTCAGCGAAGAGATGGCCTCATGGAATGTTTCAGGATATGCTCTGCCATGCCTTAATTCTTTAAACACTGCCTGAACAGCAGCAGGAAGGTCCATTTCTGCTCAAATTGATAAAATATTCTGTCTGCTACATGTAATTTTTGTAAATCAGCCCAGACTGAATAAGGCCTGCAAGCTGCGGTTGTTGTGTTTCCTGCAGCACATAGTCTGGTGCAGTTTGGGAAGACTCCTTCAAAATCAGCAGCTGTTTCAGGCCTGTAAGCCTTGTCCAGTGCCTGGAGGTAAACCACAGCCCTAACTGCCTTGCAAACCTCTCTTGTAGGGGCTGTGACAGCAGATTTGGCAGTGCAGCTCCATGGGAGGAAAGGAAATACTTCCAAAGAGCAATTGTTACATGGGAGAACTGTGGCATCTGCCCATTCTGAATTTGACATGTGGCTGATGCTGGATCAGGACAACTTAATATTGTTTCCCTTTTTGAGGGAGGAGCCATGCTCCCTGTCTCTGTACCTAGTCTTGCACTCTTGCTTTGTGTATAGTTGGAATTTTTTTAATAAAAAAAACAAAAACTGAAAAGGGTGGAGGGACTCACAGAACTGCCCTGCAGATTACAGAACATGCTGTAGTTGTTGGCCTTTGGACAGATAATGAGGAAAATAAGAATAATCTGTCTGAGATCATTATGGCTTTCTTTTTCTGAACTCTTAGTGAACAATATTGCCCTTGCTGGATATAAACTTGCTGCTTTAGGTGTTCTACCAACACTGATTCATGAGAGTAAAATAAATCAACTCTAAATTCTCCCTTTTATTTAAAAGCTGCTATCCTTTACCATTTTGTAGATGTAAAGGTTCAGACAGTAACTTTGAATGCTGCAGGATAGAGAAATGAAAGCTGGAGTAATTTCAGAGTGCAGGCTTTATCTTCCATGGTTTAGTCACCTAATGCTTTTTTATTAATATCACTTTCTGTTCCCTTAATGAAACATAGGACTTAAATTCCCTTCCTTGTGATTATCCCTTTAAAGTCAGATTCTATAAATGATTTTATTTATACATCTATATGTTCACGTAAGTTTCTCATCCATCTTTCAAGGCTTGTTAAAAGCCACAGAAGAATTGAGACCTTATTTAGAGTTTGTGTAAATTCATTTCTCAAAATCTCTTCTTAAGCTCCTAGATAGCACTTTTTGAGTCATGGATACAGGCAAAAGAAAAGATGAGAACAGTTTTGAAGGCTGAGTTTTTTCCCCTTTAAATCTGAAAGGGAAGCAATGTAAAGGGATGACTTGTAGTTGAAAGAGCTTTGTGTTCTGAGGCGAGTGTTCTGCTGCCTATAGATAGACACTATAGACACTTCAGCTGTGTTGCATTTAGGATCCTATGCCTTTGATGTACTGGAAATTTTTTAGTGGTAGAGGGTTTGTTTGGGGATTTTCTTGTGTTTTGATTGGTGTGGGTGGGATTGAAGCAGGGAAACTGTTGAGCCTGGGTGCCATCGATGCAGAGCAGCTGAGACTGCTGTGTGGGTGTATCCTGAGAGGACATTGATGTCTACTTAAAATGCAAAGGAGCTGCTTAGGGTCTCTGCTCTGAGGGGCAGCATTTTTTTAGTGTGGTTCCAGATCTAAATGAACAGATCAACAGCAACCTGTACAAACTCCTCCTGCAGGCAACTGCATGATGGTTGTGGTATATAAGCACAGGTTATATATAGCATTCACAGCTGGTCTGGTGTACTACAGCTGGTGATGTGCTTCTCCCAGGAAGGCAGCTGCAGCTCAGTCCATGAGCTCTGCTGGTTCATGAGTCCATGAACCCCTGTCCATGCTGCTAAACCAGGAGCCTGGCAGGGACATGGCCAAGTGCTGGGGTCAGTTGGGTGCAGTCAGGAAAGCGACCTGCAGCCTGCCCTCATGAGCAGCTCCTAATCTGGACTTGAGAAGGGCAAATACAGCCACATAAATTATCTGCAAAGAACAGACACTGCACTGACAGTGGTGTGTCTAGACAAGGTTAGTGGGCTAGTGCTGTGATTTCAGTTCTTCCTTTTTTTTTTTTTCCTCTTTTCTTTTGTTTTGTTTTCCCAAGTTTGACATCTGTTAACTTGATTTCGGTAAGTTTAGAGGAGCAGAGTGTTGTCTTGGTATCTTTAAGTTTGTGTGATGGGAAAGGTGCTTCAGCACAGCCCCCTTCTTTTTTTTTTTCTTCCTAGAAGCCAATACGTAGTTTCAAAACATTCCTAATTCCTTACTTGTTTACTGAACTGAGCAATCACTGGTGGTACTCCTGCAGTTCTGCACAAATTGTGCACTGAGTGCCTGCTGGGAGCATAGATGGGAAAGAATTTGATCAAGGTTCAGATTTGTTATGCCAGTGTGATTGCTTTAGTTTTAGGTGAAATTAACTTTACTATGACTACACGCAAGCTAAAATGTCATCCTTTAAACTCTAAACTTGTCTTCTGATGGTGTTGTTAGCCCAGTATTCAATACCAGATCACCCAGTCTCTAGAGAAAGTACCAGAACTTGCTTTGCTCTGCAGTCTGGGTGATAAGCAACAGCCTGGCAGTGTCTGGTGGAGCCTTGTGCTTAGGCGATGGGTGGCACAGGCGTTTCATGGCTTATTCTGCTTTCAGGGGTTGTCTTTCTGGAGGATGTGAGTACTTAAAGTCATTAAAACCAGGAGAGAAATCCTGGGAACAAGGATGTTCCAGCAAACGTTATTCAGCTGACAAATTAAGTGCCACATATGCTGTGTGGTGCTGTTGCTAGAAATTGTTCTGAAACTGCTAGGGAATTCTAGAAACAGTCTGAGAAAGTCCTGGTGCTTCCTAGAAATTGCTGGCTCTGGGAATGGGAGAGGAAGTCCTGTAAATTTGAGAATTTCAAAGAACTTCTAAACCCTACCAGAAGTTCAGAGAAATTACAAGAGACCTGAGAAGCTCCTAGAAACTGAAAGTTTCTAGGGATTTCTGCTAAATCCTAGGAGTTAGCAGTAATGTCTAGAAAAATGTTAGAAAGGTTGTGGGAATCCTATTAACTCAGTGACTCCGCTAGTAATCTCCAAAATTTATGAGCATTTACCAGGAATAGGAAAACCATTACTGGTGGTCTTTGGATGAAGTGTCAAATGGTTGTACATGGATGAACACACTCACCTTTCTTATGCTGTCAAGTGTCCAGTTTTAGCATCTCCCTCAGTGAGTGTCCTGTGTGTACTTGTCTAAGACACAAACTTGTTTTCTTCTCTGCAGTCCTACTTTGTTACGGATTATGACCCAACCATTGAGGACTCCTACACCAAGCAATGTGTGATAGACGAGAGAGCCGCGCGCTTGGACAGTAAGTAGCCCATGCACAGTGCCCACAAAACTGGGATTAGGAATGTGTGTTATTCCCAGGAGTTACCTGGGTGACATGGTGGCATGAAATACAGACCTCTGTGCTGCCTCTCCCAAGTGCAATATAAATGCTTTGCTTTAAAAATTTCGATTCTTGCATGTTAGTGAGTTCTTTAAGAATAAACTGACAACCCTCATTCCCACGTATCTGAGCATTTTCCATCTGTTTCAGAGGGTCAGGAATTAGCAGAAGTCCTCAAGTGTTTTGTTGTAGTTTGTTTGGTAGGTCTTGAATTGTTCAGCCAGTGCAAGAACTTGTTGGGAATATTAGAAAAATATCCAGTAGTATCTGCAAAAAGTGGTTTCTGCTTGGCTATGATGCACAGGAGAGACTCTCACAATATCTTATCAGGAATAATTGGGGTTTTTTAAGTCTATCAGAACATGAAATGTAGTAATCCATATTTTTGCTTATGTCCAGTTCTGGATACAGCAGGACAAGAAGAATTTGGAGCCATGCGTGAGCAGTACATGAGGACAGGGGAGGGTTTTCTGCTTGTTTTCTCAGTCACAGATAGAGGAAGGTAAGCCTGAGGTCAAGTTATTAAAACAAACAAGTTTTAATTATTCTTAAATTGCACCTTATCCTTAACTGAAATAACCTCAAACAAAACATTAAATATGTGTTCAGTCTTAGGTCCAAGGTGTGATGCTCTTTCAGCACTGAAGAAGACCAATTTTGAACCAATCACTTTGTGAAAATGTCCATGTTTCAATAGAAGACATGAAAGCATACACAAAAACATGACAGCTCTATTCAAGAACTTTATTACAGTCCAGAATACGATTTTCCTGGCAGTGACTGGTATTCAGTCAGTTCTTAGGAATATCCCTTTGCCATGTGCAGCATCAAGTATCTGGCTCTGGGTTTCTGAGTGGGTTTAGGGTATGTACCTGCACTCTTTTGCAGGCACTTCTCTTATGCATTGGCTGAGTGGTTGCAGAATGGAGATAAAACATCTTAGAAGCTCATGGAGAGCTGTGCTTAGTGACATACATCCCTCCTAGTTCACCTCTGCATGAGATGTCTGGCTACCTAATTCTTTTTTAATGTGGCTTTTTTACTGATAATTATCTTGCTTTTAAATTGTAGCTGTCAAATTAGGTGTAAATGCCTTCAGACTATGTCTGGAAGGCTACAAAGGGTATGTGATTGTCTGCAAATGTCTGTGCTGAACGTCCTTACATAGTGATGTAGCTTTAACAGTGTTTACTTGAAAACAGTGATTTATTTATTCATTCTCCAAAACTCCTTGCTTAACCCAGAATTAGCTTGTGTAGTATACTGTCCTGGAAGAAGTTTTTTGCTCTGCTCACCTTTCCTTAAACACTGCTGGAATATTCCTTATGCTTGAACAGCGTTAGTACCTGGTATAACTTAGTTGGTAACTGGAAAGCTTTCTGATTATTTAGCCCTGCCAATTTTCTGTCCTTGATGAAACGAAAATTTCCAGCTTTGATAGCTTCCCCCAAAATTCTTAGAAGTAGCTCTGAAGGTTGCCAGCTGAAATATTGATCACCAGGGTCTCTATGCTGTGCCTTGAATATTCTAGATGGAGTAGAATGCCAGATTCAGTATTTGTAGAATGGACTGTGATTGCTTGATTTTCTGCAACACACTGACCCTGGGTCCCTATGGATTGAGACACAGTCAGTGTTCTGTTCACCCTGCAGCCCCACCTCAGCCCAGTGCAGAGGACACTGCTCACTTGGGAATTTTTTTAGTTTGAGTGTTGAATGGTTCTCTAACTGGTCATGCTGTGACTCTGGAGCCTGCAGCTGTCTGTGCTTGTGTGTCATGGCAGGGCAAGTCCCAATAGGTGACTCATCATTTCTGAACTTGTTCAGAACCTGAGAATCAGCGAATTAGTGCACTGATGCTCTTTGTTCTTTCACAGCTTTGAAGAAATCTATAAGTTTCAGCGACAGATTCTTAGAGTGAAAGATCGCGATGAGTTTCCAATGATTCTCGTCGGTAATAAAGCGGATCTGGACCACCAAAGACAGGTAATTCCTTTGCTGTTGGTTACTGCTCACTTTCTTCCAGAAAATTGTTTTCCCCCCAAAACTAAACTTCCTCGCAGAATGGGAAAAAACAAATGAAAAGACTCTTATCATACACACTAATTCCGATGCAAGAAACTCCACTCAGTTTTTGTACTTGAAAAACCTTAAGAGCACGATGGCATTCCATACACAGCACATCTTCTGTCTGACTCAGTGGGGTTATGTTGAGACCAAGTCTATTCACAGAGCTGAGAGCTTTCTGTCATGACTTGATTACTCAGGCATGAGCGTGTCTAATTCCTCAGTTCTGTTACTCACCACTGCACTGTGCCAGCAGAGTGCATTCCAACCTTAACTCCAGTGATCCTTAGTCTTCAGTGCTCTTGCTTTTACCTTTCACTGCTGTTATGTATAAATTAATAGCTGTGCAGTGTTTTCTCTGTGGCAACTCATCTTCTGCATAACTGACTTAAAGCTTTAAAGGTTGGAAGTACAGCAACACAATTTCTGTTATGTTTCTGTACCTTAAAGTTTTGAAACCAATAGTTTTCAACTTCACCTCTAGTTGCAAGACAACTTAAAATATGTAGTTTAGAATGATTTAAAGGACTTTCAAATGTGTTTTCCATAGTTACTGTTGATTTTTAATGAATCCAACTAATTTGAACTGAAATGAAAATAATCTTACTATAGCAGCGGGAAAGGAACAGATGTCAACCTTGTATTTTCCTCAGCAACTAATTTGAAAAGCTTAATATTTTCTCTTGGGACAGTAAGATGACATTAGAGTTTGCTGGCAAACACATGATTTTCTGAGAAGTAAGTATTACTGACATAGCTATCATTGTTTTAAGAGTTTCACAAGAAAAAACATAGCTTAAAGAGGTCAGTGAGTTAGTTTGTGCAATGTTGAATTACGGTTAGAGTACAAAAAAAGTTCCTGTTGAATATGGTCCCTTGACTGTCACAGCCTCTTCCTCCCAAAGTTGTGTAGAAAGATCATGACAAAATTAAAAACTGTGCTGAAAGACGCTGCCTTGAAAGAAGTTTTCACAGAAGTAGCTCGCAAATTCCTCTGAAGTAACTTTGAGAACTCAAACATTCACAGAACAGCCTGTCCCTGAGACAGAAGCAAAACTTTCATTCTTCAGTTACCATCATGCCCCCATCAAAATGCCTAGATTTAACCTTGCAGGTCCTGGAACATGTGTACTTTATCTTCTGCACAAATGTTGGCGTGGAAATTATGGAGGCGAAACTGAACTATTCTGCTAATTGTAATTGCTGAAGGACAAACACCCAGATGCTTTGGGAGGGAAATAACATCATTGCTGTCAGCCCCAGCTCTCAGGATACCTGCAATTGTAGTTGGCAATCCTGTGCATCCATTTCTAGAAACTGTGAACTTTGTTCTCCTCCACCCTCCTCATGTTATTACACTGCCTGTTTCTCCCTTAAAGGCAGAGAGGTGCCTGTCAGCTGTTCTGCTGGTCCCTCCGTCCTGTTCCAAACTGCCTTTTCAGGTGGAGATGGGATGGAACACATTCAAGCTCAAAGCAACTTTTTCTAAATTGCCTAACTTTGCAATTTTGCTGCTTATATCAATATATGTCTCTAAAATTTCCTTTTGCTTTTTATGGCTATATTAATTGCCTTAATTGGTTAGATGCTGATGGGCATAACTTTTTGGTGCTCTCACCATTTATATGCCAATTGGTGGACTTGTCACTCCCATCATAAGCTGGGGCTTAGGCAGAGTAGCTGAGAAAACTCTTCTGGGTTTGCTTAAACAGCTACTACATGTTCTTAACTCTTCCCTGCCCCTTCCCCATCACATGGTGTATTTCACTTGGCCTTCAGTCAGCGTGAAGGAATGGTTTAGGGATGCTGAGCTGACATAATTGGTCCCCACAAGGGAGAGGCTCCCCTCCCACTTGACTTCACATTCCCACTCTTTCCCAGATCTCACTTGAAGCACTTTTGGAGTTGAATCATCTCTCTGGATGGGGAGGAGCAGGAATGGCTTCCTGGGACCTGTGTGAGCTAAATCAGCTTGCAGAAAGATTTGAGTGCCAGTGCTGGAAGCATGGGAAGGGGTGGGGCTGTGGCTTGGAGCAGAGCAGGGAGGAGTTCGGGTGGGGGGAAGCAACTGAGACCTCGCCTTTTGGCAGCAGCAAGTAGTGAGATGTTATCAGCTGAGTGTTAAACAAGGGGGTTGTTTCTGCTCCACCATGTAAGCTCTCAATACAGCCATCCAGTCACAGGGGGACCAACTTGTTCATCTGGCTGAAAACTTGTCAACTAGTCCTGCCACCAGCTAAACCAGCTAGTCCAAAAGTGAGGAAAATCTTCAGCCTGACAAGCAAGGTCATTCTGCTCTGGCTGCGGGTTTCTCGCGCAAGCAGCTGCGATGGGAGGTGTGGAGTCAAAGGAGAGAGTTCTCCCTCACCTTGGCTGGGAGTGCTGGGTGAGTGGGAAGTGTGGGGTATCCCCAGGCTGTAACCTCTGGGCAGAAGCAGGATCAGGCAAGTCCTCTGCATTTTTACACTTTGCCTGCTGATGTGTCAGGCCTCATTGGGCACCACCAAAAACCTGCTAGGTCACACTAGTGTCACACATAGCTTTTACTTACCTGGTTCTATCTCTCTTAACTTGCTTAATCCCAGCTGAACGTTTTTAGAAAGTCAGGAAGCTGGGTATCAGTTTTTAGAGCAAAACTGCTTGTACTGGGCATCTGCCCGCTTTTTCCAAAAGGCAGGAGGCAGACCAGTGAAACACATGCAATCTCTGAAAGACTTAACCTAAGCTAAAGAAAGTAATTTAGTGTGTGTTTGGATTAGCAAATGATACTCAGCAAATATTCCCAGAACCCAAAGGAGTTAAACACGTGGAAGAGTTCTGGATATCTCAAGGGTCTGGCCGCACCTCTATCCAAGTAAATGTGTGTTGAGGTTGAACAGAGTACAGAGTACTATCATTGTGACACCATAAATCTGGAGGCTAATGATGCATAACTAATCATCCTTGTGTGGTGGCAACTGTTTCTCAGGAAATACATGAACTGGGTTGTAGAGCAGAAGTTCAAAAACAATGGTATGATCTTGATGAATTGCTGGGGCTCACCAAAGGTGTGGTGTAAATTAGTGGGGCTCTTATATACCAGAGACCAACTCACAAGTGGTTTTGTGAGGGACCTGAAAGAGTAAGTTTGAAATAGCAATTTGTCATGGTAATAACTGTATAGATAAATAGAGTTAAGCAGCTTTCTTGTGATTTTTATCTCTCAAGATCCACAGGTTATGTTGACAAAGAAAAAAGTCTTTAGAGGACAAGCAGGCATTAATCTTCAGAATGCATGATAAGTAATGAAGGTGCCAGTGTTTCCAAATTCCCCAGCCACAAATTGCTGACTCTGAAACCAGAATTGAAGCACCATCTCTCACTGCTCTTTCCTAAAGTAAATGCTGTGTAGCAGTTAAATGGGTTAATTCCTTAGAACTCAACACTGGATGTTTCTATTGTATGATAATTCAGTAGAGCACCAGATGTTTTAATAATAACCACTAGTGATGGAGGAGTAGACTTGTCAGTGCAGGATATGTATGACTTTCTGTAGATAAACTGCTAGCTTACACTGGGTCAAGTCTGATCATTCCCCAGATGGCAGGGTTTCAAGGAAAATCCAAGTTGCAACAGGAAACTGCTTGGGTTTCATTAAATGCTAATTCTTGCTTTTGCATCATGACTGAACTAACACCTGTGACCTAGTGCTGAGATACCTCTCCTGCCAGTTACCTTTAAAGCAAGGTTTTAAAGAGAAGTCCATGTGACTTAACTCTTAACTATCACTTTGTTATATGAAAGTGTGACAATAGCTTCTTGCAGTGGTAGATGTTGGGACTATGTCCAGGGACACCTCTGTGCCCACAGACAGATTGTACCTTCTGCTCCTCCCATGTGTGATTTTGGGCTTTATAGAGAATGACCAGTTGGCCACGTGATGCAGTGTCTGAATACAGTGAGCCAATCTGAATATGTGTCAGTGCTTACAGCCCGTGCTTACAGTTTGTACATCAAAAGTAACCTTTGATGGGAGAGTGTGGACAAACCAGAATTAGGGTAAAGTGTCTACCCCTGCAGGAAAATTTGGATGACAGATGCACTCTCCAGGAGCGATGGATCTCTTGGCAGAAATGGGCAATGTTTTTGTGCTGGGAGCACTGTAGGGTGACCACAAAGTGGTAGAATGGATGCCTCTCAAACTTGAGGAAGCATTTAATTGTTACTTGTATGATGTGTCCCTTAGTCTTGAGTAAGCGTCCAGGCAAAAGACAGCTGCAGTGTTAGGTTAGGCAGCCTTGTAGAGTTGCTTTAGGTGGAGGAAAGCATGGAAACTTCAGAAATTAAATGTGTTTCTGACAGATATCAGATGGAATAGTGAAGAGAGAAGGACATATGTTCACAGGATTGTTGTGCAGATACTCAAATGGAAACCATTTCAGAAGAAGGTTAGCTTAGGGAGGTGGGGAATAAGCTTTTCCATATTTGACTGGCTCACATCTTCTGTAATGAGTTTTCATTTGAGAAACTTTTACTAACTGTCTGAACAGCATGAATGAGTGATATCCAGAAACAAACAGTAAAATAGCCTTTAACAAAAAAGATGAGCATTCTGAGTGGTTCTCACTTGTATTCAGCCTTAAGCTCGCTAAAACTGCAGAACCAACACACACAGATGTACACACAGTCACTACCATCAATCTGTGGTTCTCTTTAGTTCTGTCAAAATAACATCCAGTCTTCTTTGAAGAAAAAAGATTTAGTTTTTATTTTGATGGTGATGTTAAATAAACTGTCCCATCACACTTCCTGGAAAACCTGTCATGTTACAGGGTTGTTGTACTCAAGAAGGGACAACAAAAAGATGAAAATTCATGTTTTTATTTACAAGTATTTCTGTGTTTGTACTTACATTTCCCTCAGCTTTGAAGATGGAACTGGTATGTTCTGGCCTCTAATTTACATCTTGGGCAGTGCACATGTTTCCATAGTGTTTCCAAACCAAATATTTTTTTAAAGTGACTTTGAGGTCACTAAAATTGACCACAAGTAACTTGATGATATACTTGTAAGGCTGACAAAAAAAAATTGGAATTTAACAGTTACAGATATTCTAGTAAATGCAACAAGAACTTTAGTGTATTCATGTTTTAGATGCAGGATATTGTGGAAGTGTAGCTTAACATTATTACAGTGTTAGTTTCTTGTACCTGTAATGTGCTTTAGGTACAATAGTGTAGAAATTCTTTAAACATATGTTTAAAGACTGAGTTCAGTTTCTCCTCAGAATTATACATTTCTTGTCAATTATTTATTTTTGTTGAACTTCAGCCTCTCCCTTTCTGGGGCTGCAATAAACTATGCAGGGATGAAGAAAAGTAAAAGGAGTGAGTTTTACTAGAAGTATTATATCTATAACATTCTGAAGTAGAGATATACAGAAGATTCTGGAAGATCTGGTGCAAACTTTAAGAGATTCTAAAGTCATTTATGTGCTAGAAAACAGCTACAAATATTTGTCCAAGTCCAACCTTCATAAGCTTTGCAAATGGAGTATTTAAACATCTGAGGTTGGAGTGGAGGGTTGGAGTAGAATTGTTCTAGCTAGGGGAGCAGGAGTCTTCATTATATGGAGGATTGAAGGCTTCCTGTTCACCTTATGTGCCCTGCAGTTAAAAAAGCAGCTCCAGTAGTTAATCTTGAGGTTGAGTTGGCTCTGAGGGTTTCTTTTTTCGCTTCAGCTGGTGATGATAACACTGAAATGAATGCAGAGTTGCTGTGAGTGTTTGAGATCAGCAGATGCATCCTGAATTACTCCAGCTAATGGCACAGGGTGCTGGGAGCATTTTGTAGAGCTTCACAAGGGTTTAGTGGGAGCAGCCCTGATTTCAGCAGGAAGTATGTGGATATAGTACCAGTGGGATGCTAAGGACAGAGGGATCAAACATGGGGAGATGCCATGCATGAAAGCTCTTAAACCACTATGTAGCTGTTAAGAATATTTTGCAAGCTGAGAAGTACTTGTAGACCATGCACTGTGGTGAATGCTGCCACACTACTTTTCTATTCCCATCTTTTTCCATTTCTGTGTAGCTTCTTAATCTAATAAATATTCTGAGTTACTTTTCAAAACTAATTTAAGAATAAACCCTCCTTATTTTTGTTCTTGTATCAGTCCTCTACATGCTGGTTTAATGTTTTTTTGTAAAAGCAGTGTAATCTTTGACATTTCTTCTATTAGACATTGTCTTGGCAAGATCTGTTGTACTTCCTTTTATCACTGAAAGCTGCCCTTTCCTCCCCAGCCCTGTGGGTGACCTTCCTGTTGGAGCCTCGCATGCCTTGCACCACTCAGGGTGGCCTCTGTTCTCTGACCTCACTGCTTTCCACCTCATCCAAAAATACCCAGTGCTCTCCTTTGGTTTTGCCTTCTGCCTGACTTATTCCTCCTTCCTAGAATGGTCCACTGGCTTCCTGTCTTCTGCCTCATCGCTATAAATTTTTACCAACTTTTCACGATGCTCATTGTTTCCTGTTCATCTCCTTCTCCACTGTTGTCTCAAGGAGTCATTATGTAGCCAGGATTTCTTTAATATTTCTGGATTGCCTGAAAGCCTCATGGATTTTTAGGACTCTGGTAATCTAAGCTATGTTTAAAACCGGCTGTGTTAATGTTTTGCTATGTCATTAATAGATCTTGAATGACCTTTGTAAAGACTTAGAAGCTAAACAGCAGTTGTTGTTTTAGTAGTAGTCTGATTTTTTTGTTTGTTTGTTTCTCTAGATTTAGCTGGGACACTGCAAAGGTGAATTTAGTAATAATATTCAGAATTCTGTTAGTAATCCAACAGATGCTGACTGAAGCACTTGCTTTGAGGAAGAGCAAAGGGACTATGGTCTGCTTTGGTCTCCTGCAGAACTGGAGTGAGGGGAATTTCTTGTCAAGTCAGTCTTTGTCTATTGCAGAAAATGCCTTTAAAAAAGTGTGTTTCCCAGCTGTGTAACATGGACAGGGTGAAAACTGTGCTGTGCCCAAATAATCATTATTGTTTAAGGGAGCTGGATCCTTAACATGTACATGCAGTGTGTACTGATACAAACCTGCTTGCAGAACCTGTGAGCTTAATGACTGATGTCTGTTACAGGTGACACAAGAGGAAGGCCAGCAGCTGGCACGGCAACTTAAAGTAATGTACATGGAAGCCTCAGCAAAAATCAGATTGAATGTAGACCAAGCTTTTCATGAACTTGTCAGAGTTATAAGGTATGGTAATTGAGACCAGATAATTCATGTCCATGTATTAATGGATAGCTGCAGCAGAGGTGTTGAAATGCAGTGGGAAATTGCTGGGAAGAATCTGCCTGCTGTTACCTCTGAACTTTAGCCAGTGATCTCTATTATAAAACACTCAGGTGCATTAGGAAAAATGCTTACATGAATTTAATATTTATTTGAAAGAGAATTTTGCCACCTTAATCTTTCAGATTTTATTGATCACCCAGTCAGTACATGTGATAAACTACATCTGAGACTGGCCTTCTGTAAAAAACTGTGCTTCTTAAAAAAAAACCAAAAACCCAAAAGGTGAACTCAAAAGCTATCACTTATTTTATCAGTAATTTGAATGTAAAAAAGGAAGTGCATTCCCTATGAAAGTATAAAAAGAAATGTTAAATACAGTAGTTGTGTTTATTTACCTGAAAATTATTTTATGAATTTAATTTGAAATACCTATTTCCAGGAAATTTCAGGAACAAGAGTGCCCTCCTTCACCAGAGCCAACACGGAAAGAAAAAGACAAGAAAGGCTGTCATTGTGTTATTTTCTGAGGATCCCAAGAACCAAGCTATCAACTGCCAGATCACTTTTTTCTTTCCATCATTTTACATCACTTCTGGTATTGGTCTAGCCTTATATGTGCATGTCCTAAAAGTGGTCACCAGAATAGCCTTAGTCCAAGAAGCTGGCAGAATAGTTCTTGAAGACTCGGTCATCCTGGGGCAGACTTCAAACCAAAACACTAAGGCTGCTTCTCTAATACCACAGTTCCTTCCTTCTCTCCCTTCAGAGCTTGCACCTTGTGGAGTTTTATTCGCAAAGGAGATGAAACAAAACCGTGTAGGACGAGGTGTTGAAGTCATGCATAAGTTGTCTCTTGTGAATTAATTTATTTTTACTTCTGACATTTCATTAGCTATTACAGAGACCTATATTGGAGTATAGAGAGTACTTTTTAAAAAAGGGGTGGATTGGCTTTTTTTTTGTTTGTTTCTGCCCTCAGTTAAATTAGACTTGAGTATTCAGCTAGCCTTAAGAAACCTACACTGAATTTCATTGTCAGCAAAAATGTTCATCTCTCATTTATGCTGCAGTTTTATTTCGGTGGCCAAAACATTCTACTGTATTTATTTTCTGAATCCAGAACAGCTACAGGATGATTACTACTACTATTAGGATATGGCCAAATACCTGAGCTCATTCTGGATTGAGGCATTTCAGCTTATTAAGAAATTTCACATTATGTTTGAAAACAAATTGTGTCTTCCTTTGTATTTCTGGGTAAGGGATTAAGGAAAACTAAAATTGTAGCTGTTTTTGTTTCATGTGATATAAAAATGAATTTGATCTTTCCATTGTCAGAGATGATTAAATGTTTTTGCTATATACTTTTATACATTATTTTCTTATCAAACTAGTTAACAAGTATTTTTATATGTTTGTAAGCAAATATGCTTTCACAGCATAACTTGTGTATATGTAAAGATGAGTATTTAATTCTCACAGTTCACTTTTAACTGACAAATGTGGGATTTGCCAAGCTGTGGTAAATTTCTCCTTACTCTCCCGGTTATACCCAAGAATGGCCAATTATGTGCCTGCCCAGCACACCTATACAGTAAAATCTAGTGTTGTGTTTTAATGGATTTCAGTATCCCTTACTAAAGACTGACCATTATGTGAACTATTAAACTGTAAGACTTTTAACTGATTGTTTAGTTAAACTGTGGATGGTTGTTGAATTTTGAGTTCTGTGGATTGTGTTTAAACAATTCAAGAGTATGGTCCCTGATATTGAAATACTGAGTGGTATTGCACAGTTGTCACCTTAATTGAATGTGTCCAACAGTTCTTTGAAACTTGATTATTAAGCAAACCCTTGTATAACTTCAGGTGCTAGAATTAAAGATGATCTAACCATTTTTGGGGGGTGAGCACACTGCCTCTTTCTGAATCTCTTCCAAAACCTGCATTTTTGGGGGGTAGGGGTGAGAAGGGAGTGATGGAACCTGGCTAGGGAATAGCAAAGCATGTCTGCAACAGCATTTTCCTCAAGCTTGAAAGTAAACGAACTTTACTTTCAAGCAACATTTCAACTTAAGTCATGACAGATGACAAAAGCTGATGTTTGCTTTGGCTTGACGTGTGTAGTCAGTGGTCCAATCAACAATCCTTGTGTTTTCAGGCCATGCTCAGTCAGGTGCTCTGCCATAAATCTGGAAGTGTCTCCTGAGAAAACAGGGCTGAAACAAGTTCCAGGTACCTTTACAGCAGCAAGGCATCAAACCTTGAATTCAAGCTACTGCTGGACATTGCAGAGGAATTTAAGTTTTTTAATGTAATTTAGCTTAGTTTGTGTAATGCAGATTTGAGAGAGTGAGTAGCTTCCCCTCCCCGGTGGATTAATTGGTTCATGAAAGGCTTAGGAGGAGTGTGTGGAAGATTCAAACAAGAAATTACAGTGGAAACACATTTGGGAGATGCACTGCATTTTTCAAGTCAAATGTAAGAAATTACAGCCTGTAGCAAACACCACGTGTTTTCTTAACTATGTAAAGCTCTCTGCAGTTAAATCTCTGAATATGTGGCATTAGAATGAGTTAAGACAACAGATTACAGCATGTGTGCTGAGACTGAACGTGTGAAGTGAGCATATCTTTAGCTTTTATAATTTTTTTTCCTTTTTTTCCAACCTTTGACTCATGGCAGAATGTCTTTAAGTAGTAGAGTGTTACACAGACAAGGTTTTTTAATGTGCAGCTCCTCATAACTGGTAGAGAAGGTGGTAGAGCTCCATGTGGAGAGATGGCTCACTTTGAGGAGGTTGGTGCTAAGGAACCTATACCTGCTAAGCCACATTGTAAACATGGTGAACCTTACAAACAAAATAAACAACCCTGGGACCACCAGCAGCTGCTGTGCAAAGTTGATTAAGTAAGACACGTGCATTTGCTTTTTAAGGGTTCTGTTGGAGAGAATGTGCAGAGAAATCTGTGTGATGTTGCCATCTCTTTTCAAGACTGGCACTTTAAGGAGATGTTAAATGTAGGCATTTGGATCCTACTCTTCAGACATGAAGTAAATATTTAGAAAAGTAATAGGGATTTTTGGCCTGTAATGGTGATCTAGGTGGTTGTGAGTTCAAAACAGCTGAAGGTATTTCACTGATTTGCTTTTCTGATTGTAGCTGAAAGTAATGGTGAAAAATGATCCTTCTGGCCTTGGTGTGGTGCTTGAAAAAAATATAATAGGGACCTTGTCTGTCTTTTAAAAAGTAGTAGCCCTGATCCATATGCCTTGGATTGGTTGTGAATTTACAACATTGCTACCTTGCTGTAGGATAGATTTGTCACTTACGTTTGTAGTTACTTCAGTTCAAGGCCACATATATAAATTTATTAAACTTAGTGCTTAAAATGTACCCAGAAATTATCTCCTCTTCTTCCTAGAGCACAGGGTAGGGTCTGTGTCTGTGTTTCAAAGCACAAAACAACACCTCTTTCTGACATCTCACACTCCTGAACCTGCTACTCCACTGGATGGCGAGTGGGGTTGATGTGCTCATAGGCAAAAGCCTTTTTATGCACAGGAGCATGAGCTGAGCTGTTGTGAAAGGGTTAATAAAGCAAAATATATTTGGAAGGTGTTAACTCCCACTAGTGCCAAGGAAAACTCTGACTTTAATGCATGGCCTTGTGGTTAGTCATCATTGATAAAGTTCAAGTTTGGATTCAAACAAAAGTATTGGCTACCGTTCTTCTGACATCATTTATGTGACAGGATTTCACCTGTGATGTAGTGTAGTCGCTGACTGGCCTTGCCACATCTTGTTACAAGACTTTGATGAACTTTCTCCAAACAGAAGACTTTTGAAGTCAGTCACCACAAGCCCTGCAAGGCCAAAGATTATCTGCACTTACTCTTTAGAAGTTTGTTCCTGGGAAAGGGTCAGCCTGAGCAGAATGCATTTGGACTTGATTTAGGCATAGATTTTGAAGTTGGTTACCCTCATGTACCAAAACCATTATAAAAGAAACACTCAAACAGGATTTAGGAAAACAACCAAGCTGGAAATAGGGGGGCATGGGAGTGTTTCCTTTGTTACTGTACTGACCCACAGCAGGGCAGCAGTCTGCCAAAACACAAAGGCTTAAAACTGTCAAGATGGGCTCTTGGTCAGAGCATCCTGGATGGTAAATTCACTGCTCATCACTTTGTAAGTGTGGCTTATTCTGCCGTCTTACCTGAGTCTGTTGTAAAGTCAAGTTAAAATTGCAGGCTTGAAGTGAATTCTGGGTTTTGCATGGTACTAAGTAGAGATCTTAATCCCAATGTAGTGTACACATTCTGGAAGGCCAGAAAACTTCAGAAAATTCTTGATACCTAAATATTCTTGTAGGGCTCTGACCATGGGAACACTTGCATGCAACAGGTCAGGTGCAGAAATGAGGGTGGGTGGTAGTTAGAGTAGCTTTTACTTGGGAAGATAAAGAGCTCTAAATGAGAAACCAGAGATGTGGAAAAGGCAAAAGATTAAACCACAAGGAAAACTGAATACTCAGGAACAACATGGTGAATGTGCACTGGACTTGCTTTCTGTTCTAAACTTGCCTGTTTCTTGCTTGCTATTCTAGACCTTTAAGACTTCAGTTATTAAGGGTTTGAGAGACTCTGACTTACTTATAGTGACATTAGCACTTCTTAATTTACTACATTTAAAAAAATGCTTCTGACATGACATGTAGAGGGAGAAATTAGCTAGCAAAGTGCAAATACCAAAAATGCAGGTAGAGACAGTGTTTAAACCTCATAATTCCCTGTCTCTTGGTCCAAGGCATGGATTAGGGTGTACTAAACCCAGTTTTCACATCAGTTAAACTGAACTGAAGAGCAGTAGACCACAATTACTTCTTTGAATGCCCCGGGATCTCCTGCGGACCACCACGAGATGGCACCAGGGGCAGCCCTACGTGCAGCTGGGAAGTGCTGCTTCCCCAGGATCCCCGTACAGAGTTGAAGTGCCTGCTCTTACAGCGAGAACATAACAAAGTTGTTGATCTGTAGTTAAACAGGGCCGTGTTTCAGGGCTATTACGGAGTAATTATTTTCCATGGGTTCTGTAAAATCCGGATGGTCAGTAGCTGGGGGGAAAAGCACTGGTTTATAGATAGTGCTTCTGAAGAAATTGGTATGAAAAGCAGAAAGGATACTTCCAAGTCTAAAACATTAGATGCATGTTAATTAAAATATTGTACAAATTCTTAATTTCTTCAGAGTTTTATTGCCAACTTTTATAGTTGCCAGCTGTTTCAGGAATATTAGAGACAAAGCAAAAATGAGTGATATTTGTGTATCATTAGTAGCAATAATAACAATAAACAACATACAATTTGCAATCAGAACGTTATGTATAAACACTTCGTGTTCAGCTAAATAATACATCCACGATGATTACTGATACGAAATCTTGTGTTTGTAGGATAACGGGGAAGGCATCTGTCACTGCCAGGTTCTAAGGTTTGGGCTGCTCCGTTGCTGCCAGGAGCTGCTTTGTGATTACTTCTTTCCAGCAGTATTACTTGTAATGAATGTCCTTGAGTGGTTCTGGAGTGGAAATAAAAAATACACACCTGTTTCCCACTTGTAGCACCAGAGCAATCCCTTCCAACTCCTATTTGACTTGTTCATCTTGCTAGGACTCATTGTGACATTCCTCAGGCTGTTTCAGACCATTCCTGTTTGTTTGTCTTTCAGGAGTTAGGTGCTGGACAAGGAAAATGGGGAGCTGTTGCTGGGTGATTTAGTGACAGTAGACACAGTACCCAGAGTCTCCATTGCCTCTTGACCATCCTGATTTCCAAGGTCCATGTGAGGAAGTAGAATGAGGAGAAGAGGCAGGAGCAGTGGGTAAGGATCAAGGCAGGGGTTACTTTGTAGGGCTCGACCCATACAAATTCACAGGATCTGATGGAGCCCATCCCTGATGGAGAGAGAACCTGCTGGTGCCCTCACAAGGCTGCTGGGACATCTTCCATGACCATCTTTAGTGGAGAGCAGGGAAATTCCTGGTGGCTGAAGGAAAGCACAAGTGTTGCCCCCCATCTTCAAGCAAGGCCTGGGAAACAATGTAGGGAACTGCAGGGAGTCATCCTTGCTTCTGTGTGTCGGAAGTCACACAATGAGTCCTCCAGGAACGTGTTTCTGGGCACATAAGAGAAGTAGTTGGGAATGGTCTGTATAAATGTATGAATTTACTGGAGTCAGTCACACCTGACCACCAGGACTGCCCTGTGTGATAAAGTGGCTGAATTTGTGGATGAGGAGAGAGTAGTGTGTGTTTTTACCTCAACTCAGCAAGCTCTTCAACACTGTTTCCCACCCTGTTTTGATAGCAAGGTTCAGGGTGTTGTGGGCTGGGTAAAGCATTGACTGGTGGATTGGGCTCAGAGGGAGTAGTGGTCCTCAGTGTGTAACAAGATGACTTCCAGGTAGAGTCTGGTGACAAGAGAAATGCTGCAGGGATCTCACCTGGCATCTTGAACATTTTGCCAGTGACCTGAAGGAGACAACTCAGTGCATTCTTAACATGTTTGCAAGTGACCCCATGTTGGTGAGAACCGGCTGGTGAACTTGGGCATGGGGCTGCTGGAGGAACAGGTCCGTGGAATTTTACAAGGACAAAGGCAAAGACCTTTTTAATATCAGAAGTTTCCTTTAAAGCAGCTTAGTACTCCAGCAGAGATCTGTGACTTACCTGGGGGTCAGGTTTGCACTCGTGCATGCCAGAAGGTCGCACTGGACCATGGTGGCTGCCCAGGGCATGCCAGGCTTGCATTGCTGGCTCTGGCTCATCAGAGATCCAGAGCGAAGAAACAGGAGCAGTGGCTTGTGCAGCTGATGTGTTTTAGGGGGTTAATCAGATACCTGTTATATTTTTGAATGTGTTAATTACTGCTTCCCACTGCAGAGAAGTTGCTTGTTTCTGGGCAAGGAGTAGCTTGTTGAGTGGGGTGTCAAGGAGACAAATGGTGAAGTCTTGCAGCTCAGGCTCCAATGTTTTCAGTGAACCATGAAACAGATATTGTACCTTGTGTGCCGAAGGACAAGGAGCTTTCATCTTTAATTATGGACTGCTGCCTATGAATGAGGAATAAATACATTACAAGGCTTTTGCCTTGTTTGGTTTCCAACTGGTCACTTGCCAGAAGATTCTGCTACTTTAATATCCATGCATGTATCCTCTGAAATAATGTCCTGCACAAGAGCAGACCTCTACTGTGATTTTACAGTCTAGTGAAGGGTTTTGTAATTCAAAACTCTTCTCAGCCTGAGCAGGATCAAGTGACTTTTTTTCCATGTCTGGCAATTACATTATTCATTTCAGAACAACATTAAAAACCTGGAAAGCGTAACTGCTGTGTTCAGGGTGAAATCTGTTACTGTTTATCACAAACCTGAGATGTGAAAGGGCTGATGGCTGCAGGGAGATTTGTTGGTGCCTTTTTGCCTGCTTTACTGAAGGGGTTTTTGCCCTTTGAAATGTGGTCGCCATCTCATTTTTGGCTTGTCACTACACTGAGGTGACAGAGTTCCCACTTTCCAGTAGAGGGGACAGCCTGATGCATGTGGCATATCTCTGGATTTCAAATTCACTTTTTGATATTTTCATGTTCCATTTATCTAAAGTAATGCAAATTTCTCATGACATTTAAACACTGATAATATATTTTGTAAGCTTTAAAAATTAATTTTAAAAGAGTAAATTGATTGAATTTTTTATTTGTTTTGCTATTTCTGCCCCCTGCCCCTTCTCCAGATTCTGATTTATAAAGCATGAGGAGCCTTTTTAATGCTCCTGGTACTGAATTCCTTCTCTAGGAAAATGCCTTATAGAAGAAATTTTTTAATGTGATGGTATTGAGGCACTGGAACAGGTTGCCCAAGGAAGTTGTGGATGCCTCTTCCCTTGAAGTGTTCAAAGGTAGGCTGGCCTTGAGCAACCTGGTCTAGTGGGAGGTGTCACTGCCTGTGGCAGGGGAATGAGATGGTCTTTGATTTCCCTTCCAACTCAAACCATTCTGTGGTTTAAAATCTCTGTGTTAGAAGCCAGTCAGTGTCAGTCCTTGTTCAGGACAGGGCTGCCTGGCTGGCTGCTTATCCACTGTCTGTGGTAGCTGCAGAAATCTGGGAATGTCAGTATGGTGTTTGAGGACACAACCAAATGAGGCATCAATAGTTTCCTTCTGAATGCTGAAGGCAGCAGGAACCGTGGAGGAACAGGAATGGGAACAACACATAGTGCAGAACAAGGATTTAAAACACCTTTGTTAACGCCTGGTTCTGTACTGGGGCTGATGCCATTGCTCCTGCAGCATAAACTGGAAAGAAACTCCCAAGTATTGTGATTTTGTTGAAACTGAATTTCAGTTAGTAAAGCGCAGAACTTCTTTCACAGACAGGAGGATGCCAGTCCAGAGAGATGAATGCAATATAAAAATCCCCAGCAGCTGGGGACTGGAATTTCCTAAAGAGTGGCACTGCCAGCTGGCTCCTGAGGGGCTTCAGGGCTGACACAAGCTGCTGCAGCCTGAGGGAAACACTGCTGGTGCCAGAGAGGAGGGGAACATGGTGGATTGGAGCATCATTGTCCAGAGCTGCTTTGTGCCTTAACACAAGGGAAGTTTCAAATTGTCAGAGCAATTTTTATATTTCAGCTTTTTATTGATTAACAAAGCAGTACCTCACAGAAGGCCACTATACTCATCTATTGGCACAGTCTTATGTTTTATGTCCCACCATTTCTGGATATGTGAGAAATCAGGATGTATTTCAGAGAGGAGTAGAGGATGAAAAGAGCTGATTAATTATTAAGAGATTGCCTTAGCAGCTCACACTGTACAGATGGATGAAACCAGCAAGCTGTCTTTTCAGCAATATGGTCCTTGGGGGAGACTGAGCCTACTGAAAAATACAGATCAGCACCCATGCTGCTGTGGACTTCCTCTGCTTTAGTAATTATACTATTTTCTATAGAGCAAGTATAGCATACACATCATATATATATATGTAGTAAATATAGTATTTTCTAGCTCTTAAGAAAGAAGTTGAGCTCTCATGAACGCAGTGCCAGTTTCTTACACTTGTGAAGGCTGGAGCTTTAAAAGCACCATGGATGGCACGGTCACGTTTGAAACACTTCCAGGCAGAAGATTACCAGAAGGTTGGGTCATCCTGTGGCTGTGTAAGAGTGGGGGCATTGCAGTGTGGAGGCTGCAGGGCCAGTGTGGGTATCTCCCAGGGTTTCTTTGTTGCTGCTAGGAAAGATGTGCTGCTTCAGGTTCCTTTCTGCAAGATGTAAGTTGTCATGCTGGCTTCTTTGCAAAATGCCTGGAGGCTGACTAATGAAGTTGTTTATTGTATCAGGAGCAACATAAAATCATAATGGCTCTTGGAGGGAATTTTTAGAAGCTGCATTATCCTTTGAAAGGAAGATGAAATCCTTTGGAAGCCAGATGTTCTTAAGGATGTAAATACCCTCTTTTCAGGCAAAATCATTAAGCCCAACTTTCACAAGCTTTACCTTGGCAAGGTAATGTGAGGGAAGGTGGAAAAGCAGACAGGCACATTCCTCCTTCCCGAGTTTTCCTGCATAAAGCATTATGTCATCCCAGGCACTGGCTTAGGAGTCCCCAGCATGGATGCTGGGTGTCCTGGAGTGGCCACTGCTTGTCCCATTGCTGCGTGTTTCTCCTCATTTTAACGAGCTGCTCCACAAGCCTTTTGTGCTGCTGTCTTCTTTATTTAATTTTAAAATTACATGGTATTTTTATCACAGGCATCTCATGCTTCTTGTAAGGCAGCAGAGCTCCTGTGGGGCTGCAGGCCCTGCAGTGCTGTTCCTGTATCCATGGGCCAAAATCTCCTAAGCAAAGCCCAGATGTTTGTTCTGCAGGGGAATGCACTGTCCAGGTGTGAAAGGGTTCGTATCTGGTTTTCCTGGAGCTTTTCCTGGAGCTTAGAACCAGTCTGGTTACTGGAGGAGAACCGGTGTGTGCTGTTCAAGCCAGCCTGACTCCCTCTGGAGCTGCCGTGCAGGCTGGGCTGCAATAGCCTCCTGCTGGTGTCTCACAAATGTCACCCTGGCGCTGGCCCCAGCTGGAGGCAGCGGGGGTCTCGCATCATGGGACAGCGGCGTTCTGAAAAATGCCCTTACAGTGGTGCTTAGGAGACCAGGTCTCCCCTGTCCTTGCTCTCCCCGCACCTCCTCATCACCTGCAGAAGCCGGTTTGAACCCGGGCAGTCCCTCGGGAGGACAGAGGGAGGAACTCTTTTGTCAAAGCAGCAGGACAGGGACATTAATGCGCGGACCTGTCGCGGGGCAGCACCTGCAGACCCGGGAGCATCCTCAACTCCAGGCAGCAGCCTCGAGGGCTTGGAAAAATCCCTGCTTGCGTAAGCACTACTTAGCGTTACTAGAGGACTCTAATCTTATTGAGCAACAACTGTTTGGGGTGGTGGGGGCAGCGTCGGTCCTGTTGATACAATATATATACATAATCACGGAGTGGGCATGCCCAAAATGCACGCTTAAAACTCAGAGTGTTTCTAGAATATCGAATCTGGAATTTAGGTTTTGTTCTTGTCTTTCCACTGTTAAACCTGTTAGGCTCCATCCAGTGACTCAGCAGGTACTTTGCCATTTGTCTGCAGGGAAATGCAGCAACAGCCTATTTGCTCCAGCCCTGCTGCCAGTTTAATTTCTGCGGTATCTCAACAGCTCAAGTCAGTATTCCAGATCACATTTATTTGGGTGATAAAGTCGCTTGCCATATTCTGAACACCTGAAACAAGGAAATTTTTGTGTCTTTTCAGCACTCAGTTCCAGTCTTTCACCCAGCTGGCACTGGAATGTGGAGTCTGTGGGGCAGCTTCTCAATGTTTTTAAGAACTGAAATGTTATTACTACTCCAGCATTCATATGCTGTAACCCAGAAGCCCAGCCCCTTGCTCCCCCCAGATTAAACATGCTTGCTTTGAGATGTCCCTGCATCTGCAGTGCTCAGAGAGAATCTCTGGAAGCAGGGAGCAGATGTGACTCATTTCGGATGTGTGTGGATGCAGCCATGCTCACACACATGGTGACCCATGCCCTGAAGCACTGGGAGCAGAACAAATGGCAAGAAAAGCATTTCTGTCTCTGACTGGATTCCAGCATGGATCTCATTTGTGTCACTGCCCCTTGCATGGGCTCATGAGTGTCACAGCTTTGCCATCAAAATCTTTTTGAAAATGTCAGCTTTGAAGTGATATTGTCAGCAATGCAGGCTGTGGGGTCAGGGGGCAGGAGCAGAGCTGGGGCACTTGCAGAGGAAAGTCACTGCCCAGCAGCAGGACCTGGAGGTGCTCACAAGTGATGACAGGCAAAGGCTTCACTGCCCGTCATTAGCATATGTTTTGAATCAGTGAAACAAGAATTGACACACTCTTGAGCGGACGGGTTGGGAGACTTTGCATTCAGGGAGCTGTCACCCAGGGAGACACCTGTGTCCCAGGAGGCTATGTCTGCTGCCCAAAGTATTTTTCTGAGGACTCTCAAGCTGTTGTTTACCTGCACAGAGCAGTGGAGGCCACACTTGGTTCTACTCTGGAGCACCTCGTCTGCGAGGATGTGTGTGAAGGGGCCCCCTGCGGCAGGCACAGGCAAGTTCTCCAAGCACTACTCTGCGAAAATTTTGGAGGGGGGGGGGGTGCAGAATTTGGTTTTGATGTGTTACCCACGTAGAGAGGCTGTGCTTGCCCTGAGGTTCAGCAGGGTCAACCCCAAATCTTTGCATCCCACCTGCCTCAGCATGCTGGGACAAGACAGCTCTGGATGTATGGCTGTGTTTGCACTGTCAGAATGAACCACCGTGGCTCACATTGTCCTGTTCAGTGCTCTGGTCCAGGATGGGTGAGAAGGAGCCTGAGGTGCCAGTGACCTACACTTTGAATGAGGCATGTGAAGAGGAGAGCAGCCAACTTGTGCTCCTTGCTTTTATTGATGTGCCTTGGCGGGGGTTGTTTCTCTCTGGGCTGCATGGGCTCATCAGGATGATTTTCAGCTGCTCCCATGTGGAAAATGTTTTCCACATGGCAAAGTTGTTTGTTTCCACAGACAAGTAAACGGTTTCAGTTTGCCCATTTCCAAATGTCTCAGTTTGAGCAGAGCAGGTGAGTGGAGGAGATGAGCTGAGAGTAACTCTGCTTTTCAGATGGTCCAATTCATCCAGATCACTTGGTGTGGATTATAAATGAGATAAATGGGAATGCACTGTCTATACATCACATCAACAGGGTATATGCAGTTACAAGGAGCAGGGCTCAGGTCTGGGCATTTTTATTGCCATTCCAAGGAACCCTGTTTACTGTTTCCCCTGTTTGAAAGAAGTATGGCCAAGTACCACACATATTCAGGAAGGGTTTGATTTGGGTTAAAACCAAACTGGTACATGGAAAAAACTCTTGGTGTTGTTCTACCTGTCCTGATGCAAAGGGATTGAGGGTTTGGTCTATTCACCCTTCAAAAATAAAGACTGGAAATTTAAAGAGTGATAGCAGGCATTCATTTACTTAAACTAAAGGAACTGAATGGTGCAAGAACCATTGGCTAACTGATGTCCATGAATACCTTTGAGCTAGGAATGGGAAGTTTCTGTCAGCAGGGTGGAACTCCGGGACTTTCAGGTGCTTTCTGGAGTTCTAGGAGCTCTAGACTGCTCTTCACTAGCAGCCTCTGGAGCTTCAGCCTGAAACCCTCATCAGATACAGTGGTTTGTGAGATGAGTGACTGTGCTGATTGACCCAAGTCCCTCCCAGTCCTTATTTATGTATTCTTGGGATTTTTATACATTTCTCATGACAGAGCTTACACATAAGAGCAGAGCTGGGCACTTGGCTGGCCAAGCAGAGAAAGAAGGAGCCAGAAGATACTAGCATAGGCCAAAGAGTTGGGACTGTCTGGGAAAGGTTTGAGAGCAGTCCCCCCACCTGTGTGTCTGCAGATATCCTGCATTGCCCTGGGGGCTGGCTGTGCTGACCTGGCACTGCTTCTGGTACCATCTCCCTTGGCCTAGGGCTGGTCAGGTCCTCTGGGCAGCCCCATGTGCTGTGGTGTTGCAGGAGATGGGGTCGTGGTCCTGCTGTCTCTGTACCTGACACTGCACCGTCGTGCACCTCAGCAGCCAAGCCTCACAGTCCTGTGACGTTGGGAAGCAAGACCTGATTCCCAACCACTGGGCAGATGTGGGCACCTGGGAGCACCACAGACCTGTGCTGCCTTCAGCTGATAGAGGTGAGAAACAGAGCCCCAGAGGTGCTCAGCACAGCCCCTGGCACTGGACACTGCTGTCCCCACCAGGGACACGTGTGCAGGAGCCATGACGGCTGCTTTGGCCTTCGGTCCTGCACCCAGCTCAGGAAGAGCCACGTCGAGGCTGGAGGGCTCTCACATCCCTGCCCTGCAGTGAACTGGGCCCATGCACTGTGCAAACCCAGTGACTGAGACCGGGAGTGCAAAGCGTTTGTTCTGCACTCTGAGTGCCCCCTGCGCACCCACCGGCGGGCGGTGAGCGGTGAGCCCGTGTCCCGGGGGGATGATCCTGCCCCCGGGCAGCGATGGCATCCCTGTGCGCCTGGAAGATCGCGCTGGCGAGACCCGGGGCCCGGCGGTGGGTGGGAGGCGGCTGATGTCAGCGCAATGGACCCGTATCTGTGGCAACCGGGATAAATAAATAAATAAGGCGCGTGTGCCGGAGCAGGAGGCGCACAAGCCGCTGCGCTCCTCAGCACAGCCCCGCTGAATATCCCTTAAGCGGCTTAGCAGCCGTGCTCCAGTTTGTTACCTGCGCGTCTGCCGGCTGCCTCAGAGCATCCAGACCCCTCGGCGGGGACCCCGGGAGCCTCCCCCTCTCTTCATCCCTCCCTCCTCCTCCTCCTCCCTCCCCGGCACTGGCAGTGGTTTGCTCCGAGCATCCAGAGCTCGATGCGAAGCCGCTGCTGGACGGTGAATTTCGGTGGTGCCGAGCAAGGCCGGAGGCGGCTGTCCCCATCCCCAGGGCAGGCAGGTGTGTGACCGCCCAGCCCTGCCCGCAGCAGCCGAGCCATGCCGGGAGTGCTGTAGCCGAGCCGGAGATGGATGGTGTCAGCAGCAACAGGAACATGTCTTACAGTAGATGGAGTTACAACAGGTATCGTCTCTCTTGCTTTGGTTTGTTGTTTTCTTTTTTTTTCTTTTTTCCTTCCTGATATTGTAAAACCATCACACTCTTTATATAAACAGAGATGGGGAGCCCTCTTCAAGGAAGCAAAAGCCTTTACTGATGCTGCTTTTCCAGCCTTGGGACACTCTGTGTTCCCAGTAACTCCAGCAGCAGTATGTGATGATGTTTAGCGGGTGTTTTTCTGGAAACCAGGGTGGGAGTTTCACCCTGGGGTGGCCAGACTGGGATTGCTCCCAGCCCTGAATGCAAATGTTTCCCAGGCTCTCTCCTCTGAGCAGGGCTCTGAGATGCACTGATCACCTCAGAGCCACCCAGACTTCTGAAAGGTAGTCTGTAGGAATCGCTGCTCAAAGCTTTCAACAAATATAAACTAAAGCTTGGGAAATGGAGGTGGCAGGGAGCCAGGATATGGCTAAAGAGTGATGTTTTCAAGTAAGCACTGTGTGCAGTCTGGGTACCACAGAGCAAAGAGGGCTGAATTTGGTGTCTCATTGACACAGTTGAAATATTCCCACTGTGTTTCATACCAGCTTGCATGCTTTTGCTCTTGCCTGAAACAGAAATTTATTGTAGAATTAGTTTTGTTTTTGTGTGACTGACAGGTTCTTCTAGCCTGGATCAAAAAAAAGAGGTACAAACTTCATACTCTTTTTTTTATTTCTTTGTTTTGTTTTGTTTTATTTTGTTTTTGTCTCTGTTACACCTGAAATGCTAAGCATAAGCAACGTTAGCATCCCACTGAATCACTACCACAAGCCACCACAATATTCTGGAGAAATAGCCCTTGGAAGTGGTTTTCAGTGCTTAACCAGGTATTCAGCATTGCCCACGCTGCCTGGATGCGTGGGTATGTATGTTTTATATGTGCATCTGGAGAGTTTCACTCATTTTTGGTGCATTCCCACTGCCTCAGCAGTAAAAATACAGATGCAGTGGTGCCAATGGAACAATATCTTCTTTTTTAAAAAAAGTGTATGTGTTTATGTGTACATAAAACTGAGTTATACAACAAGCTCTGATTTTATGCGTGCATTGTCCCATGCAGAGGATCCCTTCCATCTGATGCCACGTCCTCAAAGAGCAGCAGTCCTGAAGAGCTCAGTCTGCCCCATGCAGCCCAAGTTTACAGCAGTTTCAATATTCCTACCCTACAGTAAACAAGCCAAACCTTTCACACAAACTCCTCTTGGAGGTTTTCTCCCAGTGCTATCACATCGTGATCTAACCTTATGTATTACTTGCAATCTATTTCTCCAGTTTTCAGTCTTCCTGACCCTGACAGAGAAGTCACTGATGAGTGTTCATCAGCCTTCGCCTGGGAACACTCTGCACTTGTGTGTCCACCCTACTTGGCTCTCCTACGTCATCTGGGGGGATAAATACAGCATTTCAGTGCCCAGGCTGGTTTTTGGTGGCCTGTTTTCAGATTTGCGGATTTTTCCTAATAAATCCAACTGTGTATTATATATATATCTCCATATCCATATCCATATATATATATATGTGCACACACATTTCAGTGCTGTGAGGATGAGGAGTGAATCACGGCTTTTACTCAGTCTTCTTCTGAAAACCAGTGCAGAGTTGCTGTCTCAGGCTGAGCCTGCCCTTCCACAGCCATCTTGTGCCCAGGTTCCTGGCAGGAGAAGGAACTAACTCTCTTTCATCCCAAACCCTGGTGGCTGATGTTTGCTTTTGGATCATGTCCCAGCTTTGGTTTTGCTCACCAGCGGCCACAGGAATCCCAGCTGCTCTTGGGGTGGCAGCTCTGTGGCAGAGACATGTGGGACAGCCCTGTGAACAGCCAAGAACTGTGAGAAGGCCAATGTATTTTTCTTGGGAAAAAGAACACCCAGGTACTCCTCTTGTGTTGGCATCATGAATCAGCATTGCAGGAATAGAGGGACAGGGCCAATAGAGCAGGTGCTGCCTCCCATAAACACAATTGCATCCATAATTAGAAAAGAAACCAGGCATCATCTATAAAGTTAATTAAACTAAGGGATTGGCCTTTGGACTCTGTAAGATGCCTTCATGGATTTTTCCCCATGGAAATGAGGGGAGTTGCTGTGTCCCTTCTGAACGGCCACACGTGTGTGCAGCTTGCAGGTATTTTTGTAATGGGGTTTATTTGACGTTTGTTGTGTATCTCAGCATTTGGCCCTGTGATTGTGGTATTCCCTTGGGCTTGCTGCCCAGGATACCCACAGGTTGTTCCTGCAGATAATTTGTGCAACCAAGAGCAAGTCCAATCACTTGACTGCAAAAGTCAAGGCGAGGGAGCCCTGCCCAGCACAGTTCCCCTCAGCTGCTCTCCTAAGCAAGGGGAAAGTTCCCCACTCCCTCCTCCAGCTTAGACCCGTGTGTGTGTGGAAAAGAAGCAGGTACAATTGGAAAAGGCTCTTAATGATCACATTTGGCATTTCCACACTTGGTTCCAAAAAGTTGGCCTTATCCTGTGGCCATCTTTGCTCTCCTCCGATTTTAGTGCTGTTGTAACTCCCTGGTCACTCTGAACATTGCCAGCTGAAAGCACAGGACAGACAGCAATTTAAACAAAAACTGGGGATATTTTGAGAATCCCAGAAACTCTTGGGAACTCTGGGTTCAGATGGCTAACTTCGAGAGTAAAAAAAGCTTCTCTTAGCCTTCTGTCCTTGGTGACAAGCTATTTATTGGACAGTTTATATTCAGTTTCTGTTTGGTTTCTTTTCCTCTTGACCATCACACTACCTGGTCATCGTGCTTGTGGCCCCTGGGTGTGCAGAAATGCTCATCTTTCAGGGCAGAGTGAAATTGTTCTCTTCCAAGCTTTCAGTGTTCAGTGCTGGTGCAGGTTTTGGCAGCTGGGCTGGTGCCCATCAGCACTCTTGCTGCCTCCCTCCAGCTTTGTTTGGGAACCATTGCTCTTGGAGATGCTTGAAACCTCCTTGTGTTGGTGCTATCTGTAAATAGAGGTGGCAAGTGGAGGTTTTACCCAGTGCTTCTCATCATTCCCAGGTGGAAATGAAAGCTCAGGAAATATCATTAAGATGATAGGAAGGTGAAAATGGGGAATAGCCTTTGCCTCCTTTAAGGCTGAAGAGCCATTCTCATGAGCTGGAACACCTGAGTGTTCCTAGCACTCACAGAAGCTGGTGACCAGATTGTGAAATGCTTAAACCTCAACAACGCCACCCAAATTTGACCACTGAAGGTCACAATGGTGCTCATGAAGGCTTGAGGGAGCTCTGATACCATTCATGTAGTTGAATTCAACTGAAGGCACTATTTAGGAGAGTGCGCAGAATTCAGTCAATCCACGGGCACAGAAGACCAGTTTGAAATGAATTATATGGGCAAGTACTGCAGAATGGGAATTTGCAGTCCACATTTGGAAAAATTGTGCAAGGAATCAGTGGTTCGCCACGATTTTGCAAGTTTTTTCATGAATCAATGGTCTGTGCTTAGCTCTCATGGCTAGTCCAGAAGAATTTCTTCAGGAGCAGCAGGGAGTTTTGCAGAAGGAACAGGTAACCTTCACATCATACCTATGCATGAACAAAGATTTTTTTTTTTACAAAAAACCAACAAACCAACAAGCTGCAGCAAAATACCAGATGTGAAGTCATCCCTCCTTTCTCACATCTCTTCCTGACACCAATACATCCATAGTTTTTCCCCCCTTTTCTCTCTGTTTTGTCTCCAGATCTACTTTTTATTTCTTTTCTGGAGGGCTTCAATGCAGCCATCCTGACGTCAGTAATTACCACAAATGAATGATAGCAGTTTTATCCACCAGCATTTGGAAGTATATTTTGGGAAACCTACTCTCAGGATGTTTCAACTGTTGGAGACAGCTTGAAACTTTTTTCTATTGATCTGTATCTTTGTTCTGTTCTGGATATCACTGTTGTTTTTTTACTTCCTTTTGAAGCTGCTATTTGTGGTTTTTGCCTTTTTTAGCCTGTGTTGAAAAGCTGTGATAGTGCATCTGGGTCATGGTGTTGGAGGGTTTCGATCTTAGATCTTTGTTTTTGAAGGTTTTTAGTCTCCTCTGCCTTGATTTTTCTGGGACATGCTTTCATCAATGAGTAAATAGGGGCTGTCCTCCAAACTTCATCCAAAAAAAGTTGTCTTAGAGAAACTTAACTTTCTTTTTCCTTCTCTTCTTTGAAGTAGCATCTGTGAAACCCTGAAGTATGTACATGTTGGTTGCAGTGAGTGAACTTTAACTACACCAAAGAGCAGCTCCTCTCTTTTTGCAGCCAAGCCACCCTTCTCTCCTCTGCCTTCTTGTGTCTTCAGGTGTTTCCCCCTGGGTACCTTTCAAGCTGTAATCACTGGACAAAGGATCTGGGAGAACACAAAGAGGAAGTTGTTCTGCGGGACAAAAGGAGAGGTAGAATAAGCCAACCCTCAAGTGAAGCCAGAATAAAACATTCCTGTAACAGACACAGAAATCCTTATAAGTTTATCAGTGTTGTGCATTTAGTTTGCTGGAATTAGGTTCTTTGTTTTTTTTTCCTAATAAAGCATCTTAATTCAATGACATAGGAGAAGCTGGAGTTTGGGAGTGATGTTTCTTTCCATAAGCCAAGGCACTAGGAATGACCTGAGGTGAGTTCATGTGCATCCTCCCGTGCTCAGGGTGAATGTTTTGCATTGGTTGGCTGCACATCCTTGGAGTGTGTGAATTCTCCAGAGACTTGTAACAGCCTTGCAGAGAGGTGTGGGAGAGGAAACTTCAGCTCCCGCTTCCTTGAAGAAGAAATTTTAAGGCTTCTTAAACAAAAGTAGCCCGAGAATATAATTGAAACCTACTTGGCTCATGTACCTACAGCATGACAATCCTAACAAATGTAAGAATTTCTTCACTGAAAGAGTTGCAAGCACTGGAACAGGCTGCCCAGGGAACTGGTTGTGTCTCCATCCCTGGATATATTTAAAAGCCATGTTGATGTGACACCTCGGGACATGGTTTAGTGGTGGACTTGGCAGTGCTGGTTTAATGGTTGGATTTGGCCTCCATGGTCATTTCCAACAGAAGGGATTCTGTGTTGGTGTTTGGAGCAGTAAAATTCGCAGCCAGCAGCTCAGTTGTGACACCGAAGCGTAAAGGACTGACTTTTTAAAGGAAAGTCAGTGTTACAGCTAGTCTTCAGTTTATCCATAGTGACGTTGTAACGTAAGTTAGGAATTTTCAGTAAGAAGGAGATAATCACTTGAGTCTAAGCTTGCAGTAAAAATCGACACAAAATGTACACATCTTCTGTCAGTATGGTTATAGACATCTAGAAAAGTTCCAAGGTCTCTGCAAAGCTTTGTGCTCAAATCCTGCCTTCAGGTTGTCCCTTGAAACATACAGACAACTCAAGCATTTCTTCAGGGTAGAAGGAGGAATAGGAAACCAACAAAACTGTCATGAAGAGTGATGTACCACAAGAAATGCTTCTCTGGGTCTCTTATGAGCCCTTTTCGCTTTCCTTGCTCTGTGGTCTTATCACACTCTCCGTATGAATGCCTTTTGTTACCATATCTCAAAGACACATTAAGTGCCTCGTCTCTGGTGCTGGAGCATGTGCTCCATCACTCTCTGCTGTGCCTGAATCCATGCACAATGCAGGGAAGATAGAACACCACAGCTCTGAGCTATCAGATACCCTTTGTGCTCTGGCTGCAGCTCACAGCATTAGGTTATGTCTTAAAGAAAAATCAACCACGTAGCTCATGGTCTGCATTACCATAAAAAGAAAATCTTTTCTCTCTCCAATACGTAACTTAGGTAAATGCCACTACTAATGGAAGTCTGAGGAATAATGTTCATGACTGAACACCAACAGAGATGGTTTTCCCCTTCAGAAATGTATCGGGACAGAAGAGCCATCCCAGCTGTTGACACAGTGGGATGTCCTGTTGAGATGACCAGGCTGAGTTCAGCCAGCAGCCACCTGTATTTGTAGAAGAGGGATGTTAGCCAGTGCTTGGTTATATCTGAAATGCTTAAATGCTGAGGTCAAGAACAGGGGAAGATTCCAAGAGCTTGTATGAAAACAAAGATGCTCCCAGAGTAGCAGAGGGCTTTGAAGAGCAAATTGTCAACAAGTCAGCTCAAAATCAATTTCAAAAGTAATTCTAAAGTTGTAATTTGTCTTTAGAAGTATACTACGTAGATGATAAGACAGGTAAGTCACCTTGCTTGAAAAAAACAATATTATTTCCTTATTTTTATGAGCTTGCTGTGTTATGCGTTTGATTCCTTTTATCCTGCTGGCGCTGTGGTGTGTTACAGTCCTGTTACTGTGACAAACTGCCACACTGTGTCAAACATCCAATTACTCACTTTCCTGTCGGGTAAATGTGCCAGTTCAAGTTCCTCCACCAATCTGTGGGTCCTTAGGGAGACAAGATCATGCCTAGATGTAATTCCAGAGGCAGTGTCCTTCTGTTTTGGAAACAGTCCAGTTTGTTCTGAAGTTTCACTGTTTCATGCACCCCCAGCACCCTTTTCCTCCACACTGTGCCTTTCTGCTGCCTGTGAACACAAAGGGCTGTTTGGAAGGTGGAACTGTTCCTCATGGCCCCTCCAGACACTGATGTCATTGATATTAGTGCTAAACTACTGATCTGTTCTTGAGGAATTGTGTGCAAGTTCACCTAGATTCACTCTTGTCTTCGCAGAGTTTGCTGGCAATCATTTAAAACATATTTCTCAAAGTGAAACTTTTCCAACTTGCAAATCCTGCTTGAAGATCCTGCTCAGACATCTTCTGCTGGGACTCCTGGAGTATCAAAGCCAATTCCTTACTGTGGCTTTTCTAGATATGCTCTCACAGGTTGTTTTGCAGAGTTGTAACCTAAAATCCTACTGAAAGCCAGGGAATTTGCTTTGTTGGTGAAAGATGCTCCCAGAGAGCTTTCTGGGGAAGGCTGCATAAGGAAGAGGTCTGGAGGGACTCAGCAGGGGCTATCAGTCAGAGACTCAGTCCAGGAGAGGCTGGCTCCACACAGATTGTTTTGCCTGTCTGCAGGATGCTCTGGTTTCTAAGAATATAACTCCATTTTTGCTTCAGTCCTCACTTGAATTCTTTTTTAACACAGGACTATTGAAGTACAGCTGCATGGGCTTTCCCAAACTGAAGTTTTTGCTTGAAGTTAGTTTGTCCCTCCATCATATTTCTTTTCATCTCAGACTAGAAAAGATTTTTTGGTAGGAAGGTGCAGATGAATCAGAAGCAGGAGATGAGGAGAGGGGCCAGTGGGGAAACCGGGAGCTGTTCATTATTAAACACTGTAGAGCAGGTGAGCTGATTTTTATGTACATGTGAGGCAGTGCTGTGACCACGAACGAGGTATGTGGTCAGTGGATTTGGTTGGGTTTATTTGGGTGGGTCTGAGTAAATCTCAGCGGAGCTAACTTGCACAGTGCAGATTTCTGGAGGTGAAAAAAAAGTGGCCTTCTAAATGATGAATAGTTTATAGCCTTGTCTTACTAGCAACAAGTGAGTAACAGGTAAATGCTGAGAGGGAGCTGGGAATCAGTGGGTTTGGAGCTGGACTTCAGTGTACTGTGTGAACAGAAGACTTGAAGGTCCTGGCAGTAGCTTCCCTTCCATGGCATTCAGTGCTTCAGCAGGCCTAAAATCCAGACACTGATGGATAAGTGTCCCCTTTTCTTGGAAGCTGTGATGTTGCCTGCTGTGGTTTTCTCCCCACCTGTGTTCTGTGTGCACAGATACCCTGCCACATTTTCCCAGTAACTGCATTACCCTCATCACCTCAAATTTCACTCCTCCCGTCACCTCCAGCATGCACCATATACACTTTCCTTTCTCTCTGGCATGCCTCATTTTTCTTCTCACCTTCCTAGAAATCCCTTGCATGTATTTAATTAGTGGGGATTTTGAAATTCAGTGTGGGCCACTCACGCAAGGAGAGAGGAGCCAGCCTGGGCTACGAACCCCGGCTGAGGCCAAAGCCCACTTAAGTCCCTTCTTACAACCCTTCTGTTCTTCTGCTAATCACAATAAGAGGATTAACTCCAGAAGTATGGGATGTTGGATACTACAGCCAAAGATGTTCATATCAGACTCTGGGCTATTTTCATTCATCCTTTTGCAAATGTAAAATGATTGCTGAAGCAATGGGTGTACTGAGCTCCAGGGCAATTTACTCGTGCTTGGAATGCAGGTGTATGAATAGCAAGGCAAGGAGCTTTGAATTAAAAAATAAGGACTAGTTTAAAATCAGAGATGAGAATTAATGTTCCAGACTTGTTGAAAACCAGAGATTTTGTTTCCACTCTCCACATGTATTTGGGAGTTTTATTACACAGATGTTGTTTGCTCTCTCTCACAAAAAACAATGAGCAACCACACGACATTATACTGCCTTTTTTTAATGTCTGAATTATACTTTGGGTGAAGGTGCACTCCTCCCATCATCTCCAGGTGCAGGTGGGCTGCTCTTTCCAAGAGAGCTGAGGCTAAGCCACAGCCATTTGTGTTCGTAATTTTCAGAGCTCCTGGAGTTGAGCTTCAGTCTGACTACAGGGATTACTAAATATATCATCTCAAATATGGCACCATTAAGTGCAAGTACACTGCTTTTTGCCTCTGAGACTGGCAAGGAAGGTGGTGATATTTTCCTGATATTTACTGTCTCCACTGGGCATCAGGTCTTGGCTGCCAATAAGGCAAAAGACCTTGCTGCCTGCAGCCCCACTCTTGTGCTCCTGGGGAAGCAGAGCCAGAATTTGTCCACCAGGCATCCTCCTGGATGGGCTGGGACTGCAGGCATCTCAAATGTGCTTGGGAGGGAAACTGAAGCTCAAACGTGGTGATCAAACTCTGTTTTGTTCACGGTAATGTCTTTATGATACATTATAAGCATTTGATTCATTCACTGGGAAATCTGCATGGACTAATAGGTCATTTTAAAATGTAATTCAAGCAAAATATGTGCAAAAGCAGAAGCATTTGTTTTGCCTATCCCTTGCAGTGAGGTTTTCCTGTTGTCTTGGCTGAGCTGTAGATTTGTTAAGATAAAGCAATGAGATGCTGAGTTAAGAGTTGAAAGAAACCTTGCTCTGTGGGGGGGAAAACAAGGATCTGTTCCCATCCAGTACACAAAACCCCACTTGTTTAGGTGCAAGCTTTCATTGTTAATTAACTAGTATGAGTGTTCTGCAGTGCTTCCCTGGCCATCCCATGTGGAGCCTTCCCACCCGGCCTGGGGAAGCTGTGCTGTGGGAACAGCCCCGCAGTTGTGGGTGCAGGGTGAGGCTGAGTGCAGTTCCTGCAATGCTGAACTCTCTTGATAGAGGAAGCTATGCATTTATCTTTGACTCAAATTGATTTTTTTGGCATTGAGGATTATCTTCCTGCTAAAAATCTCTCTTTGCATTCACCTTGCCCCTGTTGAACTGTGGGATCATCTCTATGCCATGAAGTATGTGCCTAAATCCCTTTTCTCTGGTTCTTATGAATCATGCCAAGAACAACATTGCAAAGAACATTGATTTGCATCTTATCCTTTACCTTCCTGGCTGCTTGTTTGGTCCAGACTTTGTCACAAAGAGAAGCTGCTGGTATTTTTATGCATTTATTCTTCTGATGTATTGCGCAGCATGAAAGTGCTTGTGCCTCCAGTAGCAGTGTGATGCTCCAGTAGTGGTGTGATGCTTGGAGTGTATTTGAAATTCTGGCTTCTTTACCAACAACTGCTTTTTTTCTGCAATTGTAATGTCCAAGTTTACCTTTCTGATGCCATCTCGGTCACAGTGCAGCTGTACAAAAATTCTGAATTCTCTGTAGAGTAAATGAAGTATGAACGTTTCAACATCAACGCTGGAAATATAGAGAATTTTTTTTTTAAATTAAGTTTCACTTCACCACTCTTGTGTAGGTAGTTGGCAAGTCAAGGTAGATGACTTGGATAAGAATAGGTATGGAGAGAGGGAGTAATAAAACAGATTATTTAGCAGAGAACAATGCTAGAGCCCTTTAATGAGCCTCTTCTGAAATATCGCAGGTTGAGTCTTTTAATATGGTGCAGAAATTATGCAAAAAGTTTTCTAATGATACTGAATTGTGTCCACAAGTACTGTCAACTTTTTTCATGCATAAGTTACCAGAGGTCTGTAAGTTTATAACTTATGCACCATTATGACTTAGGCACTGTCAAGTTTTTCTGTGCATAAAGTACAGCAGATTTATAACTTTTTTTTGAGGAGAGACAACTGAAAACCCTACTCCTGTGCAATGAACTATTCAAATATATGCTCACATCCTGCTGTCTGTGATATGTGGAGATTCTTAAATGCTTGTTAGTCTGACTTTAAATTCACCTTTTCCTGGATGATGTGCATGAGGCTTTGCTAAATGAAAGACAAAGAGCACAGGTACCAGGGGAAGGTCTCACTGTAGAGGTACTGATTGTTTAAATTTGAGTTCAGCTTTGTTTTGGTTACAGCCTTGTGGGCTGACATTTAACTACAGCCTCATGCTCTCTGCCCTGGTCCCAGATGGGCTTTTGAGTGCTCCGGTCTATGGATGTAAAAAGAAAAATAATCTATAGCAGAAGACAGAGAACATGGCTGAGAGGAAACAGGAAGTGTTATCCAGCATGTCTTAGGGAATTGGATTGCTGACATCAGCCAGCCGCCCTCCATCTTTTCCTCACCCATGTGTAGGAGGGATATTCCTTGTAGGATGTTGGAAGAAGAAAAGTCTCTGGAATTAGATGTTCAGAGTGAAGTTCAGTCCATGATGCTCCCTGAGAGCTGCCAGCATGCTCCTTGCTCTGCCATCTTGTTGGTTCTGTGACTGGGAACTTCACCTTTTCCTTGATGCTTTTCAGACACCCTCTGGATATTCTAGGGGACTTTTAGGGCCACTAGATGAGCTTTTTTTTAACCAAATCCATATTCTCATCCCACAGTCTGTAAAGGTCTTGGTGCAGGAAATACCCTTTTAACAATACAGGAAGTTTAGAAAGACAGTTTGTTTACTTCCATGTCTTTCAAGTCCTCTCCTCTGTATTCTTTTTTTCTGCTACTTTACTGTCTTGTCTTTTCTTTCCAGTTTTACTGCAGTTACATCCCTGGTGATGGACCATAATAAAACCACCCAAATGGGTATTATTTTTGATTCACCTTAGCCGTGGGCAAGGCTAGAGAAAATGAGGGAGGATCTCCACAGCTTTTCACTTCCCTTAGCTGTTTTGTGAAGGATTCAACAGCCTCCTGTATTGAATCTCGATAGTGCATTGTCACACAGCTGGCCAGAGAAACACGAGCTGCTATTTTGAGGTATTTGGTCACATTCTGAACTGGTGTTAGGGTGTGGTGGTTGTGCAGTGAGAGCACGGCTTTGCAGAGCTGGAGGCTTTGCACATGGTTGGTGAGCAGCCAGGCACCCCTGCAGCACGGGGGAGCCCAGATGAGCAGATGGAGAGGAGCCCTGCAGAGAAGTTCTTGGGAATAATGATGGATGAGAGGCTGGACATGACCTGGCAATGTGTAAATGTGCATTTGCATCCCAGAAACTGCCCATATCCTGGGCTGCATCCAGAGCCCTGTGTTGCCATGCTCTTTCAGCCTTCTGATGTTTACCTTTGGGAAATTCTTTTCTCACGCATTTTCTGTAAACTGTAGAATGCTTACATTCTTTCATGGAGGAGGAGTTCTCTTGATTGACACCTGTCTTGACCAGTGTGATTGGAGAGGTGTTGACCTTGCTTACCAATCACATTGGTCTGTTTGCTATACTATATAATGGAGTCAGTGATGTAATAAAGGAGTCCTCTTAGTCGAACTCAGGTTAGAGTCCGTGTAGTCAATCTAATGTGTCACTGCGACAGCCCTGTGGGCAGCAGGGCAGGGAGGGGGTTCTGCTCCTCTGCTCTGTTGAGAGCCACCTGCAGTGCTGCATCAGCTGGGGGATCACAGCACAGGGAGGGCAAGGACCTGTTGGGGTGAGTCCAGAGGAGGCCACCAAGATGATCAGGGGGATGGAGCACCTCTTGTATCAGAAAAGGCTGAGAAAATTTGGATTGATCAGTCTGGGAAAGAGAGGGCTTTGGGTGACCTCACTGTAGCCTTCCAGTGCCTGAAGGGAGTCTGTAACAAAGATGGAGAGGGACCTCTCACAAGGCCATGTAGTGACAGGACAATGGGGATGGCTTCAAAATGAGAGAGGGTTGTTTTAGATTGGATATTTGGAAAACCATTTTTACTGTGAGGGTGCTGAGGCACTGGCAGAGGTAGCCCAAAGAAGTTGTGCATGCCCCATCCCTGGAAGTGCTCAAGGGCAGGTTGGATGGGGCACTGAGCAACCTGGTCTAGAGGAGAGTGACCCTGGCCATGGCAGAGGGGTTGGAATGAGATGATCTTTAAAGTCCCTTCCAACCCAACCCATTCCATTACTTCTGTGATTCCCCCTATAGGAAATGACGTGGGCAGAGGTGTTGATGTCCTGCCTTTCCTCTCCCCCCCTCTCTCAAAACACCTGTTACAAAAGGGCAAAGGGAATGGGGAGTGGGGAACCTTTCTCCCAAACATGTGTCCAATTCCTACTCGTGACTTCAGCTGTGCTAAGCTTACATAGCTCCCCTGCCTCAAATCCTGCATGTGCATTCCTTTTTCCCCTCTACCTGCCAAATATACCATATTCACCTGCCTTGCTCAGTGTTTCAAGACATAATTCCTTCCCATTTTAAATTAAATCAATTCCAAAGCTCTAGTTAATGGACTAAACACACCTTTCTCCTATTTACTGGCTTAAGACACTCATCAGAAACAATATTTTCATCTCAAAGTGAGGTCTCTTCCCTGGAGTTTGCATTCTGAAACCCCCAAATTTTGGGTCTAGGACCCTCCAAACGCCCAAATTTGAGCTCTGGAACCATGAATTTTGGGTCCTGACCCCAAGTTTTGGGGTGCTGAACCCCCAGTCCCCCCAGATTTCTGATCCCCCTGATTTGGTGTTCATACTCCCCCATATCCTCAAATTTACTGTCTTGAATGCCTGATTTAGGGTCCAGGACCCTAAAATTGGGAGGTTTTGTAGTGTCTTGGGCCTCCCACACCCCCCAAATTTTGGGGTCCTGACCCCAAGTTTTGGGGTTCTGATCCCTCCAATTTTCTTCCACACTCAGAGCCCCCATGTTTGGGATCCCAGCCCCCCTCAATCCCCAATTTTGGGGTCCAAACCCCCCCCAAATGCCATATTTGGGGTCTTGAACCCTGAATTTTGGATCCTGACCCCCAAAATTTTGGGGTCGTGGTGATAATGTTGGTGGATTAGAGGGCAGGCAGCTGCTGGGACATGTCACAGGCATCACTGGAGCTGCTCAGCACTCTTTGAGGCAGAGCTGCCTGGAAACTTAGGAAACATGTCAACTGAAAATGGACTATCCTTCACTCTCCAGCTGCCGTGAAGCTGTGAGGAACCCAGTCTTGGGCAGTTTCCTGCACATTTCCCCCCATTTTGGGCTTCTTTTATGAGCAAGCCCCCGAGTGGCTGTTTGGTTACCAAGAGTAAGTATTACCAAGAAGTGTTACTCCAGAGTGCTCAGTCACTCAGCACTGAGCCCCCGTGGCAAAAAATAGCTTTATGTAGATTGCAGGAGGTACTGAGAGGAAGCTGAATCCCCTGAGGCTGCTGTAGGAGGGGGAATGAAAAGGTTTTTTTGTCCAACTATGTCATACTCATGCAGTCATGCCAAAGCGCAGTGGTGCACTGCTCCTGCTTTTCAGAGGCCTCCAGATGCATTGTTTGTCTCCAAAACAGAGATTGTTGGAAGTCCTGGTGATAAATGATAGAGCAGGCTTCCCTCCCTCCCTGCAGGTCAAGCTTTTCACAAGAAGAATAAGGAGGCTGCTAACATGAGGCTGGGATTTCTTCCTGAGACCTGCCAGATCCAGAAACTTCTTTTTTTCTCACTCAGTGCATGTTTTTTCTGATAATAGAAACTGTCATCTGTAATTGAGACTATCACATTGAAAAGTGAGAATGGTGCAGAAGTGTACGTAATTTAACTTATTCTGAGCCTGCTCATCCCCCTTGCTAAAACAGACAACATTTTTAGTAACCCTATCCAGTCCTTTCCAGCCAGCTGGAGGTTTTCCTATAAAAACAAGGCAAATCTCCACCACTTACACTGGAAGGCAGAGAGAGGGATGGTGGACACTGGGTTGCCTCCTTCAGTTTGAGCTATGCCTGATATCCTTAGTGGTCATGGACATTTGCCTTTTTTTTTTTTTTTAAGGACAGGGCAGCAACAGTGCAGGTGGATGATGTTCCATCTTAATGTGGCATAGTGGCCCCAACACAAACCTCGATTTTTTAAACATGTTTTTTAAAATGTTGTTACATAACTTGGGGTTTGTGCCCAGTGAGCTACAGGTGGGATTTGGATAAGCTGTCTAATACACCTGTTGCTGTGTGTAATTGCATCAGATTTGGCTGACTGATGTTGGTAAAATGTCATTCCTTTCCTACACCATGCACTAAAGAACTGGACAGCTCTAATAGCTAAACCAACAATTTTTCATGGGTTTATTACCACTCTGGTATCTATGACCCAACAGAGGTTTTTTATTAACCCTCCACAGGGTGCAGATCTAATAGAGTACCATTTTCTTTGTTGAGGTTTCAGTGTATTTCAGATTTCCAAGAAATGGTCCTTGAACTCCAGTTCAGCACTGGCTGCATTAAAGTTGCTTGTTACTGAGGAATTGTGAAGAGGTGGAGGATAATTCACATTCATCTTGTAAACCCTTTCTATTTTGTAAATGCAAAAGGCAGAAAACTTGAAGCAGACAGAAGGAGCATGGCATTGTATTCAAGGCTTGGTGGCATTAACAAAAATGCTGCTTTTATCATCACAAAATCATTCAGATGCTTCTGAAATATTGTTTCAGCTCCTAGTCTCTCCTGTGTGGAATGTGCAATGGCTTCTGTTATAAGGAGTTATCTTTTGTCATAAGTATGTCTCTCAAGTCACCTAGAGCTGTTTGCCAGATATACACAATAATGCCTTCTTTGGTGTTTAACAGCAAACTGATGAGATGCTCATTGCTTTACTGTCACTAATTAGGTAGTTGTTTATTTGTCAGATGCTTGATTTTCGGGTGAGCTGACTTTAAACCCAGGTCACTTGAGTTCACTTTTTAAAACCATGGTTGAGTTAACAAGTTTGCAAGTATTGGTCCTATTTTTTATGGCAAGTTTCCTGTCCTGTTATGATTGACCTGTGATTTAGGCAGAGCATCAGTCTGCTAAATAAAATCCAGGTATGTTTTTCAAATTCTAACTGTGGCATATTGTGAGCAAGCTTAGTTGATCAATCTTTGTAATTCTCGATATAAAAAGCATGTTTAGGATTAAAAAACCCTCCAAAACCTAAGTTAACAAGAGGTCTAGCATTTTAAAGGTGTAGGAAACTGGTAACATTTTGGCTGAAGGCTGAAAAAATCCCAATCTCTTTAAAGAAGCACTGAAATCCCTTGGTCTCCTGAAAATACTGCATGCAGCTCTTCATCCCTGTGTCATTCCTGATCGTTTGATAAAGAAAAGGTAAATCTGAAACTTGCACACACAGGTTGGAAAGGAGAAATATGAAAATAGGCACAAGTCCTCATGAGAATTGAAAACATAACAGTTCCTCTGGTCTGTGGCAGGCAGGACAAGTGATGTGGCTGATGCTGTGCTTGGTGGCCTGTGGAGCCTGTTGTTGGTGGTGAGATATCTTCCTGTGTTTAGCTGGCTCGTGTACCCCACTGGACAACAAAATAGGAAAATTATTCATTAAGGACCCCAACTCCTTGTAGGGGAATGGCTGAGCTCTGACAGCCCTGCTGGTCAACTTGTAATGGACTTTGGGGCAATTAAAAGTGACTTAAACTGGACCTTTACACCCAAATAACGATGAGCTATAAGAAAAATTGTGGCAAGTGAAGCTAAACTAGAATGTGAGAGTATTTCCTAATTCCATAGCAAAATGTTTCACCAAGCTGCCTCTTGCTCAGTTTAAAAACACAGAGGCTTTGGCACCAGAAGCTTCAGTGAGTTTGTGCAGTCCCTCAACAAAAAAGAAAATTTCAGTCCAAAATCTCCATTGGAGCAGGATAGATCTATATGAAAGAACAAAATAACTTTTCTTTAGGGCACCTTTTAAGCAGGATCATGCTGGAATTTAGCAAAATTTGTCAGAGTTTGTGAGACAACAGAATAAACCAAAAGCCTTCACCCTAGCTCCAGCCCAAATCGTCCACATCCTTAAAACAGTAAAAATACACTTTCAAATGCAGAGAGATGGTCAAGCAGAATAAATGGGTATTTTATTTAATTATAATTGCACTGCTTGAAATACATTGGGGAAATGAATAATTAATATCTCATAATACTGGCTAAATTTGGAGGGGAAAAAAGTTCAAATATTTTCAAGGGCCTATAAATTATTTTAAATAAAAATTACTACATACTACTGTGATTTTCCTTCCCTCTCCCCACTCATCCTTCAGTACAATTTGGGCATGTATTTTCTTAAAGTGTAAATATTCTAAAAGAAAACACATTGGAAGAAATGTTTAAAATTGGTAAGAAACACATGTGCCTTGCTCCATTAGGAAATGGAGAGCAAATTCTACATGAGCAACACAGTGAACTTCCTCCCACGTTACATCAGTGATATCCCCCAAAAGATGATGGCAGTGTAAACAGAGGATGCTGTGTACAAACCATGGGAGGGCTCTACATAGTCATGTTTTATGGATTCCTACCATGCTGAGACAGGATTGTTTGTTTTGCCAAACTATTAAAAATCCTTTTCTTTCTCTGTGTGGAGTAACTGTTTTCAGCTTTTTGAGGTGGGTAAGTACAAAGTCACTTTGGCTTTCCACATACCCTAGTGGAAGATTTTACCCTTTCAACTTGCAATTTTTGGGTGTGGCCTCCCACGTCTGCTGGCTGGTCGTGCTGTTTAGCACGTCCCAGGTATGGCCAGAGATTGTTGCCCTGACAATTCACTGCTGCTGAGTCACACGTGTTGTCTAGGCAACTGCCTTCGGCTGGAAAACCAGGAGTTAAAAACCAGAATCTTCAGAGTGTGAGCTCTCCAAGGTGGCCTCATCAACACTTAGGGCTCTCCTAACCTTTAATCTTCACAGGTGTGTTCTGTAAAGATGCAGTCCGAGGGCATGAAGGGGGATATGGCATTAACAAGGACTGACAGATGATTTAGTGCAGCGGAGAGCTGCTGCCTCCTCCACAGCACAAGGAGGAGGGGGCGGGTCTGATTCCTGGGCAGGGACTCCCCGTCCCTCGGGAGGATGCAGACGGTGGAGTGGGAACGCCCTGCTGCCCTCTTGTGCCCTGCAGATGTCTGGCATTTCACTGAACGATACAAAATGTCAAACTCTTCCCCACCTGTTCAAATGTCTGTGCTGGGCAGAGCAGCCTTTGATAAGGTCCAGCACAGACAAGGGAGATGGTTTGCCGGCAGCTGGGCCTGACCCGTGACTGTGCTGTCACACTCCTGAGGATTATAGAAAAGAGGGAGAGTGACTTTCCACATGGGTTGATAGTGACAGAAGAGGGAATGGTTTTAACCTGAAACAGGAGAGACTTAGATTAGATATCAGGAAGAAATTCTTTGCTGTGAGGGTGCTGAAGCTCTGGCACAGGTTGCCCAGATTTTAGGCTGCCCCATCCATGGAATTGTTCGTCAGGTTGGATGGGGCTTTGAGTTAACTTGTCTGCCCATGCCAGGGGCTTGGAACTAGATGATTTTAAAATTCCTTCCAAGCCCAGCTTTTCTAGGGTTGCCAGCAAAGTTCTCAGGAAGAAGTCAGAGAAAATGCTGCTTCTGGCTTTTCAGTGTAGATGCAGGCAGTGCCCTACCTCTGTACAGCACCCGACAGCACTTTCCAGTCCCAGTCTTGGGGCCACCCTGCCATAAGGGAAGATGACAGAGGACACAAAGAGATTTCCTTGTTCTTCTTTGATGCACACATATTCAAAAAAGGTTACAAATAGCCTAGCTGCTTCTAACACAGCAGTGGCAAGTTGTCCATTAAGAATCACATGAAATTAGCCCTGGCATGAGAGTTTCACTGCAGGTGCTTTCGAGTGCACAGCTGGGCAGCTGCAAAATAGCATGAACCAGGAGTACTGAACCTGGGAAATGCACAGTGAATGTGTGTGTGTTTCTACTGACCTTTGGCAATTTTGGTTTTACGCTGTGCTGAACTGATGAAGCAGTCATTTCGGAAATTTGTCTAAGGGATAGAAAAATATCACTTCCCTCTCCCGTGGCTGTGGCTGTTCTGAGGGTGTCTTTTTCTAGACTTGTGCTCTACCTGTGAGGGTGCAGCTGTGGGAACTGCAGAGGATCTGTATGAGGGAATTCATGGGATGCTGGTCTAAAACAGAGGTGCTGGGGCAGAGGATGCAGGTGAAGCCAGCAGGGTAAGGAGCGAAATACAGGAAAATGGGTAAGCAATAGCCAAAAAAGCACATCCAGCATCCTCTTGTAGAGGTTTAAACACAGCTTCCTCCTTGGAGCTACTCCATCTCCAGGGCCTCAGCTCTTTATTTCTGCCACTTGTAAGCATTAATGGAAATAAAGGAAATATCTTTTTTTTAAGAATCTGCACTGCCTACTGAGTGAAAGTTCTAAGCTTCCATGATGCTTTGTCCCTGTAAATAGGAGGTAATCTCTCCAGCTTGATACCAGATATCTTCTGCATTTGTGTTGAAAATCTGTGTGGCCAGATGGACACTGTAGTATGAGCCTGAAAAAAGAGTCATAAAAATGGAGAAAAAGGTAGTCTTTGGGAATAGAATAATAAAATCATAGAACAGTTTGGGTTGGACAGGACCTTTAAAGTCTAGCTCATCTTGTTCAAGCCATCTGCAATGAGCAGGGACACCTTGAACCAGATCAGGTTGCTCAGAGCTCTGTCCAACCTGCCCTTGAATGCTTCCAGGGATGTGGCAAATGAAATGTGACCACAACTAACCCCTGTAACAAATGTTTCGATGCAGACAGATGAGGTACATTCTGTATAAACCTCTAGAAATTGTTACCTGAGATCTTTGAGGCAGAAGAGGTTTTGCTGTAGTGCTTCCACCAGAGCCATCAACAATCTTGGCAGTTCTAGTTTCCTGCTGAAATTGAAATGTTTTGTGGGAATGGATTAATTACTGCTAATAATCTTGACAGAATGCTGTCAAAACATGTTGTCTTGATTTCTATGGAATATAGGAAGCAAGTCAAAATTAATCACTGCTGCTTGAAACAACACATTTTGGCATTTTAAATTTAGTGTTCTCAATTCTTCATTAGAATGAGTTCTTAGCAAATAAAAAAACTTGAAAATTCTGCAATAACAAATTTTTCCCAGTTGATTCCATCTCATAGTTTTCTTTCATTCTCAGCTAATAGTTTAACCAAATATATACAAGGCATATAAAAGAAGATTTAAAATGGAGATTATTGATGTGTGTAAAACCTTTATATGAATTCACTATTAGCTCTAGACTTAAAATATATTGGATATTTTAATTGATGCTGAGGTTCAACATAGTATGTGGATCACATTTAGGGGGGAAAATAATCATCTTTTTCTGGTCACATCTACTGAAATTTTGGAGGGCATTCCTAGGAATGTGCTATGCCTGAGATGCTGAGAAAGATTTTGATTCTGGTTTTCAGAGACACCAAATTCATTTTTCGCTAGGAAAAGATGCTACAACAGACCACCTCAAATGTGTTGCTGATTTCTTTATCAGGAAAATGTAGCCTGTTGTGGCACAGGACCCCATCCCAGCTGTAGTTCCCTGATGTACTACAAGAGGATTCATGGCATCTGAAAGGAAAACAAAAGGAAAGGAAACAACAACAAAGGAAACTTGTTTTCTACAATGCAATGTTTATTTTGTAATGAAATAGGTGCAGAGGTATGATGCAATTAATATTGGCAGAGATGAGGGAGAATGGTAAAATCTAATTGTGGCTGGGAATGTGTGTGTAAAGTGCAGGGAACAGCTCAGGACCTGCATCCACGGGCACACGGGGTCTGGCACTTTTCAGACAAATCTGGGCAGCACCAGCTTGCAAGTTTTAAAAGTCTGGTTCCTTCACTGAACTCAGAAGGTTCAGGCTCCCCTTGCTATTTCAGAAATTTCTTCCCCTGTAACACTCCTGTGATAAATATTACCCTGGCTGGAGTACCTGTGCTCAGTGGCAGATTTCAGCAAAGACCTGGAAGTGTAGCACAGGGTCTGTCAGAACCTCCTGTGTTCAACAATAAAAGAGACTTCACATTTTGGAAGAGTGTATGCACTATACATCAAGGAATACTGGATTTTTCAGAACAGAAAGTGAAAAATGAAATGGTTTGGCTCATTCCACTGAGCCGAAGTCCCTGGAAGAAGGTTGTTTATTTCTCTGGACATGAGGAAGCATTTTGTGCTGATTTGCTTTAATCTTCTGAACAAAAATGACAGAGCCACCTGGGTATCACTTTTTCTTAAAAAAAATCTTCATGAGAAATAAGGATAATTTATGACAGCATTTAATTGTAACTACAAACAAGGTTTATTCAGCAGCTTTACAGCCATTTGCCTTTTTAAGATGTTTTTATATCTGTAAATATCTCAATATGGTCCTGTGAACCGTGAAGCTCACACAGCATTTCCAGACTTCTCATGAGGGGCAGCTGAAGAGGCCAAGCACAAAGATATTTTAAATATCACTGTGGCTGGTGCAGGAAATCTGCAAGCGTGGCAGGGCAGGGATGTTATCAACATGCTGCCTGATACTTAGCAAATGAATCCAAACTTGCTTTCTGCTGGCATTAAATGCTGTACTAAGGATTAGGATAATGTTTGTCGTTGCAATCATAGCAGCCATTATTATTTACATTCTGGAATTGATTTTCCCAGTTTTACTTCATTGCTTGACAGCTTTATTTATTTCTACTTCTCTGTGTTGTTTTCTAGAGACAGAATGAGAATTATGGTTTTCTGGGTTAGTGTCAGTGTGAATTATTCTAAAGGAAATTTAGGTGTAGAAGCATAACTTGTTGGATATTGTAGTCTATCAACTAAGTCAAGTTGCAAGATGGGATCCGAGAGATTTGCTGTACACAAAGTGGGAGGAGGAAATATTCTAAAATCCAGTCTACAGTTTAGGACAAATCTAATTTGTGTTTTCTGCACATACCTAATGCAAGACTGTTGTGGAAACTATTGTAACATGGAATGTAATCTGCATTCCCTTCAAAATTAATCACCTCTATTAATAGGGGAGAAACTGAGATGCCATATTGAAATATATCAAATATTTAATATCCATATTTTGAATTTCCTTTTGCCTTCCAACTCTCCCGCAGTGCTCCAGCTGCAGAAAAACTCACTTATTGTTCTAGCTGAAGTAAACAGCACTTGTCATCATAGGCAGATTGTGCTGCCAGAGAATTTTTAGCTGGTGCATTTGCCACTTTTCCTAGCAAAGCTTGGTTTCATGACAGGGTCAGGAGGTGGTTGAGGCAAGCAATCAGGCAGCTTGGTGCCTACCAGTTTATGGCAGACCTATCTGTAAAGCCCATTGAAACCCACAATTCTGATGTGGAGGGGGGAGGAGGGAAAGGAAGGAAGGAAGGGATGCTGGGGGAGTAAAAAATTGTCACTCTTGTCAGCTGCAGTGAGTCCAGATCTTGGCATCTGGAAGTTGTGTAAGAGGCTACTTGTTTTATTTGGGATTCCAGAGAATTATTCTGAATTTAAAAAAAAACCCTCTTTGTGTCTAAGGCTGTTAAAAGCAGCATTTTGTGCAAACCTCAGCTCAAGTAATTGAAAGGGGATTTTCTCCCTCATGGTTTTCCCTTGGTATTTTCAGAAACAATATTTGTGTATAAATACCTGCTCTCAAAGGATTTGTGGGGTTTGCCAAGGTCTGTTTTCCTCTCTTATTTGAGGGGGGATAAAAAGAAGGAGAGAGCCCTACCTATGATGAGCTTTTCCTCTCCTCCCAATTTAGCGTGTCCTTAAGCCTCAAACTGTTTTATAGTACAAGAACTAGGAGTCAGAGCAAACCAAGCTAGTGGGAGACATGACCAAAACAAGGAAGTGGGTTTTCACACAGCAGGCAGCAGACAGGGAGCTGCTTGCCAGAGAAAGCTGTGGATGTGAAAGTTGGTCATATGGATCCAGGAAATGCCCTGAACTGAAAATACTTAAAGGCTGAAAAGAGAAGTATCACTTTTTATTTATTGTTTTTTCAAGATATATATTTGCCTTATTAATTTTTTTTCTCTGTATGTCCACATTTGCTTGTGCTGCAGACAGGATTCTGAGCCCGGCAGCCCCTGGGCCTGAGCCCACACAGCGCTCTGCTGCTCTCGCTGCATTTCACACTCCGCACTGTTGGTGTTTCCATGGCTTTTATGGAAACAGAATAACACCCCAGAGGGAGCTGCATGCCAGCATGTGCTGATGTAATCCCTCTGAGATGAAAGGAACTCTTTAAGTAAACACCAAGTCATGTTCTAACCTAGCACTTGTGATGAGACAGTGAAATGATTTACAGGCCAATAAATGTGAATAACTCTCGGCTAGCAGTTCTCTTGCAGATATCCATGCTTCAAGCAAACAGGCATTGCTCTCTGTAGCTCATAAATTCCCACTGAAATAATAATTGAAAGTGAGAAGACTCTTACCTGGAAATCTCTGTGTGGACAATAGAAGCTGCTTGTTTTCCAGACGTAAAGAAAGAGTCATTCAACCTGTCAAAGTTGGGGAAGAAACACAAACAGCATGGACAGAGAGGGATTCTGTAGTGCTGGATAGTCCATCTCCTTTCTAGATCCTTGTGGGCTTTTTACATGCTATGTCCTCCTTTACTACCACCTGATTATTCCAGGGTCAGCAAGAAATGGTCATGACTTGGAGATAGCACTTGTCCCAGAGACAACTTTTGCCTCTCTGCCCCCTCGGTTTGCAGTCTGGCTTCAGACCAGAAGGATGCTCGCTTTGTTGTTCAGGGCAATTCCAATGGAATTTGGAATGTCTTGTATTTGGAAGGAAAGGAATTACAGCACTACTCAAAGTCCAGCAGGATGAAGTCTGCAAGGCTCTGCTCCCATTTGTGGTTATTTCCCACTAATCCAAATACTTGTCATCAAAGTACTTTTGTCTTAAATCTGTGTGATTGACTACATGTGCCATATATAGACAAAATGGGTTTATGATTACATGGAGCCTGGCTTTGCTTTCCTTTCTCTTCCATATAAATAGGGCTGAGTGCAAACAGGCCAGAAATAGGAGTTGTTCCCTCATCTTGAGCTCCCATTGTGGCTGAAAAGTACCCGGGCACGTCTTTGACCATGATCTTCTTTTGGTTTGAGTTATTAGTGATATTTAATCGACAAGTGTGTTTGCCTGACAAAGTATGAGCAAACTCTATGCACAAATTGTTTTTCCAAAACAAAATTAGGAATACATCACAGCCTAACGGATAGGCAGGAGGGTTGCTTGTTTATGTCAGGTGTTTCTCTTAAAGGACTGACTGTGGAGAAGGACCAAATTCTGCTCTCTTCACAGGGGCAGGTGGGATTTATGGCATGTTATTGTTGCTTCTCTGGAGTAGAAAGATGCATCCAGAGGAGATTTTGGGATATCTAATATTAATCACTAGTTAAGGTACTAAATATTTAAGTAGAAAGAATAATAGAGAAATCCAGTGCACAGAAGGAGTATGAGAGGTGGAAGAGAAGCAGCTCAAAAAGGTAAGAATATTTGGCAACTCTTCTGGAGGCTGATGCCTGGGGAACATCTCACTTAATCTATCACAGTAGAACTCCAACAACAGGGAGAGGGGTGGAAACCAAGCCCTGAAAATGCAAAAAGGTGAATTGTCTTTCTCTGTGTTTAAAAGCCAAGAGGAAATTATTATAATATTTCCCCTTCTGTTCCGTTGTGATTGGAGCTTCTCTTGCTTAATGGGCAGGAAAATACCAGGAAATGTCTAATAATAACAAGACTTCTATACCAAGCTGTCCCTAACCTGGACATAGATGCATTAGTTTTATCTATGCTTTTGTTATTTAACATGGTAACTTTTGTAGGGACAAGAAATCCCAGTTAGGGGGTCGGGTTCTGTTGCCCTCCATGCTTTAAGAACAGCCACGCACAAAGGTTTCTCTAACAGATCTGGGGGAAAGGAACAAAAAATAAGAATTGGAAAGTCATATGAGCATAGTCTGCATGTGTGCACGTCCTTCTGCCTCTGTGAGAACATCAGAATAATATCTGCATTTACGTCTTTAGTCAGGGTCATGGCACAGCCCTTGGGTCAGAGGCCAGCAAATTAATGAACTTCTGAATCACGGCCCATGGGCCTTTCCCTTCTTGTCTCTGCTACAGGAGGGCAGAAAGCTGAAGCCAATAATATAAATGTGCTCTTTGGTGCTCACTGCAGTTGTTACAGGACAGGTCACTTCCCACAGGTGGACAGTGATGTGATGTGCTGCAGAATCTCTGCCAGCATTTAGCCCACGTGCCTGTCCCAGAAATAATAAACAATTAAAAGCTGTGACGCCAGGAGGATTGTGGGCCAAAAAATCTGGTCTTCTTCAGCATGTGAGGGCACTTTCCTTGTGCTCTAAAGGCAAAAGGCTAATTTTTGGGAGGCCACCCAGTCTTGAAAAGTTGCCTGCTTTTGCTTTTATATTTCAACACTAATTTTTCTTTGCTAAGTGTTCATTTGTTGTTTTCAAACACTACCTATACTTCAAATGCACCAAAGATTTGAGTAAATTACTGGAAAAATACTATGACATTGATCAAATTTGTGATATATTGGTGTTGTAATTGGGTGCATTCAGGTATAGCTGGGAAGAAATTGAATACCTCCTATGTCATTAGTTTAAAAGTCTACTCTCTTGGCATTAAAAACAAATCTAATTCCCAAACTGTCTTTACCACCCTTTAATGTTGTTATTTATTTAGTTCCTAGAGATTGGATTATTTTTATCTTGAGAGTGGAGAAGGGGGATTTGTTTTTCAAAATTTCACTACTTTTAAAATTAAAATATTGGGCAGATCTCATTATGTCAGCAGAGAGAGATGAGAGTTATTTTGAAGAATACACAAAACAGTTAGGCTTTTTAAATGGAAGGATGTAGGTATGTATGTGTGTTCTCACAGAAGTAGTCTGCTGCTCTGTTGATGCCATCCAATGAATCTCGATGTAAAATTGAGGCTCAGTTCTCAGCCAACCGAGAGCAAAGCTCTGAGTCTCATGTGTCTCAAATCCTGCCTAGGCCTGGCTGAGAGAACTCTGAGCAGATGGGGGAGACTGGGGAGGCTCTTCTCTGATGGGCAGCCACTGGGGAATGTGAGTTCTGGCAAAAAGATGTAATAAAATGCAGTGTTTCCGTAATGGCAAAGGTAGGGGTGCACGCCGTGTCCCAGAGGAGCTGTTGGCATGGACACAGCTGTGAGCTGGGTCCTGACCAGCCAGCCCTGCTTTGTGCCTCTCAAGTTCAGCTCAAACTCCTGCCTGCACAAGTGTGAGCATCCAGATGCTTGAGTTCTCCTCTCAGTTCTGCAAGATTAAATAAACACATAAGCATGTTCAGGGGCAGAGCAACGCTCTGCTGTGCTCTGTTAGGGACAGAGTGCTGCTTGTCTTTACAGGTGGATTGGTGGTTACTGTCTGTCACTGGTGAAATTTAACTCATTTTCTCCACACAGAAATTCGTGTCTGCTACTTCATTTGCATTAAGCATTGCAGACAACCATGGAAATGACCTTTTTAGTTTGCCAGTCAACTTCAGTAAACCTAAGCTGACAAAACACCTGCTCTAGCTTGATAGCAATGAGAATTTTACAAATTCAACAGTGAAGTTATCCCAGTGCTTTTCCCTTGGTTACAAAACACATGCATTTGGGCATTTGTTAGTAGAGAGAAGCAGGAGGAGCTGAAGTATGGCTGCTCATGTTCAGGGCAGCCAATCAGGGACAAAAAGTTCTGAAATGCAGCTGGTGTCACCCACCATTTGGTGGAAAGAGGCTGCAATATCGTAGGGAGCAAAGGTGTAGGACCAGCTCACCACAGCAAGCAAATGGGTTTCTGACCTGGTAGACCCTAAAGAATGTGATTTAGGGTATTCCTACAGCAGGGTCAAACAACAGAAAGTGGCCAAATGTTACTGATATTGGTGAAGCAAACAACAGTTAGGTTTCTGGTGTATTTCATCCCCAGTTTCAATGTTCTCTAGACAAAAGGCAATATATAGCAGCTGAGTACCTGTCTCTTCACGTCCTTCTGAAGTAACACAGATGTTCATTGTAGGGCTGTTCTGCAGCCAAATGCTCTAAGGGCTGACCATGCTTTGTCATGCTCCTTAAATTAATCCCAGCTGAACTGGTCAAGGCAAATACTATTTCTTGGAAGCAGCTGAGTGGGTGGGATTCTTTAGCTGAAGAGGAAGAAGAAAACACACATCTGCTCTGCAAGTAAACATTTATTTCAGCTTGAACCATGGGATATTAATTCCTTGTTTGAGTTGTGGCCTGGCCACTGTCCCTTTGTGTCACTGATCAGATGGGCATGGATACTTAACAAGTATAACTTCTATAAGAAAATGTATCTAGGTTGCTCTTTTACCCTGTGTCTCTGAGGGTGCTGTGATGCCAAGGAATATTTTTAATGCTCAGGTTGGTGCGTAAGCTGCAGTGCAAGTTGCAAATTGAGCTATCTGCCCTAAATGTATCCCTCAAAAATGAGAGGGGAATGGCTGTGGGGATGAAGAGTTTTACAGAACAGCTCATATTTTCAGAATGGCTGTGATGTTGGGCCATATCCTCTTTCAGAAATTGTGTGCAATCTCTTGGGGAACACAAACCTAAGAAATATTGTCTTATACCATACTATGGATTGGAAAAATACTTCAGCAGCGACAGTTGTTGAAGAAAACATATAATTTTGCCAGACAAGGTATTGCTGTACTTAGATGTTCCAGGTTTTCATGAACTTATTACTTACATCTCTTGGAAACAGATTTATCTAAAGAAGGTCTCTCCCCTCTCTTTTCTTAATTTCTCTTTGGTCAGTGAACCTATTTTTATTTCACTGTGAAATAAACTTGTTCAGATCTGTATCTTTATCAAAGGCTGATGTTGGTAAATAAGCACAGGCAGCTTCCAAGCAATCTCTATTTCTGGTTATCTAACAGATATTACTTAATTGAGGCAGAAAAGCACTGCTAAGAGGAAAGTACTTCAGATGTAAAAGAATGTTTGCAGCTTATATCAGAGATTTGGTAATTTCTGCTCTGTGTATTTCAGTTCTTTGTATCTGTATGAAGCACAGAAAATTCCTCTAGATGTTAAATGTTGCAGTGCTGATGCTTACAAATCAGCAGTGAGTTTTTGTGCTATGCACTCATGTGGCAAAAAGTTTGCAGTGAGGTCTGCAAGAGCTGAACTTGTGATTAGTGGCTCTTGCAACTCGAGCAGGGCTGTGGATGACATTACAACAGCATGGTAATGCTGCATGCAGATCCTGTAGTGTGCTGGAAACGGCATAACAAACAGCATTTTCTCATCCAGTGTTGGAAGCACTGAAAAACCAGCCCTTAGCAGGAGGGTGGAAGGTTGGGTATACATGCTTTGCATCCCTGAGGCGGGAAAGAAGTTTCAGGAAAAGCTGACATGTCTTGATTTTTTGGAAAAATATACTTTCTTGACTTCTGTGACTTTGAAGCTCCAATTATGAATATACACAACATTTCAGGGTGTTTTCGTAGCTGCTCATCTGAGAAACATCTGTCTTTTAAGGCATTCTTATGTTCTAGCCTGTGGTCATTATCAAGTGGCACTTTGCAGAGTGTGATGGTGACTCAGAAAGTTTCGTTTTGAAAATTTCAACCTTCTGTTACCTGCCCAGCAGCGAGGCTGTGGGAGGATCAAGAAGAGTTTATCCTCCTGTACTTGGTGGTACAGAAAGGAGTGGAGGTGCCTGCTGCCTTGTGCAGGTTGCTGGTTGGATGGAGAGGAAAGATGCAGGAGAAGGTGTCACCACCTGATGGGGAGATGAGAATGAGTGTTTGTATCTCTGAATTTTTCTAGCAATAGAATTATGGTGGGTTACACAGAAGGGCAAGGCAGGAGTAGGAGTAAAGGCAACAGGGAGAGGATGATAAATAGCTGAAGACAGGCAAGAAAAACAGAAATGTTGAAACAAACAGGGAGAGAGAAAATGAAAACTATTTATTTACAGGTATTCTCCAGTATTTTCCTGGTTATGTGGTGAGCTTTTTATTTGTTTGTTTGTTTTGCTTTGTTTTCCCCCTGCAGAAGCTGAGTTGGCTTTGCTCCCTGTCCGATCAGGTGTCTCATGCTCCCACACATCCCCAGGCACAGACCCTGTGGTGCCCCTTGCCCAGTGCAGCAGCCCTTGTTTAATTCCTGTTGGAGTGACACCCCTGGATGCCAAACTGCAACTGGAAATCAGTCTCACATTCAAAAAAAAGAAAAGACGTGGGAGTTTGTCACTTTAAAACATTGAAATCTTACTTAAAATCCTCATAACAAAGTAAGCCGTTGCAGGAGATGGTCAAATTAGTCTTCAGCTCTGTATGTCTTCTGCAGTTTGGCTATAATTTTTTTTAATAGTCAGTCTAGAGTAAAAACCTGCCCAATCCAGGTATGCATTCTTTGTTTGTATTCTTAGAACCAGACCCCTATAAACACAATACTTTTGCTGATGTCTTGTCTCCTAAAATCAAATTCTCTAATTATTTCTTCAGCTATCAGAGTCAATTTTTAGCATGAGAAATAATATTGTCTCTGTCAATATTACTAGGTCAAGAAAGAAGTTATTCCTTTTATCTTGTCTCTTTGATTTGGGATATAAATATAAAATAAGTTGTCAGGGTTTTTTTCCAGATTATAAAATCTTTGGCTCTGGTGAATCAAAAATACACTGTAATAATGTCTCTGTCTCAAAGGATTTGAAATTATACATTGAGATCAGATTTCAGTACTTAATGTAATTATTTTATTTTCTGTGAACACCAGTGGTGTTTTTCTTTAAATAGAGCTGGAGCTTCAATGTACTTGCAACAATTTGCCTTCTAGCCCTTTTGTGCCAATAGGGTAACTTAAAGCTAAAAGTTGGGGTTTTTTCTCTCAAATTGAGATACAGCTGGTGTGTGAATGTGAGCATAGAGCTGTGTGGGACACTCCAGATTGCTTTTGTACACACCATCCTTGAGCCTCACTCGATGCCCTTCTCTTTTTGGTCTAGTTGCCTTACACTTGATGTAGTTAAATTTAAATTCTGCCCCATTTCTCAGGGTCTTCACAGGGATCTAAGCCATTGCAGAGGGTAAAAAAACCCCACACAATCAACACCTTACAGTTCACAGTAATTTGTTGTGTGAACTGAGTCAAGATGAAGGAGAATGCTCTCCCAAACGCACGGGGACACCACTTCATCCAAACTACACGTGAGCACACACAAAGGAAGCCGAAGCATATATGTGGGAAACCAACTTCATTCCTGGTGGAAACAGCATGGTTTTGTAGGCAAGTGGGACTTAGTGTGGCCATGCATGTTTTAATACCTCTGAAGGACATCGGGAGCTTTAATGTTGGAAAGACTGAAAGGTGTAATACATAAAATGTTAATGATAGAAGGGGAGCAGGTGTTTTTTTCTTTCTTAGTAATTCATAATTAATGTTTACAAGGCTGGAGAATGTAGGGGGTTTTGTTTGGGTTTTTTTCCTCTCTTTTTAACTTGGGGAATTTCAGAGCACAGTAAACAATGGGTTTTCCATTCCGGTGAACAACCCAGAGCTGTTCTGGGCTCTCAAGCTGCAGCTTTTAGCCCATTAGGTTGAACTCTGCTGGAGTGATGGATGCTGCAAGCACCATTCAGTTGGCAACCTGGTGTGTCTCCATGCTTAATTAGTCAGGGAAATCAGCTTGAAAGGCAGCAGTTGCCTTGACAGAAGCACTGAGCGAGGTGGGTCGTCATGTGTTGGGATTTTCATGCAGGAAATGTTTGGCTCCCAGGGGGTGATGGTTGGCTGGAGCCTGGAGCAGAGGAGGTAGAAGGGAGTGTGAGCACTTAGCCAAGAGGTGTGGGAAATCCTTTGAGTAAGGGGCAAACAGGATTTGGTTCTGTTGGCAAAGCCTACCAACCCCAGGGCAGGATTTCAAGAGAATGTTGGAGGTGGGCATGTTGCACTCTGGCCTTGTGTTCTGAGCAGCTGAGTGCCCACCTCACCCCAGCACACAAACTAGCTGTGAGATAACACTGTAATTGCATAAGATGATGGTTTTTAATATTCTCAGTACAGTCTTGGGCCAGACACCAGCTGGTTCTGGTAGTTTGGCTTCATAGGGAACAGGTCCAAATCGTGAATCATTTAGAGACAGCCATATCCTGTGCCCACCTACTCCTTGGCTCCTTTTCAGGAAAGACTGGTCTGTCCCAGCCTCTGCCAGCTGAATATTGGCTCTGATGACAAGAAACTGTGCGGACAGTGTGCTCTCCTTGCAGATAAGGCAAGCAGTGCTCTGGGCTGCATTGGAAGGAATGTCCCAAGTAGACCAAGGGAGGTGTTTATCTCCACCTGTGTGGCCCTGGACAGGCAGGACCCAGGGTGCTGGATCCAGCTCTAAGGAGGTAATTCCTCAGAAGCTGCTTCTGTCAGTGGCTTCAGGCTCTCTGCTTTTATGTGCCTTGAAGTGCTGCTCACAGTGGGCTGGAGAAACGTGAGATGGCTTTGCAGGGTACATAAAGGGCTCTGTTTTCTGGCTAGCTGTTGTTTTTTGATCTTCATTCCTTACCTGTCCCCATTTCAGGTCTCCCATAGAGGCTTTCAGCAAGACCCACAGGGCTCAAGCTCAGCTGCTGTAAATTGTTGCACCAGCATTTTGGTTTAAAGAACCAAACCCCATTTAAAAAACCACCTTCCCCATTCCAGTCCCTGTGTGGAGTCCTTGATGCTAGATACGAGGTGGCGGGAGACACATCTGCAGCATAAGCAAGGCAACAGATTTAACAACCACACTAATTAAAGCATCCCTTCCAGTGACGTCTGTCTAAATTGCACACTTGGGTAATTAACTCTTTATTGTTATTATACTTTTTCCAAAGCATCTCCTCAAATAGAGGACTTCCTTCTGCCCATGTTTTTCAAGAATGATATTCTCATGGACTGGCAGAAACAGTTTTCATCCATGTTCTAACAGAAAATCTCCTCTTACTAATCAGGTTTGGGATTTTTTGGGGCATCCTGTTATTACCAGCTTTTGGACTGGTCTCCAGCAGTATCTTCATACAGCAGACCATGGTTATTTGTAAGATTACTTTGCCTGTGAGCTGTTGTGAGCGGCTCTGAAGAGACAAGTGGGTTATGTCTGAGCTAACAAAGCTTCTGTCTTTTGGGTTCTTTGCCTTGACCCTTGATTTTTATCAGATCCTAGTCCCAGGTGTCCCTTTCCATCAGGGTTTTGCTGCACTGAAAGCACACTTCAGCTGCTTGCTTGCTTCCAGCAGTTCACAGCCACGCTATTATTAAGAGCAATTAAGATGCTGAAACCTTGAGCAAAAGCCTCTTTAGCAAAGGCAAGCTCCTAAATTCTTCAGGACCTCAAGGCAATTTTACTAATTGGTACTAGAAACATTCAAATGAAGGCAGAGAGCCTGACACCTTCTGCCAGAAAACATCTGAATAGCGCCACACGTGAAAAGACCCGAAAGGCTGTGTAGTCCAGCACACTGTTTTGAAACAAGGAAAATGGCTCGTGGCAACGCTAGACTGGAGCTAAGAAAAGCTGTGAAACTGTCACAGGCAACAAAAGATGGTCAGGCAAAGGACTTCCCTGAGTACATGCCTTGTAAGGGCTGTTGGAAGTGACAGCTATAAAGCCACTCTGTTTGGTGGCAGCTTGAGTAAATTTTGTTTGCTTCTCAGGCAAAAGGTGGCTTTGTTGCAGTTATAAAAGTTGACACCAGCAGTTCACAGGGAAGCAGCAGGACAACTACAAACAGAGCAACAGCAGAAAATATCCAGAGTAGCAGGGGAGGCAATGCCTTTAGACAATATTTGATAGGGGGATTCCTCGTGCAGGGAACAGGAACAGCCTGCAGAACAGATGCTAGGTTTGCAAACAGACTTTAATAACTCCAAAATCATAAATTTTCAACACTTTAGTTCTGCTTAATGAGCTCCTGGAGAAAACTAGTCTGTGTTTCCTATGCCCAAAACTAACTGCTTAAATGATCATTGCTCACAGCACGAGCTGCCTGAAAGGAAGGCTTTGAACTGAAACTAATTCTTATCTCTTTCATATAAATTTGACTTATAATCCTATGGTTTGCACATGGATGTTGTACGCCACAGCCTGTCAGTGTTGTCACTTTGTCAGAGCAAGCTTTTTAAGCACAAATAAAAACCCTCACTGCAAAGAACTCAACTTCCCCATAGAACTCTTTAGCTTGACTGTGGCTTGGAGGAGTTAACAGGAACAATCTAATAATAATCTTCTTTACCCCAATATCCAATAATTTTTACAACACTCTGTGTTATAGAAATGTTGAACTCCCATAAAAACTGCTTTCCTATAGAGCTAGGAGAAAAGAAAGCTTTTTTAATACAACGTATTGTGTTACATTTTAGAGCATTTATGAATTTTATTTCCTTTTTTGCCGTTTAATGAAAATTCAGGAATAGGACTGTATTAGTTTGACAGATATATTTCTCTGTGTGCTGTCCTCCTAAGGCATGTAAAAGACAAAGACTTTTCCAGCACGTTGGAGTAAAATAATTACTTCCTCGTTATGAATTACGTAAATTCACTTTTATTTCCAATTATTGAGACCTTTCTGGTGTTTGTTTTCAGCTCATAATCTGAAGTCCAGAAGCCAACCTATTGTTTTGCAGTTCCATCCCTAGGCCTTTGTTTATCACTTTAAGATGCAAGACCGGATAATGGCATTTAAGAACCTTTATCAGAGGGGGGTGTACAGAAACCTCTGGGAGGCAGCTACACCCTCATGTGCTCAAAGACAAATTCCACTTTGCTGTAAGAATGAAGATGCTTCAGTAATCCCTGCTGTCAGCACAGCCTCTAAAAGGGGACAAATATCGCCATCTTGAGGTTACTCTTCTACATGGAAAGGAGAGAAATCTTCAGCTACAGCTAGTTAAAAATAAAATACCTTAAATTCTGCTTAAAAGGCTCTGATGGAACACAAAAAGAAAGTTGCTGCAATAGAGAAAACCTAAGTTCTCTGTTGCTGTTCCCTCTTTTTATAAAGAAAAAAAATTGGTGAATAGCATTTGTCAGGCTGTCAGAATCCTATTGAAATAGTAAGTGCTCTTTTGTTAAATAAAAGGAAAAAAGTCCAAGTGATGTTTTAGGCATATTTCTTAACTTTAAGACAGCCTAACTACCACTTGTGCCGTCATCTAAGACTGCTGCATTCACTTTTACAAGTAAAGCACCACAATAGGTTCAGGTTCTTAGCGATTGCTATCATGTAATTTTGTGTGTTTTGACTGTACAAGATAATTCTCTTTTGAGAGTTGCAACTGTGTGTAAATCTACTATGCCAAGAGCCAAACACACCAAAAAAATTTATGATTCGACTTTTTATCACCCTGGCACTGACCTGTTACACACACATAGGCGTGGTTTGCTGAAGGTCTGAGCTGCCAGGACAGACGAATGTAGCCTGAAATATATTCCCAATTCTTTAAGTTACTGATTTAAATTATCTAAGATCTAGGCAAGCAAATGGAAAACAAATGTTACACTCTAGCTCTTAAATTGCTTGTAATTTCAGCATAAATGTTTGTGGGGTTGAAGTCTAACAGCATTTCACAATACTTCAAAGGCAAGCTTGCAGTGCTTGCTTCCAGACAAACTAAAAGATCACCTGGGAGTGATTTTACAACTCTTTCTTACGTTCTTGACCTGGTCGCTGGCTTTCTGATTAACTCCAAGCCTGTCACTGAGTGCCTGTGTTCGACCTTCTTTGCCCATAAAAAAGGTGATTTGCTGCCTGAAATGCATAAATGACAGGAGACAGTAAGTGCTGAACGCAGAAACTGGTCAATTTTACAGTGGAACAGTTTCTTTCCTCCTCTGTGCTCTGCATTCCTCACAACTGATAACTACTGTGATTTTAAATTTTTTTTATATGGGGAATGGATTTCTTCAATATCCTATTTAGTGCCAATGTTTCTGCTTGGAAAAAAAAAAGGAGGGGGTAGAGGAAGGAGATACTACTCCAAATGGAAGCCTTAGAATTCCTGATATCTGAAGGTTTAGGGCTGTTTGATGTGACAGCAGAGGTCTGACTAGCCCACTAAGTTTTTCTGACAGCATCTAGGAGAAGATGCAAAGAGAATAGTGTGAGAAGCAGCCAAGAATATTTCACCACCCATTTTTTTCCACTCAGGCTATCAAGTCTGCTAATGAAAGAGCAATGCAGACATATTCATGTATTTACATTTACATGCACAAGACTTTGGTTAAAGATATAACTCAGCCGTGCCAAGAATCAATGTCGTGGCACGTAATTTAAAGAAAAACACTGGTGCTTAACGGCAGGTGACTGTAAGTGTGAACATCACTTTACAGACGAGCAGTGCTGGCTGGGCTGTGGCACCAGGTGGTTCTGGGGTGCACTGGGGGTTCCCTGTGTGTTCTGGATTAACCCAGCAGGCAGCTAAATGAAACAGTCACTCGTGGTGGGTGGGGGAGACAATTTGGGGAAAACAGGTAGATCTTATGAGTTGAGATGGAGTTTCATAGGACAGAAAAGGAAGGGAAAATAATAATAATAATAAAAATAAATGAATGCACAAAGAAGTGATGCATGATGCGCATTGCCCACTGAGCAATGCTCAGCCAGACCCTGAGCATCAGGCTGACATCCTCTGCTCAATTCCCCTCAGATTTATTGTTCAGCCATATGCTATGGAATATCCCTTTGGCCAGTCTGGGCCAGCTGTGCCCCTTCCCATCTCCTTGTGCCCCCAGCTTCCTTGCTGGCAGAAGCTGAAAAGTCCTTGGCTTGTTGTAAGCTCTGCTTAGCAACAACTGAAACATCAGTGTTTTATCAACATTATTCTGATCCTATACCCAAAAGGCACCCTGTACCAGCTGCTGGGAAGAGAATTAGCCCACACAAAATCAGGACAGTGTGTTCCATACTGGAACTCTCTTTATGTCAAAGTGTGGGAAGGGGAACCCTGGAAGAGTTCAAAAGTTGTTTGTGTGTGGCACTTGGGGATATAGTTCAGTGGTGAGCATGGTAGTGTTAGGTTAAGGGCTGGACTCAGTTATCTTGGAGGCCTTCTCCATCCTCAGTGACTCTATGATTTTTTGTGGGTGCCTGGAACGAGAATGGAGCAGCTTCTGAGTGAAAGCTCTGCCTTTTGAGCTTGCTGTCCCAGATATGACCGAGCCTCTGTGGCAATTTGTCTCAGGACATGCACAGCTAAGATTAGAGACATGCCTGTGAAGATGTGACAGTTCTCCCCTATGGTCCCTCCTTTTTTGCTCCTAGAAATCAGAGTGAAGCAGAACTGGTTCATGCTGATGAAATAACACAAATCTATTGTAATCTGTAAGAAACGAAACTAAAAACCTTTGGTTTCCACCTTCTTGCTTTCTGTCCTGTCAAGGCAAATTGTGAGCCCTCTACTGTTCTTGGAGGGTGCCCTCTAGATGTCAAATATTGTGGTTTAGTGCTAAGATGCTGGGTCTGAGAATTTATATATCAACAGTAAGGATGTTTTAAGAAAAACCCCTGAGTTTAAAAATTAATTTTGATGCTTTACTTTGTTCATAGATTTTTTTAACATTTAAAAGGTCCTGGTTTTCAAGCTTTCCTCCATAAGCCTGGTAGCAGAATGCTTTATAGGAAAGTGGATCTTCTTAACCACAAACCCTTATTTAAGGAAAAAGGTTAAGCAACCTGAGACTCTGGATAAAGATGTTGTTGTCCAAGCTCGTAATTTTTATGACTTTAAATTTTTCCCTTTAAAGGAAATGACACGTACCCCTCAGAACAAACTCTGCTCTAGTTAGAGCTGACTCTGCTCTGTTTCCACAGTTTCGTTCCCCTGCTTGAAGACTGCAGGAGCTTAAGGGACTGTACTGAGGGTCAGAGGGTTTGGCTTAAGCCCGTGGTCTGTTGCAGCCCTCCTGCTGCCTGGGCCATGTCCTGTGGATGCTGGCTCCAGGCTCAGTGAGGAGCAGTGGTGATGAACTGACAGTGCCCTGAGCAAAGCTTCCTTGTTCTGAGACTCCTACTCCTGCTTTCTGGCTAACCAGGTGATGCTGAGCTCTGCTTTGTGGTGAGATTTCCAGCCCAGAAGTTTTCTTCCTGAAGAAAGATAGCTGGAATTACAGTGTGTTTGCAAAAGCCTCCTGGCCCCCTAGAGCATCAGCTGTGCACAGAGGCAGGAGGGGAGGGAGGGAACTGAGTGTGCAATGCTATTGGAACTTCTTCCAAGCCTCTTGCTTTGCATTTTCTCTTTTTCTTGCCAAATTATAGATCAAAACACAGGCCTGAATATGCATGTTAGGAGAAAGCACTCCAGTCAAGTCTCCTTAATTATGTTACAGCCCGTTACTGCATTAAGACGTAATTGTCAATTTCATTAGAGTTAATTGTTGCAATTTTAATGTCACTATCAAAGTGAAGTATCCTGGCTGTAAGAAGCAGCACTGTCATCTTCTTTTGTGTAATGGCCCACGTGTTAGATCTCTAGATCGTGTTAGATCGTTAGAACGCCCAAGATCAAGACTTGGCCATATTTCTGAAAGACAGATTTGATTTTAACAACAAACCATCAGAGGATGCTCTGAGTCTCTCCAGACAGGAGGTCAGAACGGCTCTCCAGGGCCAGCCCGTCTGATTGTGGTGAAGCTGAGATACCTGTGGTTCTTTTTGTACGCTCTTCCATTATCTTTTTTTTTCTTTAAAGGGCAGGTGCTTAGCTGTGCTAATGCGTAATTAAGCAGTTAGGCAGGCAGCTCCCAGATCTTTCCATGGGTATTACATTGCTTTGGTTTTGGGTTCCCAGAAGATGCGTTGGGGCCACTTTTTTTTTGGATAGTACCTCATGTGAGCAGGTGGTGCACTCCCTGAAGTGGCTTCCACCAAAAGCTGCCTCTGGCTCATCGTATGAAATATACAATAATATGATGCTTTGGATCAGTGTGGGGTTTTGAGTGATTAAAACCAAACCATGGTAGAAATGAAAGCACATGTTATTTAGACAGGTCAGCTTATTATATTATATAACCTTATAATTATTTGAAACGTTGTTGACTGTCTATGTAACACAGAATAATTAGATGATATCTTCATTAAAGTATAGTGTACTACTACTTCAGCTCCTGAACAGGGGGGAAAAGTTGTTAAATATGATTTAGGAGGCACTTAAAATTGTATAGCAAAGCTGCTCCTAGGGATAGCTGTGATAAAATGCTCACTTAAGGCTGAAATTAACTGTTTTATCTCAATAAAGGCCAGGATTTGCTCTTCTGATGGCTTTTAGTGCCCATTTCCTTCTCAACTAGGCAGAGAGGCAGTATAGTGGGACTGGAAAATCCACCCAATTGAAAGAATGAGCCAGATGTTCCTGGGAATATGTAGAGAGGCTTGTGACTTCCTTTATTTTTTTCTTCTTTTTCTCTTTAACCATTTTGGGCACGTACCACTGAGGTGTTCCCCCTTCAGTGAGGTCCTGGGGAGGACGCCTGTGTGAGAGGGAAGGAGCATCTCCTGGGCTTTAGTGGGCACAGAGCCAGCAAGTTTTCCTGCAGCACTATTTGCATCTCTATCTCGGATTTATTTGGGCACAGATTTTCCTTGAAATAACTAAAGACAACAGCTAAACATAGGGAAAACCACAGAATATTGTCAAGGAAATGCAGCTGCTTTGGGGTGGGACACCACTGGCTAACTGGCAACCCTTCCTGTGGGCCTGGGTGCTTGCTGCGTTGCTCGTTTCAAGTTAAACCAAGCGCCAAACCAAGGTTGAGGATATTTTTAATGTTGTTCCTTTCTCAAAAGCTGAATTCAGACAGCCCAGTTTGGCAGAAGCAGGAGGTGTCCTTTCAGAGGGAGCCCTGGCTTGCAGCCAGCCAAACTCCTGATGTCTGTGCAGCCCCAGCAGCCAGTGAAGCAGAGCAGAGTGAGGCGGTCTCTTGAGCCCTGGCAGGTTGTCTCAAAAGCTCGCTGCCAGTCTCAGGGAGGCAAAATTGCCTCTGCTTGGGAAATGGGGAAACCTGTAGGTGCCTTCCTGATTAGGAATAGGAGTGCAGAAACAAATCACCTCCGTAATTGGCAGCAATCTCCCCAGCCAGCCCTGCCCTAAGCAGCCTCTGCAGCACCTATTTGTGCGTTCTGCGTTCCCTCCCCTCAGCGTGTCACTCAGCCCTGAGACTGCTCTGCCACCAGCTGCACTGTGCCTGGGGATGCCAGCACAAGAAGGAAAGTGACATTTTGAGAGAGATGTCATTTCTTTTTCAACACTGCAAAACATCCACCCATCTGTCACAAACATGTCTTCCTTCCCGGCACCCCGGCATCTCTGCATCCATCACACAACTAGTACAGCTCAGCACAAAGGAATCTATCAAGTTCATTTTATTGCTCATATGCCAGTTTGCATTACTTGGGAGCTCCAGAACCACCTTTCTTTCTTCCCTTGCCACCAGGCTGGGGTTTTTATTTTAAGCTTACCCTAGAGAAAAAGACCTGGAGAAAACACAAGTGAGGAAATAGTGCTGAAGTATCTCTGAAAGATCAAGGTGGCTTGGAGACAAATAGAATGTCCATGTCCTGAAGGAAATCTGCTGTCAGATTGCAGAGTTGCAGGTAGAACTCTTAAAGCCATGTGTAGCTGATTGTTCTCCACATCTTCTCACAGCTCATTTTTTTTGAAACTCAGCCTGGTGTGCTTGGTCTGTATTAGGAGATGCTGATCCTTCACAGGAGGAGTCACTTGCCTGGTGAGCTGTCACATCAATAGCAAACCAAGCAATCTTCATCCTGTTCATTCTGGAACTCTTGTTGACCCTAGTTAAACACAGTTACTCAGAGCAATTCTGTTGTTATAGTACTTATGAATAACTTCAAAAGGTATAAAGAATACATGGTGCACACAGTCACTGTCCAGATCATCAACTTACTGATTTGCCCAGATGTTGCTACCAATATTTTCCATCCAACCCTTATGGCACCTTTAGAAATATCTTGTTCTTTGAGACAATTTTTTTTTCCTTTGTTGGATGTTTATTATGTGTGCCTTGGCTATCTGTGTATAACTGCTGAGATAGAAATCAGCCATAACACTTCTGGAGAAAATTCATTCTCCTTGTGTCTCAGACACCTAGAATGCTGATTTCTAGAAGTTGGATTGCATTTGTCCTTCTGAGAGTGCTGCTATTTTGTCAACAAGATAAACTGAGAACAGGGATTAGTGAAGCTCACACATGGTTTATCAGATAATTCAGTGTATTCATATTAGGTTCAGAGAACTATGAAGGATGAGGCCAAATCAGGGACATTTATGCTTTAAGAACTTGAGTTTGTTTGGAGCACTCATCCTGAATGGAGAACTCATCTACGTACTGGTGGTTGTCTGTCACGGGCAATGTGTGCTTATTAAGCAGGCCAAGAAGGCAGCTCCAAAGGCCTCACGTAGTTCTCCCCTCCATCAGCTTTTTGACTCCATCTCGTATGGAGGGACCCAATTCCTGAACTTTCAACCTCTGAGACTGAAGAGTCAAACCTGATGGTAAACAGTGAGGTGGCTCTGGCACTCCCAAGTAATGAAAACTTCTGGTTCTTGATGTTGAAAGAGGGATAACAAAGAGATTGAGCCTGTTTCGCTATAAAAAGAAGAGGGCATTTCCCATGCCCCAGAGATAGGAAGTAGATGAACTAACAGGAGGCAGATTTTCCTTGCTTATTGTAGAGTCTGCTGTCTGAAAAAAATAATTGTTTCTATCTCTGAAAATCTTTTCCAGCCAGAGCAGCAGAGGACATAGCAACTGGCCAGAGAGTTCAGACCAAATTGCATTGAGGTTTATTACTGGGACAATGGTCCAGCTGGACTAAAGAGATGGGCAAGCTGTCTTCTTAGAGAAAAAAACCCCAAAGGACCACTCCAAAAACCCTCGATCATTTTATCTCCTCTGTTTTAATTGGCATATCTGAGTTATGGTCAGAATGTGAAAATAGCATACTCAGAATTTGCTACTTTTGTAGTAATAGGTCTGTTGCCAAACTGCCAGTCAAATCCCATTTGCTCCAAAGAAAAGTGTGGAGACAGCTTTTCTGCAATTGAGACTCCATTATCCATCACCTGAATATGCTACCCAAACAATGCAGAATCCTTCAAACGTCCTGAATCCTTTTATAGGTATATTTTGCTTCTGACTAAATCATTACAAGGAATTTCTAGTCATCTCTGCCAGCAAAACATAATTCTTTTTAAATTAGAGGACAGAATACAGCATTCTCACTATCTGCAGATATCCTTAAAGATATAGGAAATGCTTTATGCCAGGTTATTTAGTGCACCTTTTAATGAGGGAGAAACAGAAATATTGATTGTGGGGCTTGATGTTATATAAGGGAGTACAGGTGGAAGGCTGATGGTTTGGGAGGGGGTGGTTATTTGTCAGCAATCTGGAGTGGAAATATGCAGAAATTTTTGAATTAGGTCTCTCATCTCATTGTCCTGCACAGTGTCCAAGTGGACCGAGCCGTTTTGGTGTTCTGAAACATGATATAGAGGGAAATGACCTTCTACTCATGACCCAGACACAATTAATGTATGGCTATGGATAAATTCTTGTTGCAAATAAACCTGATTCTTGATCCTATTTGATTAAATACCATTCCCAGATTTAAATTCTTCTGAAGGATGATCACTCAGACTTCCTTCAATTTCCCTTTACACTTGGTCTGGAAGTAAAATGCTGCTTTTGAAAAAGCAGTGTGATTTAGTTCCCTCATGTTCATTTAAAAACACTTAAAGAATGTTTTTTAATTTCAGTTTCAGAGGGTGGATGGGATTAGTTTGAGAACTTTAATTTACTCCTGCCTAAGCAGCTTGCTGGCTAATTCAAATGCTAAATGTACAATTCAATAATTCAATAATGACTTCTCTCAGATGAGTGCTGAAGGCAAGTTATGTTTTAAAAGTCTTAATCTGCTTTTCTAATTTAACAATGAACATTCTATGTTTAAGGGTTAGAATAACTTCATCTGCACTTCAGATGGGGATGTGTGAGACAGAGAGGTTGTCACAGACAGAGATATCTCTATCAACAGAAGTGGTATTCCAGCAAGCTAGGAGAAAGGAAGGTATATTGTGGGAATAAAGAACTTTACATATGAGTTCAGAAAGCAGCACGTGAGAAGGAAGACAATCTCCTCACAGACAGTCTGGAACTGGAAGAACTGTGTTAGAGAAGCAAGTTCAAGGATCAAGTGTGGCTGTTAAGAAGCATCAGTAAAGAAGATGATTTTGCTAATGTCAGTTCAAATTTGGTGACTAAAGCTAATGAGGATTCTAAAATTACTAGGAAAAAAGAAAGAAGGAGAATGAGATAAAGTTTATAGTGCCCTATTTCTGTTCTGTTCCCCATTTTGCATAAACTGGAAAACAGCAGAAGTTTATTATTTTCTTTTCATATTTTATTTATATAGCCAGAAATTGTGAATAAAAGTCTTGGCTGAATTCAAAAGATCTATTTTCATTCCGTTTCTGTGCATCTGTTCAAAGTTGTCTCTATCTTTTGAAGTGTACTAAAAATTGTTTTCTATAAATATTTTTCATTGTTTCTGGCGGCAGCTGTTAGCATTTTCTTACATACAACCTTAACAAAGGAATCCCAAAGCAATCCTAAATAAGACAAGTTATTGCATGTGTGAGGTGAAAACAGCTGTTAACACTAGTCTAGGTGTAGATGCTACAGTGACGGAGAGGTGATTAAAATCTAAACATGTTGTTTGGCTTATGTCAGAAATAGTGTGGCCAGCAGGACCAGGGCAGGGATGGTCCCCTGTGCCAGGCACTGGTGAGGCCTCACCTCCACTGCTGTGTCCACTTCTGGGCCCCTCAGTTTAAGAAGGACACCGAGGTGCTGGAGCAAGTCCAGAGAAGGGAAATGAAGCTGGGGAAGGGTCTGGAGCACAAATCCTGTGAGGAGCAGCTGAGGGAGCTGGGGGTGTTCGGCCTGGAGAAAAGGAGGCTCAGACAGGACCTCCTCACTCTCCTCACTAAAAGGAGGCTGTAGCCAGGTGTTCTCCCAGGCAAGCAGTGGCAGGACAGGAATGAATGGCCTCAAGAATGCACCAGGGGAGATTCTGGTTGGACTCCAGGGAGAATTTCTTCATGGAAAGAGTTGTTAAGCACTGGAATGGGCTGCTCAGGGAGGTGGAGGAGTCATTGTCCCTGGACATATTTAAGAAACTACTGGAAGTGGCACTTGGTGCTGAGGTTTTGTTGGCAACTGGTGATTGTTCAGAGGTTGGGCTTTATGATCTTGGAGGTGTTTTCCAACCCAAATGTTTCTGTGATTCTGTTTCTAAACACCCTGACTTAGCTTTAAACACTGAATTCGAGAAGGGCCATGTTAAGAATTCCTCTAGTTTATTCTAACCATTAAGAAAACTTGGAGAGGTTTGATTGGGCTGATTTAGACGTGCAATGTAGTTAAAGCAGTCAGTGAAGTAGCTGAATTATTGTATGCCAGACCACAAAATCTGCAGACGGCCAGCACCGAAAAACTGGGATGGAAAATCCTTTTCTGGGACATTCTGATACAGTCCACTTGAGAAAACCAAGCTGTGTGGTTTCCATAATTTCCTTCATCTAAGAATATAACACAAAATGGTGCTGCATGGCAGATCAGAAAAAAACCCAAAGCCATCTTTTTTTACTTCATTTCTAGAACTTGAAACAATATCTGAAAATGTAGACTGTAGATGTTTGGAAAGTAGGACAAAAATAGGAATTTAGATTGGAAATTATTCTTTCTGATTCAACTTTTTTTCTATAGATTGCAGAAAAGGAAATGTGAAACACATACTAATTTGCTATTCTTAGCTTTTATTTTTGAGTTTTGTTCTTGCATGTAATTGTTTGAACAGACAAACTATAATCCTCCTCCTGAAAATTGTAACTGTGCAGAGAATTAGAACACTTAGTTTTATCTCAAAGAATATCCAAAATTACAGATCATTATCAGCTGAATTATAACCAAAGGATGTAGATACTTATTTTCAGTGTTGTAAATTGAGAAAATTAGCATCCTGAAAAAAAAATTAATTACCTTATCTATGGAGAAATCTTTAAAAGAAAGTATGTGATGAAAATCCCAGAAGGTTTCTGCTGAGACACAGATCACAATTAGTTATCATTAGAAACCAGTAATAGGCAGTAGCACTGTGTAGGAATGAAAGCAAAATTCACTTAGAAAAGCCTGTATCTGTTTTTCAAGATGCCTGATGTTGTTTTCTTTCCTTTAGTATGCTATTTCCAAAATCTTCTAAGCCTTTGGAAATGAAAGCCATACTTCGGCTGATAGCCAAGCTTTTCAAAATACTGCATGTTTCTGAAAATTATCAATATTATGTAGCCAGAGGCACTTTACTGTAAGATTCTAACCCTCTAGATGAGGCTCTTGCCACTTTAAACTGAAAAAGCATGAGAACAGCTTGGCAAAGTGATTCCTGATTTATGTATGCATGTCAGCACTTCACAAGTACTAAAATATAGCATTTGCTTATTTGCATGATGATGCCTGAGCTGGAAGATATCAATTTAACTGCCACCGGTTTATTGGCTGCTGGGTCAAGCCTCTCCATGAGTTTTACAAAAGTGAAACTGTTTTATCAGTCTGGTCCTTTTTCTGGATTCACCACATTGAAACGAATTTGATTGTTCTCTTCAGCACAGTATCACCGTGTGCGCGAATGTTGCCGGAAACACCACACACCTGAATTTGGCAGGTGTCCGTGGCTCATCTTCGGGTCTAAATTTGTGCCCTTAGCCAGCAGTCCTGCTGTTCACAGTCATGACTGGGAAGGCCACTAGTCCAGCTGCGTGGACACCTGGTCACAGGTTACTCAGAAATACAGTGAGGTTTTCTTGCTTTGTTGCTCCCTGCACAACCTCTGAATGTTCCACAAGGAGGTGCTTTGCAGCAGTTGTGCAGCAAGGAGGTTGGGCGTGTAATGCAAGGGAGCTCCTGTTTGCTGCTTTTCCAGGAGAAGCCTCCAGATTTAAGTACTCTGCTGATTTCATTCAAGCACTAGAAATGCTTTCATCTCTTTGGCATTCAGCCTGCTTTTTCTCTGCTGTGCCACCTGATGGTGCTTCATCAGGAGAAGGGCTGAGCTGAAAGGATGTGAAGGAGGTGCAGTTAAACTGTGCCACAGAAGAATATGTTCATTGGGCTAAAACCAAAGAGAGATTAAAAAAAAAAATCACCTGGGAGTTGGGGTGTTGCAAGAGATGATATACCTCTACATCTGAGGGAATGTACAGCTTCATGGTTGCCAAAATAGTTTGTGTTTCAAACTCCAGAGTTCAGCTGAGTAAATCACGTGTTTAGAGGCTTTAAAAATGTATGACAGAACAAACTCTACTGGGTGTTCCTTATTTAGAGCTAATTAGGCTACCTTGACCTGCAAAGAAATTAGACTAAGTGTTGCTGGGAACAGGGAAAGTATTTTTATTTCAGTTTTTGTCCTGGAGGGATAGTTTTTGCATGGCACCCTTCCATAACATTGATCTTGTTGAATATATTATTTTTATCACGCATGTATCATTCTGATTTACTAATTAGATTACTATAGCTCTAGAAGGTAATCAGGCCACTTGATTATTCACTTTTTATAGCCACAATAGAGTTGAGAGGAAGAAACAAAACCCTCAGGTAATCTGTAGCATCTTCTGTGCAATCCACTTTTTCCCCTGCTCCTGTTCCTCTTTGCAGTGCTGACAGTGATAAATGGGGAGCTGAGAAATTAATGAACCTGAGTATTTTTGAAAGCTTGTTACTCTCAACACCACCCATCTGGATTGCTTAGTGTGGCAAAAATAAAAAATACTGGGCTTAAAGTAGACAGGTTTTAAAAGTGGAATCTTTGTACAGGTCAATGAAAAACATTAGAGTGCATGCAAAGGAGAAATATTTGCTGACACATTTATAAAATGCAAAAAACTCAAACCAACCCACTACCAACGATGTTGAAGACTGTATGCATACATTTGTAGTGATTCCTTCTCATGGCTAGTTGACCCATCTTTAAAATATGAAATGAATTATGTATTGGCTTGGCAGAAGGTATGAAAATATTTGGGTTTGTGTTTTGGGTGCGTTGTTTTGGGTTTTGGGGTTTTCTTCCCACCTATCCTTGCTTGGTTTTGTTTTCCAAATTACAGTGAGATAGGATAAATTCTCCACTTTGCTTCACTGTGTCTTTTCTAAGAAGCTAAGGGCATGAATTTGCCACAAATATATATATTTAGCTGTCTGTCACTATTTTTGAAGGCAAATGACACCTTCATGATAAATATTATTCTTTCTTAATCAGATTTTTAGAGACAGAGATCAGAAACAGATTCTACCATTTTTCAACTCAAACATTTCTTATTTTGTCATGAGGGCTTCCCTTCCAATATCTTTTCTGTTATGAATAAACTCTGGCTCGATGTCTGTATTAAATATTTAGCTCTTTATTAAAATAAGCAGCGTGGGACGCTTGCGGAAGTTGTGCAAAAATTCAGTTCTGTTAAAGATGTCTGCTGTGCAGGATGTCTAACAGGGGTGCTGCGCTGTGCTGGTGTATCTGTCTTCCTCGCGGGATGTGGTCGCTGTCCTTACAGGGTGCTGTGCCGTCGTCGCTAGGCAGGAGGTGCTGTACCGTCCTTGCTGGATGCTGTGCCATCTTCGCTCTGTAGGAGGTGCTGTGCCGTCCTCGCTCCGACGCCGTGCAGTCCTCGCTCTGTAGGAGGTGCTGTGCCGTCCTTGCAGGACTTTCTTCGCAGCTGATTTCCTATAAATTATGGGCTAAAGCCTTTATTAGATGTTCAGCTCTTTATTCTGAAATCAGCTGCAGAAGAAGTCCACAATCGAGGGC
>WAAE01023175.1:210769-297284 GCA_013400495.1 Nicator chloris
AAAAGGACAGGAGGTTGCTGACGCAGCTGCTATTGCCTCTGCTGTCTGCACAGGGTCTCCGTTGCACAGGACTCGGGGTGATTCTCACAAGAAAATAACATAATTCACAGGGAACTACGGATACCACAGAATACCAGAGCAAGCTAACAAAAATCTAGGCAGGCTGTGTGTGTGTGTGTGTTGATTTGCACCTAAAGGAAAGCTTTGAATAATGCATTAAGGTCCTTTGAGAATAACTATCAACGGTACTTAACACCTGAATTCAGGAATGTCGGGCTTCAAGTTCTTCTTTACACACGGGTACAGCTTGGGCACTGATGAGGGGCTGGGGGGGGCACTACCCCAGTGGGACCGGGACGGGTGCCGCCAAGCCGGCACTGCCCGCACGCCCCCGGCCCGGAAACACATTCGAGTCTATTCATTACATTTTCCAGTTTGCTAGGTGCTTTTTGAAATGGGAGGGCTAAGACTGTGCATGGTATTTGTAATATGGATGCAAAATATGTTGGGTTATTGAGACAACGGTGTTGATAATTTCCATTCTATTTATTTTCTTTTAAATTCAAACCATCTACTGACTCCCTCTTTCACAAAGTTTCTTTGAGACTTCACTAAGTTATAATCATACAAGACTGCTTGTTGGTGTAAGCAATGGATTATTTTTCCAAATTGAATTCCCACAAGGGCTCCCATTCCTGGCCTTAGTGGGGGGCTGTTCTGACACCCAAGAGACTGCTACATCATGTGTTCATCTGCTATCTTGTGTTCACCTGAGATTTTTATTCTGTGTCAAACAGAATTAAAGCAGGACTATGAACTTACTGATTCCTGAAAGTGTTAGTTAATCCATAAAATTTACATTACTATACCTGAGTTACATAAAGTGACTGTTTTTAAGCAAAAACAATTAAGTATTTTTGTAATGCTAATGCAAGGAGCAGAAACTCGTAATGAGTTTTTCACAGGAAAGTAGCCTACCAGGAATGAAATTCTTGGCTTGGAAAAGGAAACAGTGATATTTCCATTGGGCTCAGGGATGTATTCCCTGTGAGCTTCTGAGCAATTTCAAAATGCTGAATACATTTTGTTCCAAGGTTTCTGAACATTGTGGTTGTCTTCAAATATACCTTTTGAACAAAGAAAAGACCAGTAGTTCGACTAAATGGCCAGATTTGCCCATCTCCCCCATAGGCCGGTGGTGAGGGCACTGACAAAGCCCAAGTGAAGTGGTCACACTGCTCCCTCCCTCTCTGTAAACTCAGTTCCCAAAAGCCAATAGCTCAACATTGTCAGACTGAGTCAAACTGCAACTGATGGGGTGATATTTATTTGGGGCAGCTCTTGGCACCCTATCAACTTATATGCTCTCCTACTTAAGGATTTGCTCTTCAGTAGAAAGCAGCTCATTAGAACACTAAGGGAAGATTTTGTGTTCTTTCTTGAAACATGTTGAACATTTTGAATAAAAGAGTAATTATAGTTGTTAGAGTCAGCAGAACAATGTGAAGTCATTTTACTCAGAATGATATGCAAGCACTTGTCAGCTTGCCATTCAGAGGAACCTTTTAAAATGCCACAGTAGTTACTTTCTAATTGCATAAATATTAAGTCACTGGAACACAATTAAAACAATCATATTCAAGGAAAGATTCCTGCGTTTGGGTTTTGACCACAAATTCCATGGCAGAAAATCTATGTGTTTCTAGAAAAGCACTGAAATAGAATTCTATTTGAGACAGATTTCTTTCTTAAATGGCTGTTAAAAAAAAACTCCCATGCCAATCACCCCCTCCAGTCCTGCTATAATATTGTACTGTCCATAGTGCTCAACAGCAACCTATTTTAAAAAGTGAGTAAAATAGAAAAGAAAATTCTTATAAATTCTTATGCAAATACACCCATTGTAGGAATGTCCACAATGTGTAGGAAAAGCTGTATTTTGTTCCAGTGGTTTGAGGGTTATCTGTTTGCAGTTTACCACCTGTGATGGATCCCTGAACCACACTGAGCCAGCACTGGGAAGCACCAGGGTACTGAGCCACACTGAATGCATTGTGTTATTAGATTCTAAAATGCTTTAATGTCCAAATCACATAGCTGGCACTGCTGGCCCTCATTTTAACAAGTCAAGTATTTCTGGGTGATGCTATCCCCCTGAGAGTTGCCGAGGGCACATAGTACAGGAGGACAGATTTTTAATCCCCGTTATGTCTGTCTAAATCCAGCCAAAGTTTATTGAATTCAGTGGGCTTCCTGGTGAGATTTTCTCTTGTACAACAGGGCAGAATTTGGGTTATGTTCTCGTTTCCTGCAGGCTTCTGTGCTGCTCCATGCTGGCTGCAAAAAAGGCACTGCACAGCTCAGATAGCTGCGTCCCAAAGGCAGAAGTGCTCCTTGACATTTGAGCTCCGGCTCATGGGGGTTTTGCTGCCTTTCTGCTCTCCAGCTTCTGCAGGCTGACTGCATTCATTGGGATGCTGTATTATAAAAATAGACTGGTTACTAAGACATCAATAAGTCACTTCATTTAGAAACCATACATGGATGGTTTTGGTGGGGATTTTGGGCAAGGGGATAAAATTGCAGGAGAAAACTCCGGGGTTGTTTTGGTAGAGTATCAGCTTGGCTTTCAGCTAGACCCTCGTGAGATTGGGGATGTAAGTAAAGCTGCTATGCTCCTTCTTCTGTGAAATATGCTTGAGGTCATGGGCTCTTAGAGGATGTTTGCAAAGTCCACTACCTTTGGATGAGCCCTTGCCAAACCCACCCTGCTCTCAGCTACAGGACATCATGCATAGTCTTTTCCCCAGTGAAAAAGGAAAACATGCAGTTCAGACATCGAGAAACCTTTCAGCAGACTGTCAAGGCATTGATGTCATCAAAGGTTAAACCGGATCCATATCCAGAGGCAATGTACCCTGAAAATGGGGCAGTAATTATGTTTAGTACAATGTTGTTTTCATCTTGAATGGTAGCATGTAGTTACTGGTCTGTATTTGTGTCCAGATCTGAGAGGAGGAACAGAGGGACAGAGTAGTCTGTGGGTAGCTCAGATAGGTTTGCATGCAGGTGTTAAAGGTTATTTCTTACATCACATTTTTGTTATGTAAGAAATACAAGATGTTGACTGCAGGAATGAGGAGGTTCTTTGTGAAAACATGATGAAAGACTGAAGATTGTCTTCACACTAGAGAGCCTACAGCGAATTACCTGACACTCAGGCTGTTAATTAAGAGTCTGAAGCAAGGCACTATGTTTAAAATACTAGTCATGATATTACTAACCTATTTTTTCACACAAAAAGCTCGAGGATCTTTCCTGTTCACTGAATAGATGAATGAAAAATCATGCAGTTTGAGGTTTATGCTCATGCTTTTTCTCTGTTAATTAGAAAGCCACACTTCATGATAACTTTCATAAAATTCCCTGAAATTCAGCTTTAATGATTTAAAGCTAAACTAGGGCTTAGTTTAAGTTTGTGCCTTTTTGGTCTCTGCAGGAATATTTGGATTGATGGGAAGGAATGTGAGAGCTCATTGACCAAAAGAAATAGAAAAACTGGCTGTGGAAGCAAGAAAATTATTCATTAAAGAGCAAAGCAGGGTCAGCTTATCGGGAAGGTCAGAGAAGTGCCCTTTGAGGGATTTGTTTCACAATGACATGAAGACAAGTCCTTGTAAGGAATACTGAAACCCAAGTGTACAAGGTTTGTGCAACTCAGCAATTTCTTACATCAAAAGTGAAAAAGGTGTTTTTATCTTGGGTGAATATTTTTTGATTAACCAATTTTTTTCTTTGTTTCACTGGGAGAGTATCTTTCCAAATGGCAAATTTTGACTGTGTTACCTGAAACAGCAGGTGTGGCAAGTCATTGGCAGTATTCAACTGTACAAAAGCAAGGAAGATCTATACTTTTAAACTGCATCTTATAAGAGTTCTATGGGGAAAACAGGGTGGCAAGTGTTTCTGATTCTGAAAAGTATGTGAGACTCCACCATTTTATTTATTTTTTAAGTGGAGAATGAAATGGGCAATCTCACAGGTATAGTGTGTGATTGTATTTAGGGATGAGACATGTATCCTCCCACCAACTGTTCACTCAGTGGTAGATTTATGTATTTAATGCATTGCTTTATCTGTCTCAGGGGAAAGAATATAATAAACCTCAAGAATATAATAAACTTCATGTCTTTAAAAAGAACATGCCTTTGTATTTAGCCCACAGACAATCTCCTGAGGTCTAACTTCATCAGAGGCTTTCAGTAGCTGGAACATTAATCAGGGCAGGAATGAACCCAGAGCAGAACATAAGCAAATGGGGAGAGTCTGAAATATTCAGGATGTAGTTGGAAAAACAAGATCAATGTTGATGTCTGTGGCGCTGTTATCTTCCCTCAGTCTGTCTCTCTCTTTTTCATGTTTTTTGTTCTTTTGGCTTCACTTTGGGTCAGGGAGTTCTTTAAAAAATAATTAAAATTTTGACCAAGTTTAAAAATGTTTTATTTGAATTATTCCTTTAAACAAAATATTGTGCTTTAAATTATTAAGGTTTATGGTAATTCTTTCTTCTCTAGCTTGTGGAAAATTGTGCTACCTACACTTATAGACCTGTCTGAAAGTGGTGTCAGCTCTTTTGGGACCATGACAAGTAAATTCAAAAAGCCCTGGATAAAGATGAAATAGTTTGGTGTTGAACATGACATTCCACACTGTGTCTTTGCCACCAAGCTCCTTTTCCACGTGCTCTGAAGGGATACAACTGTAATTTGGACAGAACACCGCTGGTGAATTTATTCCCAGTCCTAGCTCTGGATCCAAGACACAGCATCACAGTGGGCCCTTGAGCTGCTGAGCTGCAGCAGCAGCTGCTAAAGGAGGCACAGATTCTTCTCTTCCTCCTGAGCTTGTATGGACTTTCCTTTCTGTAATGCATTCTGTATTATTGTTCCTGCTGCATATTTACGGCTTCCCTTAAATCCGGGTTACACAAAGCACTGGGCACCTAATTAAGTGCAGTAGGAACCAACCTGGTCCTGAATGTACAAAATGGCCACACAAGGAGTAAAAGCTTGCTCACGGTCCGTGCCAGCCTGTGGCTAAGCCAAGTAGAGAATCCAGGTGTTCTGATGCACAGTACAGCACTTTTCCAGTAGGATGCAACATCATTGTTCTGCAGGTAATGTGGTAAGAAAATGAAAGGAAAAAGGGTGGGTGATACTTCATCTGGACTCTGAAACACCTTTCTCAGCATTAAATGAATAGCAAGGTACTACAACAAGGCAATGAGGCAGTTACCCACGTTTAGGTGTTTGTGTTATTGCTGGTGCTTTTAAAATACACCAGAGAAAGGGCCATACAGGCTTTTCTTGAAGCTTACATTAATGTTATTTTAATGTCAAGTGCATGTTTTGATTTGTTACAATTCAGTGTCCATTATTGATCTTGTGCTTCATACCTTCTCAAAGAATGATGAGAATACAGTGTTACAGTGGGATCACACTACCACAGTATCCCCGAGTGGTATTCTGGAATCTGAATAAGGTCTTCCGTTCACTTTTTAAAAGAGAACAATATTCAACAAGAGAGACTTTATAGCAGTGGTGACATTTAGCCAACACTTTCTAGGCATGTGCCCCCATGAGTTTGGCATGCCTCAATTTGAGCAGAAATTGCTCTTCATTAAGGGGATTGTTTTAGGTTGAGCAAGACAGATCAAGGTGTTTGAAAATGACACTGTGGCAGCTGAGTCATTTGAGGTTGTCTGGTCTTAGATCGTGTGTTTGTCACAAAGAGACATGTGAGGCCACGTTGTAGGTGGCCCTTGTAGTTTTGAGTTTCTAAAACTTGTGTCCTGGAATGGTCTATGACTCACCTGTATCTGTAATGCTTGCTCTTGTGACCAGAGGATTTTATTATTTTAATATCCTTCTAACAGAGATGCCAGCAATTCTTCGGAGTTTCTCATTTGTCCAAAATGCAGCTGTCTGCTTCCTTGCTGAAGTCAGCAATTGTGTCTGTTCTGCTGTTACACTGACAGATTGCCTTTAAGCCGCCCCTTTGTTCTTTGAAGACCTTAATGGATATGCCACTTAGTTTTGTTTGTTTTTCTTTGAGCCTTGTGCTTCGAGATTTGCCTTCTAGCAGTGTCAGAACAGTTAAGATCCTAAAGCTGTATTTTGTCTTCTGTGGCTTCTAGGAAATTAATTTCCCTCCAACTAAAATGTTGGTGTATTCTCTCTGCCTTACGCTCTTCTGCATCTTTCCACACTGAGGATTGCTGGATGCACATGAAGTCTAAATGTAAAACTTGTGCTTTGTTCACACTGTTAGTCCTCGACAGAGAGGCGTTTTAAAAACAGTCATTACATTTCATAATGGTAGAGTAGGCTGGAATAGCCCTTCAGGACGAGAGCACGTGGTAACCAGAACTGTTAGTTTAGAAAATTGGCCATGAGGGTCAACTTTGACCCAAGTTTACAAGAGGCAGAGTGCAAATGTATTACTAGGTGTGGATGTTAGCCTGAGAACCTGGAACTTTTGGAAGCATTCTATTCTGAGAACAATTTAAGGTAATTTTAGAACATGTAGCTCTTCAGGAGAAACAAAGTTCTTCTGTAGTATTTTGGTTGACTGACCGGGTAACTATTTGAGTGTTTGGTTTAAAGGGGACTCGAAATCTCTTATCTTAGGGCAGGCAAGATTTCTGATTCAATTCTCCTTGATTGTTCAGTAGCTGAGCAGGTGAGAGGCACAGCCATTATCACCTTTTAAATTTTCACACCATGTAAAATGAGTACCAGAAGTGCCCTTTGCCATTCATGTTCCTTTGTCTCCTGCAGTTCGGCTTAGCTCCTGCAGGCTTCTCCTCAAGCTTGGAAGTGCCTCAGGCTTCCCGTGCCTAGACTGTGTAATCATGAAAAGCGAATGGGAGTAGAACAGCATTTGAATAGCCGTGACTTCCAAGTTTAAAACAGGAATGCTGAACGCCAAGTTTGGCAACCCTTGGGAATTTAGAGGTGAACCTCTGAACTGCATTGCCTTTGGGGAGGCTGGCACCATCATATCGGTTTAACTAAAACCTATCAGCCCCACGCCTGCTAGGTGCCCGTGTTCTGCAGAGCACAGCCCAGCCCACTTCTGATTAAAATTCGGGCTTTAATCTGAGTGGAGATGAGCTAGAACAATTTCCTTATTTCCTTTCTAGCCTTTCTTTAGTATCTGTGCTACATTTCTGTTTCATTTACTCTCACGGGGTCTGTTCAGAGGTGAAGCAGGGGTGTGATATCCTGGGATCCCAGACGTGCATTTTGTTTGTAAGTGTTTCCAAGTGACCAGAGTTTTGTTTATTGCTTCATAGTTGTACTGCAGGAGTGCCTCCACTCGGTTTTCTCTTTAGGAAGGGGAGAATCAAACTGCTTGGTGAACAGCCGAAGGATACTTTCTTTGGCAGTGAACCGTACCCATCGATAGGAACAGAGCAGGTTGAGAGGCTGACCATATTTTGAACATGTTACCTATTTCTTTGAGCTGTGAGTAACCTCCTGAGGGGTGACACACTTACAGAAGTAGCTCTCCATCTTTTTTGCCACAAGCACAGTCTTGCTGAAAATAGAATCCTCAGGAAAAGCAAAAGACAGTTACTGCAACTGCTCGGAGCCGCCGCACGCCATCCACAGAAAATATAAAACCCACAACCAGTATACTCGACTGCTGGTACCAGCTGTCACATTCATTATAGTAATTGCTGCCATTAGTGTGCTATTAATATTTCTCTTACAAAATTGTACAAGAAATCAAATGAAAATGCAAAGTCTGCTCCGTCTGCAACCGTTTGTGTTCTTTGTGGGTCAAGTCCTACCAGCCACAACTCCTAGCAGTGCTGTTGTCCTCCAAGGAAACAGTTCTTAGGAGGAACTTCATTTCCCTGAGTTGGTTGTGCAACTTCCATTCTGTGCTGGAGGAGAAAGGCAGCATGTACATTTGGGAGGGCACAGGTATAGCTGCTGCAGGATCTGCTTGCCTGTTGCAGCAAGTCTGTCACCTTGCAAGACGCAGCAGGAAGCTTTCAGGGCCTGTTCTGCCTTTGGTGTAGCTTTGTACAACTTGTGTACCCTGGAGCTGGCAGCAAATGCAGCCTCTCACCAAAAAAGCTTGGCCTGAATAGTTGGCTTAACCTCCAGATTGGAGGCAGCGTGCCAAACCACCCTCAGATGTGGCCTTGGTGTGGATCTGAGGTAATGTCATTCTGATCATTGTTAGTGCTCCTATATCAGCTCTTCATCATCAACATGTTCCTAGAACTGCTTTATTGTGGACCAGGATCTGGTCCTTTTTTGGTGGGATTTTATCTTCCCTATCTGTGATTTTTCTCCGTTTCTTTGGGGAAATTCTCATCTAAGAAAGTGCCATTGAGTCAGCATCTTTCAGCTCCTGAGTGCCAGCACTCGGCAACAATTAGCTGAAAAAATGTGTTCCATTTTCTTTTTTGATATGAAATATTACAATGGAGAACATTGCTGACCTAAATGACACGTTCATCTAAACGATGAATGCAGCTGAGAAAAGACTAGTTAATTTTTCTAGTTCAGCTCACAAGAAAATGCGAAGTACTGGAGAAAGGTGCTATATTGGTGGTTTGTGGTCTGCACCACTTTGCACTGCTATGGAAAAATGATTGTCCAGAAGTATATATTGGAGGTAAATATTAATTGTTAGTGATCAGTTAATGACTCAAGACCATATCAGTACCGTTGTCTGCTGTGGAATGCATATGCTAATGCTGCATAGATATGGCTATAACATGGCTAGCTCAGGGTGACCCTGCTTTTGGGTGCACTTGTGCTCTCTTAAGCCTGCCCATTTACAGGGAAAATAATTCCAGCACTCCACGTTGTACAGAAAATGTGAAAAGCAGAATTCTAAAGATAAAATCCAAGAGGCAGATCAAAATAGCCACAGTTTATTGGGGAACAATATGGTTTTCAAAGCCAGTGCTGCAGCATTGGAGAAGCATGGCACAGCTTAAGGATGCACGGGCTGCTCTGTGCAGGTACCCTTTTCACAGTGCTGCAGCTCTACTTCGAAGCATTAAGATGCAATAAGTGTGATTTTATTTCTTTTAACTTCCAAAGATGACCGGTGCCTGCTTAAACTGTGGCTTCTCCTGCCCGGATAGGCGTCCATCCTTTATTTGGCAGTGCTGTGGGCAGGGCTACTGTCTCGCTGAAGTGTGTGAAAGTGCCATTCTCACGCTCTTTTCACACCCTTCTCTCACTGCCTGGAGGGGAAAGGAAAGGAAAGCTGGTTCTGGGAGTTACCTTCTTCGTTTTCTGGATTTCCCCTCCATCGTCGCCCAAAGTCGGCTGGTTCACCCTCCGGGCTCAGTGAGAGGGAACTTGTTTGCCCATCAGATAACTCGACTCTCACAGGAATTTCATGCACCCTCAGAAGTGAAGGAAGGCTGTACTCAAAGTGAACTCTAATCTAGGATTAGACTTGAGTACATGATTTATCCCAGCCAAAAAGCAATCACCTCAAGGAGAAGCAAAATATAAAATTTGATGGATCTGAAATGAAAGTTTATTCCAGAAGTGTCATACATAGCCCTGATTGAAGCAACAAGGTTTGAGGGAGACCCTGGTTAAGTTTTAGCAGCTCATCATTACTACTACGTCTGTCATATTTTATGATGACTTAGATAGTATTACAGAAATAATGGACCAAGCTCTCAGCTGATGTAAATCTTCATTGCTCACTCCAACTCCGTGAAGTTCTGCTAGTCCCTTTGGAAATCTGCTTTTTATTGCATTTTTATTTGCAATATTTTATTTGCAGTTTTATTGTTATACACAGTATTTTCCCTGCTTGCAGAGCCTTTGCCTTATGTATTTCAACCAATATAGACTATGTTGATAAATTCATCTGAATGCAGAATCTTCTCTGCACATTAATGATATGAATTCAGTCTCACCAAAGGAGAAGTACCTGACCTTGCATTGCTAATGCAATTAAAAATTCTGAAGAAGTCTTGGTACAGTATTAGCTGCTAGCACTGCAGTTCTTCCATCAAAAATGTAACATTGTTATAGATACATGTTATGATATTGGCTTTTTGCAAGTATTAAGGTGAATGTTATATGTGTAGTGAATGTTATATGTGTAGTGTTGGAATGACTCTGCTGTATAGTTCTTTTTACTTAGACACTGTAGTGGATAGCTGATATATACCTGTGCTTGTAATTGAACTGTCTGTTTGGTTGGGATAACTTCCAATGAACGTGTGAAGAGGACCCTGCTACTGATGTGCCCAATTATCAGCACCTGCCGTGTGAAGAAAGCATGGACCACAGCCCAAAACTGGAGGTGATAATAAATCCACAACCAAGAACCACGCATGCTCTAAAAAGGCAGACCCAAGGAGTGGCCATGCAAAACTGTTCTTGGAAAAAGATGANGATGTTTATGCTGCTACAGAAAATTCAGTTCTATTAATTCCCAAGTTGCATCCCTTCCATGTGAGAATGCCCATCAATTTGTCTCTATGATTTCTGCTTCCTACTAATATCTATGTGCAGTGTCTTATGATCCAAGAAGTTGAACTGATCTGTTCATTTGCAGAATGACATTTGATGCAGCCTCTGTTTCATATCTGTCATTATATTTTCATCCCACTTCTTCCTACAGTTCGTTGATCTGAGCCAGGAATGTAGAGCTTGATTTTCAGGGCACTCTGCTTCTGACATGTGACGGGACAGAGACATTGTCAGTCACCCCTAGCTGGGAGTAAAAGGAGGAAAAACTCAGTAGCATTCACAAATTTGGCCTAAAGGAGAGACCTGAACATATAATGGTGTGCCCTGCCAGCCTGTCCTCAAATATATCATGCAGGTCTTAAATCCAAAGCCTGTGTGCCAGCAATCTTAGAAAAAGAAATTGAAAAGCTTTGGGCTTGAAATCTCATTTAAATTTAAACCATAATTGATTTTTTTCTCATTTTGATTTTTATGAACAGATGGACTATAGCTAGCAGTTGCCCTTGAGGCATCTTTAGAAATGTAGTTCTGTGAACTGTTTCCCTGAAGATTGATACAGCTGCTATTTCTTCAGATATCTCTGAATCATCCTCAATTACTACATGTCTTTATAAAATAATTATAGGTTTTATCCAGGAACTGAGCTTGGCTCTGTACTTTTCATAAAGCACTTATACAGAGTTGGTTAGCAAAAGAGATGATTTAACCCAAGTTTTCAATTGTTTAGCTTTGAATTTTATTCTCTTATTCAATGTTTTGCTATTATGTAGAAGCTATATTTTCTTGAAACTGAAATGGAAAATGTTTTGGCTCCTCTAACCATCTCTCTGCACTTACTAATTTGCCTGTCAGAGTAAATCACACACAGAATGAACTCAGGAGAGTTATTAGTTCAGATGAAGCTATTCAGACTCAAACCAATAAATAAATTATGATAACTGCCCTGCAATGTCTCTGCTTGTGCAAGCATTGGTCCACTCTTCCCCTTTCCCTCTGCATATGTAATGGGGAAATGCTTTGTAGAAAAAGATCAGTTTTTAATGCAAGCTGAGAATGAACTGAATGAAAGTACTTGGCATTAGCTCTGGGTGGCAGGGTAATGGAAGCTGGAGGTAGTCACGTGAAAATACCATACGATGGTGCAAACTCCATTCATGATTTCATCTGGTCCTTGCCCCTCTGTACCTCCAGATACATCTTTGACAATGTCTTGGGCAATGACAGAGGGGAGGGCAGCAGCTGAAACCTCTGACACAAATGTCCAGGCAAGGCAGCTCCTCACACATTAAGGTTGGCAGGTCTCTCCCTTCAGGCACCCTAGGGCATTTGGGCTAGAAAACATTTTGCTAAGAAAATGTTTTGTTCTCTCTGCACCTTCCATTTTTTGCTATCCTTAAGGACATCTTTTACTCGTGGCAGAGATTGGGCTAAAGTACCAATCTTTCTTCTGGAGAAATGTGAGGAATTCGGGAGCCATATAACTTCCATGAGCCTTTATAGAATGGCACAGTGGGGATTGTTCTTATTTCAAGGTGAGTTAGCGAAGTTATACATTATCAGGAGTGTTTTCAGTAAGAGATTTTCAGCTTTGTAGAAGCTGTATCTCCATCTTTGTTTTCTGTATTATTTTGATTCACATAACCTGTAATTTACAGGCACAGTTAAGGGGGATTGCAAGTGCTAATCTTCTGCCTGGAGGAATTTTCAGTGCGTATCTCACTGAAATGAAGAATAGAAGGAGTCTAATCCCTAGCTTGCTTTCAGTCCATTGTGCCCAGCGGCTGCTGCTGGAATTTTGCAGGGCTTCTTAATGAAAGTTGCCACTTCCATCTGGATGTGTTGAGAATAACGTCAGGATCCTTGTGTTCCTACTATCTTTAGTACCATAAGAGTGAGTGCTCAATAGGCACATCGGTGATTGGGGCCTTTCTAAAAACCTCACAGATTTTACTTAAATTACAATGGCTTCCAAATTCATTTTAGCATAAGTGATTCAATTTATTTTCCATGTTTGCTGTTTGTTTTTTGTTTTGCACAACTCCTCCTCCAGATAATGGCACTGCAAGGGCAGGCAAACACATTTGGGGGCTGTCCTGCATCACATTTTGGCTGCCTTGTGTGTTTATGCTGTAAACATTGCACAAGGAAAGAGAGACCTACGGGTGAGGTGACTTGTTCAAAATCACATAATCAGGTCCTGGACTTATTCAGTTGAAATTCAATCTCATGTGCTCCTGCAATTAAATTGCAGTTGGCTGCCTCTTTTGATGCTTTGCTTAGATGCCTGGAGTTCTCTTACTCTTCAGGGACTACAAGCATTCGTAACACTACCTTCTTTCATTAATATTTTCTTTTAAATAAAGGGGAGATAGATTGCTTCAGAGATGCAGCTGATCACAAGACATGAAGTGTAACTCAAGCACGTTTGGAAAGAAACGTGTGATGTTGAAAACCTGGCATTTTTCAAGATAAATATATTGAATCAATTCTGCTCTTGAGATTGCAATTGAGACAGAGGCACATCTCCCTCTGTACCTGCTTAGAATTCACTTCATGTCAGTGGGGAATGAAAATAAGTTATATTCAGTGAGTCAAACCGTTGATTGGTAGGTGTTAAAAGAGCCCAGACTTTCCATTTTAGGTTTGGTCAGAATGTGCCTGTGTCATGTAAGCAGGCAGTGGTACTCCTACCACTCAATATTTTTTACAGCTGCTATTCTGCAGGAGTAAAGTACACTGATCTCAGTGTAGGGGATATATGCACAGAGGCACGTCTGTTTTACTGTTGCCCTATAATCTCACTGGTGGACAGCGAAGTATTGTTAAACAGGATGCCAATATAAAAACCTAAAAATTTCCAGTACTCTTTTTCTTATTTTCATAGACCAAAGGTTTCATTTAGAGGAAAATTACATTTGCTGATTCTTCCAAATGATTGAATTAATGAACAATTTTCTCTAAATGTCCAGAATTAATAGCAAATAATTAAAAATTTGTATAAGGGACAGATGGCACTTAGAGAGACTAGGAGAACGTCGTACAATACATCTTGAGGCTTAGGTTTTCCTCCTCTCAGAACCCCTACCCTGACCATAGGATATATTTGCATAAATAATTCCACCAATTCCAGTGGAAATTCTGGAAATGTCTATTTATTGGCAATTATTTCCTTACAAAACATAATTTTCATCTGAGTCTGCCCTACAATATCTTATTTCAATGTAATAATGCATTTAGGTCAGTTGAAATGCCTGCACACGATGTGAGTAGCAAAGGGAAAGCCAGGAACTCTTCAAATGTTTTTTGACAGCTAGGGCAAACAGCACGGAAACACGTGGCATTCACATGTGAGGCTGGGTACTTCCAGCATAAGTTAGCACCAAAATATATTTTTTTACAAACTGATTTGTTTTTAGAAGACAATCTGAAGTCAAATCTGTTGTTAAGAAAAATATGCAGTATGTTTCCTTTCAAGGGTTGCTCATTTGCTGTATGACTGGCATGTGCTGTGTAACAAAATTCATTGCCATGAAGCAGTAAGAAGTTGGAAAATAAGAAAACAAAGTATCAATAGCCACAAGCCGCTTCTGTCTATTTCAGGTGCCACATCCCTTTGCATAAGTAATCTGTGACACTTTTCTAATTGACTGATTTACTCCAAATCCTGTTACAGTATGTGGTATTTTTGGAGACTTTTCATTGTTGTAGGATTGTTGTAGGTTCCCCCCCCCCCCGCCAGCCTGCTGATATATGGACTTTTTGTGTAGTGTTTATGATTGTATTTTGTCCATTAACTCCAACTCTGTCTTTTAGACCTGAGTCTCCTGTTCTCTGTGTTTATTTTTATACAATTTCCCCCTGTCTTGTTCTCTCCTTTTCCACAACAATTTGCCTATTACACAGTCATGAACTTTTCCAGTGTTTTCTACATTGACTGTATTTTTTTCTGTTTCTCCTTGATTTAACATCCTCCACTGAGCCTTGCTTTTGCTTTGACATTTCTGAGTACAGGAAAGGTCTTCTTGTTGAGCTGGGTCTGGTAGAGAGTTAAATAGGAAAACCAGCCAAGAGGCACAGAAGGGAATTTCTCTAGGTCTGTGTGTCTCAATACATCTGTCTCACAGTGGAGTACAGTGCAGCTGGCTGCAAACAGGCTGTTACATTACCACTCCTCTCATGTAAAGGAAGACTGCGGACAAGGATCAATAAATAGCAAATGTCAGAACAAGGAAACTGCTCAGCATTTCCTGAGGAAGAGGCAGTGCTTTGGGCACAGTGGGTTCTCGAGGACACTGTTAAATTTGGACTCCATGAGAGGGAGCAGAATCACACAGCAGGTATAGCAGGAGCTGTGTGTATATATANTTCTTGTTCCTCTTCAGTTGAAGTGTGCTGACCTTCAGAGGTTAACTGTGCTGTGCAGGATAGGTAGGACAGGACTGCAGAGACAGAGAAATCCCTTCCCGAAGACCTGAACCTCTATCTTTTTGAAGAATCTTTTTCTTTAGATCCAAGAAAATGGGACAGAGCTGTGAAAGGAAGAAATGTAAACTGAGACACTCCTAGATGGAGCATACAGGAATGGGAATGATGGGTGGTACCAGCAGGAAAGCAGTCACAGATGCTGACATCCTGAGTTCTCATGCCCTTTACCTTTTTCCTCTCCCCAGCTCTGTCACTAAATCCAGCCTTGTGACTAAACTTACATAATTATTATTATTATTATTATTTTAAGTGAATGCATCATATCTTTTCCCAATTCAGATCGTCTTCCTGGTTTCTTATTCTCCATAGCAAGTACTGTCTCTGTGCATTCACTGAAGGAGAGTTGCATTGCTCTCACAGTCTCCTTTTGATTTAGTCATAAATAATACATTTTGCATGAAGCTGGAATCATCCCTGCTTTCAGGCAGGGATAATTTGTAACTTGCTGCACCTGAAGGAGGGTTGAAGGGCATGGCTGCAATCATGTTACCGATGTTATGACCCAGACTGGAATGACAGTGTGTGGCACATGAACGAAACAGGCACGTGAACACAGCTGGAAGGATAGAAGGGAAAATGCAGTTTCCATGCAAGGAAGGCATAACAGGATTTGGCTTGGAAGAGGAACAGGGAACTGTCACTGATAAGGAGGTGCAATAAAATCCCAAAGAGTCAAAGTAGCAGTTCCTGAGTCGGATATTAAATAGAATATCTGGAAATATCTACCTACAATAATTTTGGATAAAGTGGATGTTGTCTGAAAAGGGTCTGAGAGGCCAAAAAACAGATTGGTTTATGCAAAGCAAAATGAAGAAAAATATGTCAGACAATCATCATGTATAATAATCTGCCCAGGCTCAGATAATTTTGTATCCGTGTAATTTTTTTACAGTGTTTAGTAGAAAGATGTAAGCTATTTGATTGACCTTTGTTTTTAATTCTTATCCCAAAATTACATAAGAAATGTTGTTTTACATTATCTTCTGCCATGGAGGAGAAGTCTCTTTGAAGAACTTAATTTTTTTAAAGTGGAAGTCTTATTTTAATGCAAAAAAAATTCTGCCCTGGCATTCTCCAGTGGAAACTGGGGCCTGCCCAGCAAAGGGCTGTTAAACTTTGATGGCCACATCACCTAGTAAACACTGAAATAAAGCATTTTATAAGAACATGCTGAAACACAGAAAGAAAAGGGCTCTTTAGGCTGCACCACGTTATTGAACACAGTGTCTCACGTTTAGCTTATGTTGAGCTATTTGGCCACAGCTTCAGTCATCTATCGAGGTAAAGTGAAAAACTGTGTGCTGAAATCAATAACATTAATAGCGTTTGCAAACAGAAATTCTCAGCCAGCAGTTTAAGTTAATTTAGTGTATCTGTGCATTTCAAATTATTACCAGTTGCATTAGATTGTAGTTTAGGGAAACACTGAGTAAGCAATGCTCTCTCATCTTGTCCTTGTCCTGGCCAATATGGAGGACTCAGAAAGCGCCTGGCACACGCTACCCAGAAACTAATTTGCATGGGGATGGATGTTTTGGGGAAGATAACTGATCATTCCCCAGCTTATCCAGAGGCTTTCTGTACAGCTGCAGCCAAACCAAATCATCTAGCTTTTGCCTCAGTTTGTCACCTCTAACGTGAATGTGACATTTTATGGCGTTACAAAGATGATGTAAAGCAGTCATATTACGAATAGTGTCACAGATTGGCCAGAAGTGCAGATGATTGCAGTAAGCCAACTTAATAACTTGCATAAATTCTGAAGGGAAATCAGGTGTTGCCATTGCAAGATCAAATATATTTAGCCCATTCTAGTGGAAAGAGTGCAGAAGAACAATGATTTAAATACTTATTCCTGCTCCTTTTGAAATTTTTTACCAGCTAGATAATTTTAAAGAAAACACATGAAAATAATGACTTGATAGTACTTAATCTTAAATATAATCTGAAGGCTTTGAAGACTGTAGAATGTTTTCTCGCTATAAAAATGCTCAGCTATTCTAAAGCTGGTTTCCAATTTTCCAGCTGCTTTGATTCCAAACAAAACCATTCAAATCTTTTTTCTTTGTACAGTGAACTCAGCTCATTTTAATTTGATTGCAGCTCTGTGCTAAAGTGTAACGGAACATTAATTCTCTTAAAATCTGAGGCTTTTTTTTTTTTTTAAGAAACTGACTTCTTCGAGTAATCATGTTTGATGGAAGAAATCTAGAGGGTATAAAATGAGAAGGTCATTATCCAAACACCTATAGCAAAGCACTTCTGGTTCTACTTACAAGTTCTGCTGGGAGCATTTCAATTTTCTGGCTCATTGTCAGGTGAAGTTAACAGCTTTTAAGGGCAGATAAGTCACATCTGAGTTTGAACTATCTGCAAAATGGAAATATCCCTGAGATTAGGCAGGATTTTGTTTGGCTTTTTGTTTCAGTCCCCCACAGCTAAGTATGAACATTTAAAACTAGACTCTCAGCTGGGGTAGACAGTTTTAGATGTATAATTTCAATGTTTGTGGATTTTTGGGTTTGGTTGTGTTTTTTGTTGTTATTGAGTTTTTTGTTTGTTTGTTTTGGGGTTTGGGGGTTTTTTTGTTGTTGTTTTTTGTTTTTTTTTGTTTTTTTTTTAAATAGCTGGAAGTAATTTCTATATATACTTTCACAGAATAGTTATGAAGGGTGTGCTTAGTTTTAGAGTAATCTTGGGGTTTTGCAGTACTAAGTACAGTTGCTTCCTCACCATGCTGCAACAGGAAGACTATTTAATATGAAGAAACAGTCTGAGATATATCCTTGCAGCAGGATAAGACATGATACCATTTGCTAGCAGCTTGCAAGGACTTCAGCATGTTTCTCCCAGTCTGAGTTGGAAAAGCCTACTTTTGTCCTGGGAGGACACCTCGGGGTCCTCTGCTTGGGACAATGGGAGATGCAATATTTTCCTCTCTTGCTGGCTGAGTGTAAAATGATCTCCAGAAATGAGATTTTTCCATTGCCATCTATCCTGTGATTCCATGAAAACAAAACAGAAAAGGAATCAGAGCTGAAAATGATCCTTGACTTTTTGAAGGCAAAAAATCTACCCCAAATTTTTTAATTTTTATGGGCAGTAAACCTGCATTTGGGTTCCTATGAATTTAAACTTGTCGTATATGGAAGAGACATGTACTTTGGGCAGGGGTATTTTTTGATGTCTTTTTTATTTGGTATTATAACTGCCTTGATTGATATGTAAATAATGTAAATGGTTCAGAAAAATCCAAAGAGCGTAAGTGCTAGAGATGAGAGCAAAATTACAGTGCAAAATTTGGTATAATAATAAATAAAGGGAAAAGAAACCTTTTAAAGCAGAACTTACGTGAAATAGTATGCTGAAATGGCATAGGATTATCCAATTTTGTATTTAAGCACTGTCATAGGAAAATTCATCCTTTATGAATAATCTTTTTACGCATCAGGATGTAAGAATCATGTTAGAGAGCAGTGAAACAGGGAGTCTGAAGGGAATATGGAATAGAATCTGCTTCTAGTGGCTCCACTGGATTTAGGTAATTCAATGGGACAACAATTCCAAACATGACAGGAGCTTCAATGATGATGATACTAGATTCTCACTCAAGTTTCAGTGACTTTATGTCCAGCAGTGACATAGTTTGTTTTCCTCTCAGTAACAGGATTTTTTACTTACGCTGGAAAATAAGAACACTGGATGTACCCAGTGCCTGATTTTGAGAGAGATGCTGAGTGTGTTACATGATGTGGTATCAGAATGAATTAAAACTTCTTCAGAAGGTGTTGAAAACAGGCCACCATTGTTGAAAGCAGGCCACCCACACAAGGACAGTGACATATGAGGTTTGATTTCTAGTGCTGGCAAAGGGAGCTTAACAGCTTTCCCTCCTCAAAAGTTAGCATTTTCTCATACTTTCCTATTCTATAGGAATGTGTAGATGTAGGTGTCAACTTGATATTAACTGTAAAAGAAACTGGTATTAGACAGGATCTCCTGGAGCTAGGCAAGTTCAAACTGAAGTGACTAAAGTGAAAAATTACCCTAGGTGGCAAGGGAACTCTATTCTGTTATTGAAGAATAGATTTTATTTCAGGGTGTTACTGATAAGTATTTATACTTCACAGCCTCACAATAAAGAAGCAGGAATGTACTTATTGGAATGAGAATAGATGAAATGCAGTAAGGAAAAGTGAGCTTCTATGGAGACATGGAGAGGAACATCTAAACCCTGCAATTAGTCTTTCATGTACCAATCTGTTTCCTCCCCAGTTTCATCTCCAAATTTCTCACCTTTACCATAAAATTTTCTTGTTATATTTGAAATTGGGGTATCAAAAATAATGCTTTTTTTGTTTGTTTTCTTACTCAGAAAACCAGATCTAACCTGGGCTTCTTTCTGTTTAAGGCACAATGACAGTGAACTTGGCATAAGCCTCATCCAAAGACGACAACAACGGGCAGAATGACCTCTGTCATGTCTTTGGTGTTACTGAAGTGTTTAAAGCCAAAATTATCACTCAGGGCTATGATTTTCTTCACTTTTTCAGAGAATTTTAATTTTTGATTTGGGTAAGTGTTAACACCCTAACTATCATCCCAAGAGTTTATTCTGAATTTGATTCAATGCATTTCAGAACTCATTGGTTGGGAAGAAATATACTGATCCTGAGGAATATCAGCTCATTATACAAAACTTTGAGCTTTTGCATCTGGTCCTGTTTAGTTCCACAGTCTGATTTTCAAGCAAGCAAACAAAATATCCTAGATATGCTCACAACTCGTCTGAGCTTTATGCAGAAAAATCCATGAAAATTTTTAAAAACTCCAGGTTTGTAAGGAGTATAGATAAATTTTATTTGACATTATTTAACTTCAAATATGATCTCTTGATTCTAGATACATTGGAATGGAAAAATCTAAATACAACCACTTCTGTAGCTATGCCAGCACAAACACATCCTTCATTATTCCTTGTCAGTTGGAGCTTAAAATTAGAAAATCTCAAGCCAATAAATTAAAGCTCAGAATCTTTACACATTTATGCCAAATCTGTTCTGTTTGTGCTACTTTAAGATTTAAAAGGCTAGATAGAAGGGTTTCTGCACTGTGCTTGAACTGACCCAGTGGCAACAAACAGGCAGTTCACGCCTTTTTAAGAGACCTAAAAAGTAAAGACTCTTTTCGTCGCAGATGTCTTTTGAAAGGGTTGGCAACTGTGACCTAGGATTTGTGTTACACCCCAGCATAAACCAAGGATGGGTTATTGAGTTCGTTACTATACTTTTCCTTTCCTAAAATCAATCTTTGTCCAGGTCAGCTGAAAGGGCAAACGAGGCAGGAATTTAATTTAGTACATAACCTGAGCGCATTGTAGCGGCTCTGAGGTGTAGGAAACCTAAGGCACACAACATGCATACCTTTCTCTCTGTAGCACGCAAGCTCTGAACAGTGCCGTGTTCAGCAGTGCAGATGTAACAGTGGGCCTAGAAAGAAATACAAAGGACTATAAATAGATAAAAACCGCTGTATAAAACATATTCTGTGCTCTTTTTCAAATCAGTAAATTCATTTACTACTTTTATTTTAATGGGCTAAACAATAAAAAATATAATTTCCCCATCATGGGAAAATTATACTTCAAAGTAATGAATCTGTACGTTTAGGAAACAGCTTACATCAGTTTCTTATTTTACTGCTTTCCTAGGTTCTCCAGGCTCCCTTTCAACAGTGCTTCTGCTTTGATGTCTTGCTCTCTACGCAGATTGCCAGAAGGCTTTCTGTTGCAAATGCAGGTGTTTTCAACTGTTAGATACAGTTGTGTTGTATTATTCATCACCTCAATATAAAAATGTATTAGTGGGACACTTATTATACACAGAGGACAAAACAGGGATAATTGGAAAGATGGCAGATTTTATATAGACGAAGATGTTGCTTAGTGAGACACATTTGGCAGCGGAGGAGACGGGTTTGCATCTACATTGCTGCTGTTTCATGTATCAGTCCTTGAACCTTTAAAGCACAGTTTTTCTAACAGACTGCCTTGCCCATCAGGCTGGCATCAGAAACTAATTAAACATAGCTTTTGAGAAGTACGGCTCTATCCACAGAAAGAACTTAGAAATCACCGTGGTATGTCAGGGTTATTTGTTACATGCTGGTGTTTTTTCCTGGTTTTTGTTGGTTTAGTGCTTGGTAAAACCTGTGTATGTGAAGCCAGGTCTTGCCCGAGCTGCTGAGAATTACTGGAGATGCCAGTGAATGTACTCAAAGGGCAATCTCTTACACAGTAAAATGAACACCTCAGTCCTCCTCCTGACAAGGATTCCTCTGTAACGCTTGCCCTCTCATTCAGAGGTAGCTCTGTGTGCCACACAGACAAAGCAGAGGGACATCTCTAGAAGGCTGGTGTGTTGTGAACCTGCTCAGAGATGTGCAGTAACTCTGCTCTTAAGGCTGCCAGCTGCAGAGGGCTGGTATTCACCTTTCCACTCCACTCAGCTGCTTCAGAAATGGAGGCAGAGCATTGCTGGTGAGAAAGAACGAAAGCTGGATAGTGAAACCATATAAAATATATTTGCCAGAGATGGTAAAGGGATGAAGGAGAATCAGGGCAGGGGAGGATGAGGAAAAGGGTTGGGGGCATAAGTAAGCCATTCAAAAGCAGATAAAATGCCAGAAAATTGTTTTCCCCTTCTTCCCATATAATATTCCTTATTTTTCTTCTCCTCTGTCAGCTTTCCCTAGATGGACATTATGCTCTGTGCATATCCATCTTTCAGGGCACACTGGCAGTCTCCCATTTTGAACACCTGGTAACCCTGTATGCTTTGTATCTGTGAATACAAACATGCTCCTGGGCTGGTTAATGGCAGGAAAGCACTCCCGTATTTTGTATCACTCCAAAGTTCAGAAGCATCTTTTTGATATGCATGCATTTGCTCATCTACCAACCTTTACACTTATGGCTTTTTGAAAATAGATATTCTAACCATCAGTCTTGAGAACTTTTGTCTCTGAAGACAGGAAGCTCTTCTTTTGTCTTTCATCTCTTCCAAAGAAGCATCAGTGCTTAAAAAGCACGCAGCTTAGTACCAGGAGATAGGAATCTCTCCTCAGCCGCCTCCTCATGCTAATGACACTGCCAGGTGGTGAAGCCCGTTGTTTCACGGCTCCGGGTTGTGCCTGGCTGGAATGGAGGGAGGTCTGTTGGATCCAGTGCCTGACACTGGTCAAGAAAGCAGCACAACGTTTTATTTGTATGGATATGAGAGAATTCTTCCTTAAACGCAAATCTTGTTTGGACTTCTGGAACAGGTTTAAATTCTGGTTTCTGGATCCCACAGTGATTTTTAAAATCCAGAAATGAGTCTCTGATGGCTCATGACAGTGAGGAACATGATAATGTTTGTGTTGCCTGCTAAGCATGCCATCTTCTGTTGCCTCTGCTGGGTTCCTGGCCCTGGCCATGATCTTTGGTAGTGAATCCAGCCATAGAGCTATGTTGAGTGAAAAAGTATCTCCTTCAATCTGTTTCTAATTTGCTAAGTTATAATAGTCTCCCTGCTTTTTATGCTATAAACCCAAAATGAGGGTTCTTTTTCTGTTCTACTCTACCATTTGTAAGCACATACTTCTAAACTCCCCATCTCTATTTTCTTAGGTGAAGGTTGGGTTTTTGTTTGTTTGTTTGTTGTTTTTTTTTTTTTTTCACTCTCTGCTCAGATGTGCATCTTTCCAGAGCCTTAATTATTCATCTTTCCTTTTAATTCTATGGTCCTTGTGATGGGATAACCTGTACCACAACCTTCTTCCAGATGAGTTCACACGTTAGGCAGAAGACCAGTGTTGCAATTTGGGTATGGCTTAGCAGGTCAGAGCTTCACATCTTTGTGACTAAGGTGCTCCTCACTATGTAAGCCTTTTCAAGGTACAGTGAGCGTCACATTTAACTCTTTGGTTGTTTATTTCCCAACACATGTTTTGCGAGAAAAGCTGACTTCAGTTAACTCATAAGTTTTCTTTAAATATCTCCCCCAAATGCAGTACAAATTTTAGCTGCAACAAAACCTGTGAGATACTAGGGGCCAGCCTGGCATTACTCAAACCAAACAGAGATAGAATTTTTCATTAATCCTTATCTTTCACTAATTTTTTTGCTCAGGTCATGTTTGTTCCATGAAGTCGGTAACTCTTTCTATAAGCTTATAATCTGACACGGGATTTACATGGTTTAAAAGGGCTTTACTTCTGCTGTGGCTGTACAGCTGGAGCAGAGCTGGCCTTGTTGTGCTGAAAGGATGGTGGCCTGGACTACACCCGTGTGGCACAGGGTGGGTTCCTCATGGCACCGTGACTGTGCTCCGCTCCCAGCCAGCCTCAGCTTTCCACCATGGTTTTCCCAGGAGAGCTGCGGGCGCTCGCGGCCGTGCCAGGGGCAGCAGAGGCGGCTGCGACCACCAGATCCCAAAAGCCCTCATCACCGCAAGGCATCAGTCCGCTGTTGGCAAACCGAAACCGTGGATTCTCCCTTAAGGCCCGCGGTAAGCTCTTACTCACAGCCCTCAGGCCGTGGTTCCTCTGCCATTTTGGGTTGAGTTGCTGCAATTCATACATTTCGGCGGTGGGCTGGGCTGAGAGGAGCCTGCGTGCAGGCTGCGCTGTCCTCGCACCTCTCCGCGTCCCGGTCAGCCGAGGGCTGCCCGGACAGCGCGCGACTAATGGTTCGGTCTCTGCCGATGCCAGGGCGGGCTGTGCCGGGCTGTGCCGTGCCGTGCCGAGCGCAGCCCGTGCCCACATATGCCGAGCGGCGGCGCGGCTGACGGCTGGGGCAGAGGCGGGCCCGGCACGGAGGGCGGCTCGGCTCGGGGCGGCGGGACCCGCCTCGCCCGGGCGATGCCTGAGCGCGGCGGCGGCGGCAGCGGAGGGGCGGGCGGGTAGCGGGGACGCGGCGCTGCTGCCCTGCCTTTCCCTGCCCTCCGCTGGCCCTTTCCCCGCCCCTCCCCGCTCCGGTGCGCGACTCAGCCGCCGCTCCGGGCAGTGGGGAAAGGCTGGGAGCCGCCTCCCGCTGCCCCCGGCCGCCCCCTCCCCATGCAGCCCGGCCCGCCGCTGGGAGCCCTCCCCGAGGGGATGTTTCTGCGGCCGCTGCCGGGATAACCGGCGCGCCGCCCGCCCCCGCCCCGGACGGAGGATGCTGCCCGCGCCGTGGCGGGTTCCGACTCGGGCAGCAGCGGCCGCGTCCGCCTCCTCGGCTCCGGGCAGCATCGCCGGGGAGAGATGAGTTCGCGGCACCAGGCGGACTGGATCCCTTACAGGTAGGGGGAGAGCCCGCGGGAGGCGGCGGATGGGGCGGCGGCACCGGGGCTGCCCCTGGACAGGAGCCGCTGCCCCTCGGGGGGTCACCACCGGTGCCCGCGCCTCGGTCGCGGGGCCGGGGCGGCCGGAGCCTCCCCGGGGGGAGCGGATCGCGGGCCGGCCCGTGCGGACGCTCCCCGGAGGGGCGCCCGGTCCCGCCTCCCAACTTCGGGCCGGTGCCGCTCCGCGAAGTTCGGGGGCTGCTCTCGGGGCGAGCTGTCAGCCCCGCGGGGAGCGGGCAGAGCGCGGAGCTGTCCTGCCCTGCGGCCCGGGCGGGAGGGCGGGCGGAGCGCTGCCCCGTCGGTGGCGGCTGCCGCGCCCCGGGCTCGGGCGCCGGGCCCGCGCTGCCNGGGGCGGCCGCGGCCGGCGGTGCCGCCATGGCGGGGAGCGGGATCGCCATGGCAGCGCCCGGCCCGCGGCTGCCATTGGCTCCGCCGTTGCCATAAGCTACGGGAGCCGCGGCGGCGGCCCGGGAGCCCCGTGCGTCAGCGGAGCCGGCCCCGGGGGCACGGGGCGCCTTGCCCTCCCCAGCATCCCAGACCTCCCCAGCATCCCAGCCCTGCCCTACCCCGAGCGCCCGGGTGTGGAGCGGGAGCGTTTGCGGCCGGAACGAGGAAATAGTTTGTGTCAGACTTGCCGGACCGAGGGGAAACCGAGCCAAATATTTCGCTCTGGGCGGGATGGGCTGTTCTAGTAATAGACCCCTTTCCGAATTTGCTATTCAGAGTACATTAACATTATGGGTTTGTTTGCTTGTTTTGTTTTTAGTTTTCGCTAAAGCGTCTTTTTCAAGCTGAATTTTTACAGAAGGAAATCATGAGAGGTTTAACAAGGTGCTCTGAAAACGACAGAAAGCGTGTTTCTTTCATTTGGTTGTAAGTGAAACAAGGTTGATACAGTAACATAGGACAAGAGGACACAGTCTTGCGGTGCGGCAGGGGAGGTTTAGGTTCGACATAGGAAAAAGTTTTTCGCAAGAAGAGTGATTGGGTATTGGAATGACCTGCCCAGGGGTTTGGTGGAGTCACCGTCCCTGGAGGTGTTTAAGGAACAACTGGATGTGGCCGTGATCTACTTGACAAGGTGGTATTCAGTCATAGGCTCGACTCGATGATTTCAGAGGTTTTTTCCAACCTAGTTGATTCTGTGATAAACCTCTTATTTTTGTTGTCGGTAGAGAATCATGGAATTAAAAATATGTGCCGCGTGCATTTTAAAGCCAAGATAGCTGCTTAAGCAGGTCAGTTGTAGTTTGCCATATTCTCAATGACAGTATTTGTAGCAGACGTATGCCACAATGAATGCAATGTGAACACAAATATATCACTCCTTAATACAGAGGAAAAAAAACCAAACCCAAGATAACTGCACAAGTGGAAATCTGCTATTTAGATATGTGCACATCATAGTTCAAATCAGTAGAAGAATTAGAAAGAAAGAAGCATGATTACAATGAATCTGAGAATATTGCCACTCTCTCAGCAATAGCGCTTTCAGCCCATGCATTTTGAAGAGATGTAAGGAATTGGCAATAAGGCTTCAAATATGACTAGTGGTTGCATTCTGATGCAATTTGAAGCCTTGTAATGAGGACAGAAATACCAGAGGAACAGCTGTTCATGGCTCATCACAGCAGCAGTGGAACAGTTTCTCCGTTCTCTCACTGTACACAAGGCTCTGCAGAGGCCAATGCCAAAACTTTGCTGAGGGGTTTTATAGCAGTGGCCTTGAAAAGGAAAGAAAACATCTCTACTTCTGCTCAGTGCAGCACTGAGAAACAAAGGGAGGCAAAGCAGCAAATCTTCAGAGAAGCAAAGATTTGATGATACTCATATCTTTTTTAATATAATGTTATTCTTGAATATTAATGATGTGTTTATGGTCAGAAACTGCTGAGAACTGCTCGAAACCAAAAGGCAACCAAACCGTGGTTCTGCTCTGAAGTGTCTTTATTTAGGCTTCTAACAGCGTTCTCTTCAGAAGCCGACTTATTTTTCAGTCTTCAGAGGTAATTCTTGAGTTAGAGGTATGTCATTGCAAATCTTATTGGACTTGGTGTGTGAAGCATCTTCCAGGATCCCCTAGACATACTTGCACAGGAAGCAGTGGTTTGTGAATGCATATGTGACTGAGTTTACACATGAAAGCACTGTATGAGTAAATTAGGTCAAAGTACCATTTCGAGGGAGTGAAATACACAAGGAGGAGGAATGACCTGATGTGCACCTCTTGGGAACAACAGTTCATCTTCTCTCTGACAGCAAAATGCCCCATGCTTATCTGCCCTCTTGCTTCACATTCTTGTTTAGCAGGTGAACTTAGAGTTCAGTGGCTGCTGACTCTCAGAGCTCAGAGGAGGGTTCACCACCTTCTTTATGGTCTGAGTGGCATGTGACAGCCAAGAGTGTCACTGCTGCTAGTGTGGGGGACAGAGCATAGGCTACTGGGCATGCTGAAGTCTGGAAAGATGTATTCTTCCAGAAGTGGAACGTATGTGCAGCCATATACCTGAATTAACTCAAGCAGAGAAGGAATGTATTTCCGCTAGTAAAATGTCATATTTTTCCTTTCAAGTGAAATGAGGCAGAGGGAGTCAGTTCCACGTGTGTCATGTACAATTCATTAAGCAAACCACCTGCATGTCCACAACTCACAAACTTATACTTCCCCTTTTAAGGTGCTGAGAACATTTTGAGTGAGTTAACAAAAAATAGTAGGTCATTTTTTCAGTGTCATTGCTATTCGTGCTGAGGTCAATAAGAGTTTCATATTATTTGTGAGTTTGTCATTTCAGTGTTTTGCCCTTATCTCTTTTCATCCTCTCTTATGTATTCTGCTTTTGAAACACTAATAGTCATAGGATGAGATTTCAGTTTGATAAGGTTATGAAAAAGATTGGGAAGCTGTTTTTTAAAAGTAAATATATTGCATTTATTTTCATCAAAAACACAGAAATTTAAGCATATGATTAAGCACTTACATGAAGCTGCACACCAGGTACAATGAGCTAGGAATTCTTTAAATTGTATCCATTTTTAAAAATGTCTGCTCTTTGTTATAAAGATTCAAAATAGTTTAGATGCAATTAAAAAAAAATAAAAATCGGTTGCAGTCCATGTAGCTGTCCCCAGCTCCAAAAGTGGTTTGCAATGGAAGTTGAGTAAGATGTAACTTCTTGAAGAATTATGTTCTCAAGCACAATAGTGTTTTCCTTTGTAATCCTTCAGCAGTTTCCAGTAGAAAATATAATGCAGAAGTGTCTGGGAATCATTACAAATTCACAGGAATTCAGATTTTTTGTTCAAAAGTATGTTTTTGCTTCATATATTTTTCTTGAACTCATTTTTAATTGATAGCATTTCTGAAATTTAACATACTTATTTTTATTTTATGCTGGTGTGTCTTGAATAAGTGAAGACACTCCTCATACTATAAAACTGCAGTCAAATAAAACTGCTGCAAGGTAAGATGAAAGTATCAGTAAACTCAGTTACAGTAAGGCCCCAGTCTCTATTATTATTATTATTTGTTCTTATGTTTTCAGCTGCTTCTTTAACAATAAATCTTGATCCTGTAACTTTAAAAGCAGCATTTACACAACCAGCTAACCTGTTCCATGAGAAATATCTAAACACCACCAACTGAAAAGCCCAATCCACACAGGAATCAATTTAATACAAGTCCCCAGAGTTCTATGTAAGGTGTCTGTGTGATGCTGCTGAGCCTTGGTTTGTGTGGATAAACCTGCCATGGCCAGAGGGGACCCCATGAACCATGTGCCCTGGGGGGACATGGCACTTGGCACTGAAGGCACTGAAGAGATCACACAGCCTGCATTTGCAGTGGCATAATATCTTGATATGTACATGATGGTGGTAATAATACACATTATTTTTGTTTGTGGCAGGTTTTATTATGCTCAATTTCTGTAGCTTTCATGAATTTGCTCTGAAGTTTTAAGGCTGTGCTTACATATTGCAGCTATAAACAGTCACAAGTTATTTACTTGCAAAGGGAAGGATTACAGTTGGAAGAAAATTGTGGAACACAGCTGGGTTGTAAATTCGTGAATCATTGCAATTAGGGCAGATAAGAAGATTTCTGAAAGTGTGATGTGTAAACAAGTGCTGGAACAAGAACGGCCTTGAAGACCCCAGGTATCCCACACTTGTTTCTGTGCATGTTGTTGAGCGAGTGGGATATTATATACCCTTAAGTTTTGGCATCGTGAAGGCAGCAGTGCAGGTGGAGTGCTCACCTTGCTGCAAGGTGCAGTTTGTGACCGAGAGCATCTCAATGCAGTCAGGCTTGCTCCTGGCCTCCTGCTGTGGGGAAAGGCATGGATTATTTACAAGAGCTGCTTTTTCTAAGGAAAAGAGTTCAAAGACTGTGTCTGTCCTCTTCTCTGAAACAGGCTGTCTTGTCTCAGGCTATTCAGTGTATAAAATTAGCCTGGTCGTGTGCTTTTAAAACATTTAAGTTAGAGCTCTCCCTTCAAGGAACTCTGTGCTCTTGCACAGAGTGTGTCTGCTGTGGTGCATAGTGACTCCAGCAGAGATCAAAGGTGGTTTGCCCAGCATCAGTGTGAGGGAGGTGTCAGAGGCAATTACTGCCCCGAAGCTGGTAGCCTAAATCAACCAGGCAGAAGAGAGAGGTGAGGAAAATAAGTATCCCAAGCTGTGGAAGTTGCAGGGTGATGGCTTTCATGGAAATGGGACAAGGCTCAAGGGAGATGAGCTGCAGAGCCGGGCGTGAAACCTCGTCTTGTGCTTTGCAGTGGGCCAGTGGTGGATTTCAGGAAGGGGCTGCAGGGGTTTGCCGCCCCTTGCACGGCCCTTATGGCAGTGAGAGACGCACCAGTTGTCCCGAGCACGGCCACCCCCCACCACCTCTGCAGTATCAGCAGCCAGATTGAGACGAAAACTGATTTTTTCACAGGCCACTGGGTTTCTGGTAGCAACAATCATTTGCAGGTTCCTGGCAGTGACAATCATTTACAAGCCATCTGTGCCAGATTTGGATCACAGCCGGAAAGTGAATATGAAATGTAAGGTCTCTCCTCTTGCACTTCCCTGAGTCGGACAGTTTTGATTCTTGTTCCTAAGGGTTTTTGGACATTCCCTGGAGTAGCATCCATTTAGAAATGCAAGCAGCAGTTTTTCTGGAAGGTGGTACTTCCAATTTTTATTTAAAAATTGCCATTCTAGAGAGCTGGATTCTTTTCACACTTCCTTCTCGTTTTTCTTCCTCTTACACTAATGACCTATTTTCTAATCCATGCTTTTCTGTTCTTTCAACTGATGAAAAGATTTCTTTTTGCCATTTTTCTCTACATCTTGCTCTTCTTGCCTCTTTTTCTGTTCTCTTTCCCAATTCGAGATTATTTATATAAATAGAATTCTGTCTTGCCAGCTGTATGGTGCCTGCAGAAGATACCCTTCTCTGTAAACATTTGCTATTTAATTTGTATTTTATTGTTTGTAGCTTTTAAAGAAATTCATCCCAACTTCTCATTGTGTTACTTAAGTAGTTAGTACATTTGCAATTTTTAAAAGCTGAAATTACTTATTTTGCCGGTTACTGAGAATTATTTTCAGTATTTGCATCAGTGTATTCAACGATTAATTAATGCCTTAAGCATGGATATTACAATTGGTGTTTATTTTGTATCTCACTTACAGCTGAACATTTTGTTCCTGTAGTATATGAAGGCCAGAAACTGGGACTAGGAGATGCCCTTCTTGGTGACAGGTCTGTGTCATGCACAGGGGCTGGCAGGGACGGAAGAACTGTTTTCCCACAGTTTTGCAATCTCTTTTATCTTGATGTAATGGTGGGGTGATGATGATACCAGCAAGTTCTGAGGACTTTCAGCTGAGAGTGTAACACCTCTCTGGGCCCTGCTGTCATGTATATAATGCTAGTAACATGCAGGTACACAGCAAGGCAGTCTTCAGACTGAAAAATTTTTGGTTTAGAAGGCAGGTACAAGAGAGGGGCACAAAATGCAAGTGGAAAGCTCAGGATAATTGCTGGCATGGGTTGTTTTTTTTTCATTTTTGTTACAGGCGTATGATCATTAGCTTCTTTGGACTATTTGTTCTTAAGAAAACGGGAAGTCAGGGGATACTGACTCAGATAAGGAAATGTGCTCTCAGGGAAGGATGTATAGAGTGTACAAAGGTAACAGTGGGAGAAGATGGAAAGACTGGAATAATTATTTTGGATGACTACACATCATAAAAATGAAACTTTTTCCCTGACATAGTTATTTTACGGCAGGTTGTTTCATCTAACACTTGATGGCAATGTAATTTATGTAGTTGATGTCTATGTTGCTTAGCTTCATGACACTTTAAAAGCTAGTTTGCTCCATAATTAAATTACTTTTTAGATGGTTTTGTATTTTATTCTTTTATGTTACTAAGAAACTAAAAGATATCTTTCTCTTTCAGTAATTACAGCAGAAGTAGGTTTCATACTTTTGTATTGCTAATAAGTTGAGGGATTACATATTTATCTATTTTTTATTCTTAAAGAGAAATGGTGACCCAAGTGAAATTACTTCCTCCTTCAGGGAAATGAAGTAGGTCCTACAGAGCAGAGGAGAGTAACTGCTTCTGCCAGGACAAGAACTTTGCAGGTTTGGACGCTGATTTTTTGCATTCAGACAAGCGTCCTTCCCCCTGAAAGCAGTGATGCTGTAGAGAGTAAGGCTGCCCTCTGCCATCCGTGCAGTTGTGTGGTTGTTTGCAGGGAGCTGTCACAAAGAGGTGTCACCAGAGCCTTTCTACTGACTTAAAAGGGGGTTGGATTTGTGCCATCCCCTTCTCTGAGCTCATGTTTTAGCTGAGCAAATAACAGCAAGTGGGCTATAATGCATGAATATACCAATGTGCTTGTGAGTGACACGCTTGCTGACAACGCAAGTGCCCGAGTCATTCTTTCATGAAGTTGAGTTCTAACTTGGATTCACAGATATTTATGAAAATTAAGTCTTGAATTGCAAATTTCAGTGGAAACCTCGTGATCCCTGTTGTGATGCATGTTAACACAAGCCTGTGAATATCCTAATTCATGATTATTGTAACTCATTTGACACAGGTAATGAAACCACAGCATGAAGTTTTTAGTGGTAATTTTAACTCCAATCATAGTTCTAACTACCGGCAAATGAGATATTACAAGATGAAGAAATTCCTTGATTAGCTTCAGATGATGACTAAGTTGGAAATTGTATTTGCAAGTGAAATACAAGTACATTGGTATTGGATCTAAAGTTAGGGAAGGGATCTGAACAGTTCTGTCTTTCAAATTGGGTATCAGTTTGAAAGCAAAATGAATGGAGTTAAAGGCTAGGTATTTGCATTAGTTGTTCCTGTGCCACAGCAAGAAATGTAAAGAAAACAAGTCTGGTTTTTTTCAGAGCAGGTTGTTGCTAGCCCATATTACTACAGCAGTATTTTCACTTGGCTGCAGTAACAGCAACAAAAACAAATTACATTGCATCATGTAGCAATTCTCACTTCTGAAAATTTGAGGAAATTATTGAATGTACTGTGGAAACTAAAGAGTAGATAACTTGTCCAGACAATGACTTAGACTAACTGCTCGGATCAGGTTGAGCGGGAAGTGAAAGACTAAGACACACACTGTACCCTGGAATTCATCCCACTATTTTTGGCAGATAAATAACTATTTTTGGCAGATAAATCACCTCCAGGGATGGTGGAGTGTGAATTTCCATTAAACAGTGTTTTGCAAACCAAGGGATTGCTTGAAGTCTTCTGTGCTGAAACTTTAGCTCAGTTGTATGGGTGAATAATGCCTCTTTTGGGACACTGCATCTGTAGAGCAATGTTAAATAACTTTAAAGGTGCCTCTACACACCATTGAGTCAGACCTTGATAATTGATTCTTCCAGGTTACTGAATCTTAAATCACTCCACTGGCTGTTGCTGCAGATTTAAAAAGTGAAGTGTAAGGTTTTAGAGAAACTTTTCGTGCTTGCCCTAGAATAACATTGTTTTATTGTCTGTCCTTAAGGCAGAGCTCATGTGCCTTTGCATGTGGTGTATGGTTACATCTCTGCAATCATAGAATCATTTGGTCAGAAAAGATCTTCAAGATCGTCGAGTCCAACCATTTACCTCACATTGCTAAGTCTACCGCTCAACCATGTCCCTAAGGGCCACATTTACACAGCTTTTAAACACCTCCAGGGATGGTGACACCACCATTTCCCTGGACAGCCTGTTCCAAGGCATGACAAATGTTTCAGGGAAGAAGTTTTTTCTTCATATCCCATCTAAACCTGACCTGGCACAACCTGGGGCTGTTTTCTCTCATCCTATTGCTAATTACTTGGGAGAAGGTACCAACCCCCGCCTGTCTACAGCCTCCTTTCAGGTGGTTGTGGAGAGCAGTAAGGTCCCCCCCTGAGCCTCTTCCAGGCTGAACACCCCCAGCTCCCTCAGCTGCTCCTCACAGGACTTGTGCTCCAGACCCTTCCCCAGCTCCGTTGCCCTTCTCTGGACTCTCTCCAGCACCACAATGGCTCTCTTGCAGTGAGGGCCCAGAACTGGGCACAGCACCTGAGGTGTGGCTTCATCAGTGCCCAGCACAAGGGGACAATCCCTGCCCTGGCCCTGACGGACTCGCTATTGCTGATCCAGGCCAGAATGCCATTGGCTGCCTTGGCCACATGGGCACACCCTTATCTAGTGTTCATCTGCTGTTAAAGAGCACCCCCAGGTCCTTTTCCACTGGGCAGCTTTCCAGCCACTCCTCCCCCAGCCTGTAGCACTGCCTGGGGTTGTTGTGACCCCAGGACAGGACTCAGCACTTGGCCTTGTTGAACCTCCTGCAGCTGGTCTCGACCCACCAATTCAGCCTGTCCTGACCGCTCTGCAGAGCCTTCTGCTCTCCAGCAGATCAACCCCCCCACCCAACCTGGTGCCATCTGCAAACTGACTGAGGGGACCCTCGACCCCCTTTTCCAGATCGCTGGTAAGGGGCCACATCAGAAGTGCACAAGTGATTTACTCCTTCGAGTACCAGTGCAGGTCAGTCTGGGAGGAGCTAGGGACTGCCATATTTCAGTTGTTTCCAGCAAACCTGTTAGATTGTTTACAGCTAGCTGGGAATCTGCCACAGCACAGTTCACAATGCGCATATAACTTTTAATGTAGAACTCATTATCTGGTCTGAAATAAGAATATTCCTTTTTGGTTATTAAAAGAGCACTAGCCACCCATGAGCCACCTAATCTAGGCTCTGGCTTTTCGGAATACTAGGATAATTCCTGCATCTGCCAGATATATTAAGAGATACTGTATTAATACCCAGAGAAACTGGGCCATTGTATCAGAGCAGAAAGATCATGACATTGCTAGAAGTTTGAGGCATCCTGGGAGATGCTTTTTAAATGTTGGCTGTTTCAAATAATGATATACTGTAGCATTCTGGCAGTATTGATGCAGCTTCAAAAATTCTTAATTACCTCCTTGAGGCTTGAATATCATTCTCAGAATATGAAGATCAAGAAAAACCAGCACAGGAGAAATTTAAATGAAATTGAAGTCCTTCCCAACTTCCTTCCTTCCTTTCCTCTGTCCTTCCCTTCCTCCCTTTTTCCTTCCTGTTATTGTTCCTGGGCACCCTCTGTTTTTTATTAATTTAATTCTATATGCCTTAGGATTTCAAGATACAGGTTGTTCTGAGTAGTATTGGAAGGAAAAATGTCCTTCTATCCTGTGCACCTTGTGTCAGAGTGATTTCTAAGCTATTTTGTTGGAAAAAATGTGAAGGTATCTTTTCATAAGATGGAAAGTGGGATAAGCAAGTTCAGGTGTTCAAGTCTCTGCCATTTGTTTCATTCTTTAGAAAGGTGTTTCTAATACCTCAGATGAGTGCCTGGATTCTCAGGTTATTTGTTGGTATGTGCTGGGCCTGTCTCGCCAAAATTTTGTTCTGAAGCTGTGGAGGTCATTAAGTTTATAAACTTTGGATTTGATAAATTGACATTTTCTTACAAAAACTTCTGGTAAAAGAATCCAGTGAAGTCTAAACTTAGAAGAAAATATTTTAGAGCTTAGGAAATTAATTTTACTCACTGTAAACTGTAGTTTCTGAAAGCCATTGATATGGCATCGAATAGTATAAGCTATAACCAAGATTGAAGGAGATAGTAAGGCAACTGGGAGCTCACTGGGAATGACTATCCTGTTTATTCCTTGTTGTATTCTGTTAAAATATAATGGCTTTGAAACAGAATGTTTAAAACCATGCAGAATAGCTGTATTTTATCTTTGGGCTGGTATAGGCCTTTCAAAGGGTAGAATGCTGTGAACCTGTCTGTGCCTGGATTTTCAGGAGTGCTCAGATTCTGTTGAAAATACTTAATGTGGTGGAATGAGAAGGACTATTGTGCTGCCTAGTCAAAATGACAAACAGCCTATAACAGTGTGGGTTTTATGTTTTCTTTGGCAAGAACAACTGATTTTCTTCTCAAAAAGCTTATTCTGAAAAAAAATCTAAGATACATTAGAGGCGCAGAGGTTTTCTCTGCACTGTGTGATGGAGTGTAAATATGCCCAGTTGACATTTTGAAGCAACCTCAAAGTAGGTCTGTGTGTTGGGGTGAAAATTCAGCCCAAAGGTTTTAGTTTACAGGCAGCTCTGCAATATTGTATCTGCTGTGGTCTTGGATTAACAGTGCCAAACATGAGTGCATATTGCAACAAAGAGTGAACAGAAAGATGTGGTTCTGTATGATTTTACTTTGCACTAGATGACATCTGTCTTGTTGCTACTTTTTCATGACATTGCTATGATACTGTATCTATTTTTTTGTTTTGTGCCATTAGAATAGGTCTATAACAATGATTGAATCATTATTAATAACTGCCTGAGTTATTTACTTTGGGAAGTGAAGAAATTTGTTTTCTTTTTACGTCATTAAATGCCTGCCTCTGTTTCCTAAAGATACTCAATATTTAAGGAAGCTTGTTTTCCTTCTTTCTGTGGTTCTTTCCATTTTTTTGTGTGTGTCCTCTGTACCTGACTGATATTGGTTTTGGGAGAACAGTGGATGTGCTGCTGGGAGAGTGCCTGGACACAGTGTGGCTTGTGCTAAATTTGTCACTCAGTGGCAGTATTTCCTTATAATCTTCCAGCTCTTCTTAAATTAAATCTTTTAATAATAGTAAAGCAGATAAATATTTGAGCAGGATTCCAAGTCTCTGCTGCCATCCAAAAACTGTCAGCAGCACTCTTTCTAAAGTAGATTCCAGACTCAGGCAGAGGTCCTTCTGTCAGCAGGTGGGAGCAGATGTTTTCCCTGGAAAGCAGCCTGGTTTGCCAGCACACAGAGCTTCAGAGGTGTGAGTGAGCAGCCTCTGGTCACTGCTGGGGTCACTGCTGTGGGCTGGCAGTCCAGACAGACACCCTGTGTACTCCCCAGTTTGACACTAGTGAAGATAAGAGTGTGTGCACTGGTAGTGTGCAACACCATCCCACAAGGGTGAACATATTTGGAGGGTCACATACAGGAAGCTGTTGCTGTCTTATGAATTTCTAGCTTGCTTGTGCCAGCCAGCTTTCTTTCCATAATTCTGCTGAACCTCCTCACCCTGTTCCAGTTTTGGTAGGTCCTGAGTGAGCAAGAAAATGGAGCCCTCTGAATCTGACAGAAGGAAGCTGAGTGACATTCAGTAGATGCTCCTTCAGGCTGAAAGGGCTCACCTTGTATCCTGCAATAAACACTAACTCATGGGTTGTGCACTGCAGTATTAGAGCTGTGAACAATGTGCAAATAACAGTGATCACATGCTACATCACTTAGACCCTCTGTGCAGTGGGCAATTAGTGTTTCATAAAGAAACCAGAAGATACACAGTCATATGTATTTATCAGAGAGGAAAAGAAAATATCTGCTGGTGTATGAGTCTTGATTAGACCCAAAGGGGAATCTTAGCTTCACTCCTTTTTAATGGTCCAATAGCTAAAATCATTCTTTCTGCCTTACTTAAATGCATTTGGAAATAGCTTCCCACAGTGCCTGAAGTGGTTTAATTACATCTGATATGGTTAGAAGAGGTCTCCAGCTTTGTGTGATAGAGCTTCCTCTATCTGAGAGGATGTGTGCTTGCTGATTACACCTCTCCTTTGCCTGGCATGCTCCTGGTGATTTACAGTGTGGCTGTGGCTCACAGCTCAGTGGGACAGGTCCCTCGGTGTGCTGGATGCACCTTGGCATTGTGCTGGAGTGTGCTGCCAGGCTTGTGTCTCACTGCCTCGTGTCCTGCTTGGTGTGGAGCTCTGGGAGGTTGCAAAGACAGAAGTGTATTACCCCTGTGTTACTGATAGGGACTCTGCACATACAGAAATATGGCTTTTCCAGGATGAAAACTCAGTAGCAAGATTGGGGAAGGAATTATATTTGCTTTATCTTCCACCCTTCTTTCCCACAAAAAAGATGATCATCTTTATTTCACTTACATTGCTCTTTGTCAAATCCAAAGTGGGATAGTGAGAACTATGCATAAAAAAAATGAGCCCAGTAAATTTTCTTCACAATGTGTTGATGTTGGAAGAAATCTTCTGCATATATCTGTAAGAAATGGTCCTAGGATCCATATGAAGACTAGGATCCCTGCTTTTTAGGTAGCAGAGTTCCTATAGCTGTCCTTCATAATGCTCCCTATATGGATCCTCATTGCTCTAGTAATATTATGGAGCTGAGCCCCAAAACTTCCTCTTACACAGAGACTGTTTAAAGCCTTTGCCTCTATCCAGCCACCATCTTCATTATGAAATCTGACGGATTTAGAAATATTAACTCTCTTTAATTTTAGTTGAAATTAATCAACTGAAGACATTATTATAGGTATTATGAATGCATAAATCTTTCTTTGTTACAAAACCAGGCAGAACCCCCTTCTTATACAAATTGTCAGTGAAGGAATTTGAAGTTTGAGCGCTCTGGTCTAATTTTGTTATGGAAGCCCCACAGAAATGAGAATTCTTCCTGAAACTTCCAGAGGTTCCCTGCCTTCTACAAAATGTGACACTAACATACATGTTTCATGGGAGATAGATAACTTTAATCCTTCTTTGACAAAGACCCAAATATTTAGAATTTAATTTTACTTGTATGGTATCATCTGCTTCTTGTTCTAGGAAATCAGCTGGCAATCACATATTTCTGCTCACATTCTACCCTTTTTAACTGAAAATATTTCATAGGAGGGAAGTAATAGGCTTACAGGTGTGCCCAGAGACAAGGCTGTGCATGGCACATCAGTCCCCAGTGGAGAGTCCTTTTGCTGTAATTGTTGCTAGCAGGCATTCCACCAGGTGAAGTGGAATAATCAAAATGGTGACTTCAGCCAGGTATTAAAAAGATATGAAAAGGGTGGTGGAAACCCTCACCTGGAATGGTTTTCTACAGATATCACAGCACCTGAACAGCTCTTTGTTCAATAAAAATGCTCTACATCTTATTCTGCCAGCCTTTGCTTTGCAAATTAAACCCAAAGCAGCCTCCTGGCAAGTAGGTTTGTATGTTTTTGCTGTGCCTTTTGTATCCACAAAAGGTGTTGGTAAGCTTTTCTGTTTACCAACAGAAGTTTGCAGTTTGTCAACACAACCTTTCTTTAGCAGTTAATCTGATCTACTTCAGCTGTGATCTGTTTAGTTACATTTTTAAATGGCACAATTTTAATGGGAACAAATTCGATTGGGCTTGTTTTCTTTGTTGAAAAATGGAAAGCACAAAATCCAAGACCTGTAATATCTTGAATTACCTCAGGACCTGTTTCTGTCATGCTTAAACAAATCTGCTACAAGGGCATGGCTGCATCAGTGGTAGCTCTCTAACGCTGTGCTGGTTTAAAAATCAGAAATTGAAGTGCTTTTAGACAGATTTGGTTTTTATTTTATGATCAAACATTTGGGGTGGGAAACAATTTGTACTTTTTCTGAATACATAAATAGTGACATTTGCTAAGTTCTACATTTTGGTTATTCTTTCTATCTTGAAGTTGTAACCACATAGGAAGCAGCACTTGTCACAATATAATTGCATATTGGAGATCCATGTAAGTTCCACACCTTGAATCCACAAGTTGAAATTCAAAGTGATACTATCATTCATCTTCCTTTAAAAAGCAAAGAAAGGGATAACACAGGCCCCCCCCCCCCCCCCCCCCCCCCCCCCCCCCCCCCCAAGTACCCAAACCCAGTGATACACAATTATATGGGTTATGTTTTAAAGAGGAGAATTTGTTCTATGCAGTGTGTAGAGTCAGTAGGTTTTTCCTATGTTATTTGTTATCCCTGCCTTTGTGTGGGTTGATAACATGCCTGAATCTTAGAGAAAAAAAGAAGAAAGACAGGGAAAACAGTTTTTGTCTTACTTGGTAAGTAAACTGCAGTATCTGTATCTAGCGTGAAAGCAGCCATTGGAATTGCAGATTTGGCTATCCATTTTGTTTCTAGGAACTGGCAAACGTACAATTTGCCATCCTATGTAATTATGATCTGATTCTAGAGTACTGTAATTTCTACCGGTATCTAGAAATACATAATTTGAGCATAAATTTTCAGTAAAGAATGTGCAAGGATTAGTGGCATAACCTTAATGAGAATTACACCGCTTAATTCCTTTGATATTATGCTGGTATTGTGTCCTTTATCTATTTTGAGAGGTCATATTATACTGAAAATCTGCAGCAGTACATGAACAGCAAAGGATACTTGTGGCTTTGCATGAGAGCTGTCCATCAGTTTACAGAGCATGGTACCCTATTTGCTTAGCCATTGGCACATGGTGAAGGAAAAAAATAAATGCTTAACTCAAGTAAAAACAGTTAAAAAAATTGTAGATTGGATAAATGCTGAAACCTTTTCGATCTAGTTCCTTTGGATATTTTGTTACAGTCGCAAATGACAGCTGCTTGCCAGTTTAAGAAAAACAAATACTTAGAGTTGACCACGCTTTTTAAATCTAATTATCTTATGTATGCTTTATTTCAAAGACAGGGTTACTCTTTTTGCATGTAACATATTTGTGCAGATCTTAGAATTTTTCAAAACAGTAAAAAAAACTTAGTGGCTTTTTTAGTTAGTTTGGTTTTTTTTTTTATTCCTCCTTGGTTACTGTTTGATGGAACTGGTGAATATTTGAATAAGCAATTTAGAAAGCAAAGATAAAAATGAATGATTTTTTTATCAGCCTTTTATTCTGTGTTTAACATTCTGTGTGCTATGAGCATTTATGTGCAAATACTTACCCATTTGAGCAGGTCTAGATATTTATGTCAAACATTATAAGTTATGTTAGTTCAGGATCAGAACCCTAAAAATTAGGTGGTGTGCACATACCAGGCCCTATTTTCAATCTGATTCAAGTGTAGTGAAAATGATGTTCCAGATTTTGAAATGTCTTGTCTGGGGGACTGACTTTGCTCCTAAACAGGACCACACAGACTGTTCATGTGACAGTGTTTTAATGCCCAGAACAATAATTTGAAAAAGGTAGTTGCAGTTAGAAATATGAATTAGTTGGGTCATGATCATTAGCTCTTAATTTTTCAGTAATTTGATAACTGTGTCAACTATAAGCTGCATACTGCAGAGGAGATTTTCAGCTGGAAATCCAAAGCTTTTTGGGGTCACAGATTCCACGTTCTCTGAAGCTGTGAGTCTGCGTGGTATCTTGACTCCTCTGCCACAGCTTTTCTCATAATTGTCATTTCTTGCTGGCAGCACACATTTTTGCATGTCGTATACATCTCATAGAGCAAAACTGTGTGTCCTGAAAGGAATTGCGATATCAATTAACTACCCAACACTGAAGGAATCCAGCTTTTGAGTCATATCAGTTAATGATGATAATCATACAGATTGTATTTAAAAAGCAGTAATTTTCCAGTTTTTCTCTCCCAGTTTTATATATATATATACACATATATATCTATGCATATATACTTAAATATGAAGAAATAATGTCTTGTCTGGTTTCTGTTGAGTCATCAAGCTGGATAGAGCAGATAATGTATCACGTTTCTCAAGTTATCACACTTGTTAATAATTAAATGCTTTTAAAATATATTTCCATTTATACATCACTGTAGCAAGGCATTTCACTTAGCTTTTTGTAGCACCACACAATGTACTATGAAGTGTTGAGAGAATAATCCAGAGTAATTATTAGATTAAGTGATAATTTCATTGGAGGCAGTTAAGGAGAACCAGATGAAGATGATTGTCAGATATAACAAAAATGGTCAGAGTACTCAAGAAGTGTAGTTGGGATTCTGATGATTCATAATGAAAATGGAACTAAAAGTACTGCAATAACATACCTGACATGTTTTAAATTTGATTAATTTATTTGAAATACTTAAAGCTGGTATGCCAAACTAGGTGTATAAATTCAAACTGGTGAGCATGGTTAATGTTTGTGAGAAACAAAGATGCCCAAAATTTGTGCAATGTATATATCTTAGTATGCTACAAAAAGAGGTGTGTTGCATAAGAATACTGAGACTGTTACTTGATGTGACACTTCCAAGTACTTGTAAATGCAGTGAGTGCATTTTGCTGTATTTTCTTCAATTTGAAACAGAAAAAGCATGCCAACATCTTTGAGGTTAAATAAAGTATAGCCAGAATATATAAATATGGGTTGAATGGGACAAGTTAGGCTTTTCCCCTAAAAAGTCTAAAGTACTATTTATTCCTTTTCCTATTACAACCTATGACATGTGATTCTGTAGAGCATTATCCCATGTTACGTTTTCCGCCTCCTGTTTGTTTTCTCTCTACAGTTATTTTTACTAGAGAAAGTAAACTCCCTTGGCTGGGAGTTACACAGAGATGTGGAGAAAAACATTTAACGGAACAAAAGGAAAGAACAGCTGAAATGCATTCCAATAATGTTGGAAGGGGCCTTTAAAGGACATATTGGAAAACAGAGCTAGAAAATTGGCTTTCACTGTATGCAAACAAGGTGGGTTCACAGCTGCAGCAAACTCTCTGACTGTGTTGTAAAGTTTTTTTCTGCTGGTTCTTAGGTCTTCAGAGTAGATTCCATTTACTACACTTGGATGCACACAGAAGCAAAGGAAAGAGATTAGCTTAGTTTTGAAATGGAGAACAATGCTCTTCAGGTTGTTTACTCACAGGATCATCTTCACACAGGGAACTGATAAATCGGAAGATTAAATAAGTAAGTTGTTTTGAAATTATCTTTGAATGCTGTAGACATCATCAGGATTGAATACCTATGTTTCATTAATTAAAAAAAAACCCAAAAACAAAAACCAAAAAAACAAGGGAGGAAAATCACCATCCCAGCCTTGTTATTACTATGGTTTTCTAAGATCTATTAAAATCTGAGAAAGAGTCTCTTTCTGTGCAGGCACTGTGTATGCACACAGTGAAAACGATCTTCTGTCTTCAGGAGTTTATAATTAAAAACCCTAGCCTGGGGGGATTTATACATACACATCTCTTTATGCAATGTGAAGTTAGTGGCAACATTCTCATGAGTTTGAATTCATGGTTTTGGGGATTCAGGGCCCAGATATGAAGATCAGGCTGTATGGAACATACATCTCATCTACATAGAGTGCTGTTAGAAATATTGACTTAGTTTTCATTGTAGGAAACGAAATAGAGACCAAGTGGTGTTTGCTACCTTTGATAGCCATCAACATCTTGCCAGTCTTGCAATCCATATCGTGTATTTAGGCACCAGGATCTGACAAACTAATTTTCCTCTGAAAATGCTGTCCAGGATTTGTCAGTATTTGCTACTAGTATAGAAGGTAATACAGAAAAGAACTCAAACCAAAAAGAAAAATCTGCTTTCCTCAGTTCCAGCAAAAGACTACTAGGTTGGATTATAAAGATAGTATGTGTGGGGGGGAGAAGTGACAAAATATTTTGTTTCATGGTTAGTATTTATCATGAAATGACATGTCTTCCCTTAGAAACTGTATTCCATAGAAACTATAAAACCACCTGTAAAAAGGAAAAGGGAGCTTGGCTGTTTCAATTCAATAGCATCTATCCGAGTTACAATTCTTACTGTATTTTTGTTCCGTTTTGATTGTTAGAGCAGCGAAGGTAAACTGGGGAGTCTCTTTCACCTTCACATTTGCAATGAATTGATAGCTTAATTTTACTATTCCTTTAAAAATACAGTAAATACAACTCCATCTTTTTCCAGCCCTGTCCTAAACACATACACAGGCAGTGGGATCCATAAATACTTTGCTGCGTTAGTGAATTACCTCAAATATGATCCATTTCAGCAGCAGCGTGTTTGATCTACATATTCATGCCTGTGTTTGCAGGCATACTGCAGGGAGAAGCCTCAGTGAACACCTGCAGCAGTGACCTGTGGTTGGCATCAGTGTTTTGTTTGTTAAACACTTCACGATTATGCTATTATTTTTAAGGCCAACACAGTTTCTAGGTTAATTACTGTACCTGTGAGGCTTCATTCTTGCTCCACAAAGGTGTTTCCAAGAGGAGTTAAGGCTTGTTTGTTGCTCTCATTTTACAGGTGTCTTGGAAGGTTGTACTGTTTGATGTAAAATAGGCCCAGTGGCTGCCAACTGGACAAACCCGTGTTTCATAGAACAGGAATAGGACAGGGAGGGAAAGGAGCCAGCAGTCATCTTGTGCAGGTTTTCTCGTCATCACAGTGGCTCACAGTGTTTTCCACATCAGAAAAGCAGAGGTCTGTTCTAGGTGACACCTTTCACCTGGTCAGCAGTAATGGAATGGGAGAATCATTGTGGTCCAGGCAGAGAACTCTAGTTCTGCAGTGTATGGATGTGTAACTGCAGTCTCCTTATCCAGACAATACTTTTCCCTAGTTTCTGCTTTTTTAATTTGTTTGTTGTGGTTGGGTGCTTTGTACATTAAGGGGTTTGGTTTGTTTGTGCATATATTTTGCTGTTTTAACAACTGAGATTAGCTGGGTTTTGGCACTGAAAGAGAAATCTGGCTGCTAGGGCTGGATCTTTCCAGTGGCTGGCAGCGATGTGTTTTCGATAAAGGCACTTCCTGAAAGTCATTTGTCATCTGGATCCATCTGCATTGCAGGTAGTGTATCTCCAGGTCACAGCATTTTTTGTTTTTCCTCCCAATATGCTTCTATTCAGATACTTCTCGTCAAGCTACTTTAAATACAATTTTAACATAGATCACCCAAAGGCTAGTGTGTTTTACTGCTCCATCATTCATGTTTATTAAATTCACCTCTCTCTTTTGGGACATATATTCCTTCTCTGAATTGTGTTCAGAGTTTGTGTGTGTTGAGGGAGGGCAGGAAATAACCCAGCTCTTCCAGTAGGTGATATTTTCATTACCTGCATTTTACAGCCATATGGTATCTTGTTCAGTTCTGTGTAATTGCAGAGACTGAATCTGTACAAATATTAGTTCAACTGATCTTTCCAGGGCAGTAGTGGCAGCCCCGTAGTTCAGTTATTTAAAACATGCAGTGTGCTGTAGGGAATAGTTTTGCTTTTCATCTCACTAGATCTTTTCCTGGCTTCTTATCATCCTCACTGAAAGCTGTCAGCCTAGTCATTTCAGATCCTAAACTGTAGTTTCTTTTTTTCTATGACTACAGTTTTGTTCTGATTTAACTCAAAGCTGGATCTCATTACTTCAAAGCATATCTGAAGTATCTGTAGAGCTCCTGTTGTTCCCTTCAGCACTGAGAGTCTCTTGGGTTTTTTCCTCAAGAATGGTCAGTGTTTGTTTTTATATATCCTGTAATACATGCATCTAACAGTATATTTTACCTGCCTCTGATGGGTTTTGCAAAAACTCAGTCTAAGTAGAATGTTTAGAAGATTTGATTTCTACAGTTGCTGTTGGTTTTATATATACCCCTAAAGTCAAAACAATTGGAGGTCTATTTTGAGGAACTGTTCTAATTAAAACAGACCAAAATGATGTTACAGAATCGTAAAATGGTTTGGGTCAGAAGGGACCTTAAAGATCATCTTGTTCCAGCTGGCCTGCCATGGGCAGGGACACTTTCCACTAGACCAGGTTGCCCAGAGGTCTATCCAGCCTGGCCTTGAACACAGCCAGGGATGGGGCATCCACAACTTCTCTGGGCAACCTGTGCCAGTGCCTCACCACCCAAACAGTAAAAATGTTTTTCCTAATATCAAATCAAAATTGACTCTCAAATTGAAGCAATTCCCCCTTGTCCTGTTACTACATGCCCTTGTAAAATGCCCCTCTCCATTGTTCTTGCAGGCTGCCTTCAGGCACTGAAATGCCACGACAAGGTCTCCCCTGAACCTTCTCCTCTCCAGGCTGAACAACTCCAACTCTCTCAGCCTTTCCTTAGAGGAGGGTGCTTCATTTCTCTGATCCTCTTTTGGCCTTCATCTGGACTTGCTCCAGCAGGTGCACATGCTTCTTATGTTGTAGGCTCCAGACCTGGACACTGGTGGAGTCTCAGGTGTGCTGAATAGAGTGGGAGAATCCCTTCCCTCACCCTGCTGTCCACGCTGCTTTTGATGCAGCCCAGGACACGTTTGACTTTCTGGGATGAGAGCTCACACGGCTGGGTCCTGCTGAGCTTCCCATCAACTGTCACTCCCAAGTCCTTCTCCTCAGGGCTGCCCAATCCCTTCTCCTCCCAGCCTGTGCTTGTGCCCTGGCCCAGCTGCAGGACCTTGCACTTGGCCTTGTTCAGCTTCATGAGGTTCACACAGCCCCACCTCTCCTGCCTGTCAGGGTGCCTCCACATGGCATCCCTTCCCTCCAGCGTGTCACACAGCTTGGTGTTGGCAAATTTACTGAGGGTGTCCTTGATCCCACTGTCCCTGTCAGCAACAGCTGCACTACTCCCAGTACCAGCCCCTGGGAATGCCACTCCCGACTGATCTCCACTTGGACACCAAATCATTGACCATGACTCTTTAAGTGTCACCATCAAGCCAGTTCCTCATCCACTGAGGGCTCCATCTGTTAAATCTATGCCACTGAAGTTTAGAGACAAGGATGTTGTGTAAGACTGTGTCAAATGCTTTGTAAAAGTTCAGGTAGATGACCTCTGTGTCTTCCCTCCTCCACCAGTGCTGTAGCCCTGTCATAGCAGGCCACCAGATATTTCAGGCATGATCTGCCCTTACTGTTGCCATGTTTGCTGTCACCGATCATCTCCTCATTTTCCATGTGCCTGAGTTCAATAGGAACTTCCCTGGACTGCCATATCTTCTCAAGTATGATGGGTAGTGGCTTAGCTACTCCTTCTGGCAGTTCCCTCAGGACCCGTGGATGCATCTCGTTAGGTGCCATGGACTCCTTCACCTCCAGGTGCCTTAGATGGTCTCAAACCTGCCTTTCTCCTATGGAGAGCAGTGCTTCATTCTCCTGGTCCCTGCCTCTCCCTTCTGCACTCAGCCTGCGTGGCTGGAGCACTTCCTAGTGAAGTCTGAGTCAAAAAAGTCATGGAGTGCCTCAGCCCTTTCCACGTCCTGGGTAACCAGGTCTTCCATTTCCTTCTGTAGAGGGCACATATTTTTTCCCTGCTCTTCCTTTACTCAGCAATGTACTTACAGGAGCTTGTGTTGTTGTCCTTGACATCTCTGGCCAGATTTAATTCTATCAGGGTTTTAGCTTTCCCAACCTGATCTCTGGCAATTGTGTGGCCGTGCTGAGGATTTGGCTGGAGTTAGTCTTAACAATTATCTGCATGGAATTAAGAAAAAAAAATTATGAATGTGTTCCTGTTGTTACATTTGCTCTCAGTTAATCTGCAGAACTGCTCCGAGACATAATGAGTGTCGTAGATCTTAATGTACAAAGGATATTTAGATAAACCTTACCAGAGCAGATAGTACCAACAACCTTTCAGGAAGGTCTCATTAATTTGCTGATTTTTAAACTAGTTTGCCATCCAGGATTTGAGATGAAAATAAAGTGTTTGGTTCTGTAATTATTTGTGCAACTACAAATGCAGTCTGCTATCAACCATCTGCCCTACAGGCATTACTTTTAGTGCCATTTGGATCATCAGCACAGCATATGATCCTCTGCATCTTCTGTTTTGTGGCTGATACTTCTCCTACAAATATCTATTTCGTGTTTCTGCCTTTTTTCTCTATCCTTTTGCTTTATTATTTTCAGTCTTTTTAAGGGTCTTCTGCACAGGCATAAGAGGTGATGCTGTACTCCTGGACTGACATGCTTTTATTTATTATGTGAGATTCACAGTGGAATTCTTTATTCCTCTGAAACTTCACCTAAAGAAATGCAATTTTGATTTCTGCAGGAGTTCCTGGTGTCTGTACTGCCCTGGTCAGTTTAGTGGTGACCGAGAGGTGACCTGTAAGGATAGGTTGTTGCCCTCTCTGCCCTCTGAACATGGCATGGGAGAAATTCAGGAGTCACTGTTGCTGCTCATTGCAGTAGAAGGGCAAAATAATATTCAGTGTCCTTGGGCTGCTCCTCAATATCCAGACTTCTGCTTGCTTAGGTAGCTGAGGAAAGCAGTCACTCATTTTACTGTAAAAAGAGTAGCTGCAGGTTTTCCTCTAAATCAGGTGACTGAGCAGCTGCTTTAGGGTCAGAAAGCCTTGATGATTCCTAGCATGAGCAGAGTGCTTTGTCTCATTTATGAGTCTTTGATTAGCCTACGTGCCTGATACAATAATGTTCTCCCAAGTGGCTTCTGGTGTGCTCAGCATATGGGATCGTGGGGCAGCAGACCTTGTTTTACCTGGGGATTTGCAGGTGTTGCCGGCTTCACTGCTTAGGAATTGGTTGAATTTCACTTGTTCTAAGAACCTAAATGTGTGCCATTCCCCCTGGAGCATGACTTCAGCCTGCAGGTCCCTAACCCTGTTAATGGGCTTTTACAGTAGCATTTCATCAGTGCTGCGGCAAAGCTTGTTCTTAAGGACTTAACAGTAACATTATTCAGAGCAGTTGGGCTTTATGGAACTACAGAGACTTTTTAGAGATTACAGAGAAGTGTAATTGGGTGAATATGACAGATGGTATCCAGTCAGCCAAGTGCTATCTCTTTACAAGAATTTTATTTCCTGTGTTTTTGGAGACTGCAATGTTCAAATGGCACATTACACACATTCTTGTTCTTTTGAGTCTGTTGTGCTCTTAAGGATCCCATAACCTGTTTGTCTTGACACAGCAACATAGCAGCTTTCTTCACAGCAGGACTGCATGGAAAAGATCTGGGTGATCTTGAAGATTAGTCTGGTATGGTGAATTTTTTTTCTTTCTATCTGGTTTGATCACCCATTGTTTTTGAATTGCAGCTCACAATATGGCAGAAGAAACTCAGAATGAAAATACCACCTCTCATTTTCCATTTGCTTCTGGTTCAGTGTTCTAAATGGGAGGAACAATTTTGTATCCAATTTTTCATCTTTTTATAATGTGAACTGTTTGTTTCAGGAATTATCTCTGCTTATGTATATTCATTTTGCTTGTGCAAAGGTCCCCGATTTCACACAGAGCTTTTGGTGCTGCTGTTAGTAGTATATTATAAACCAACAAAAAGAGAAAATGCAAGGGTCACACTTCTTAAACAGTGTTTTAAAGTTTAGTGATAGTATGAGTCTGCTTGTTTGACCAACTGTACTTTTTGGTGCATTTAGTGCTGGGCTGCAGAGATATGCTAGGTGAGATTTTGGACCTTTGTCCTGGTAAAAGGTTATTTTCATGGAAAATCTTCCTTTGTGAAGCAGTGTCAGGAAGGAACAAAAGCATTGCCTTGTTTGTCAGGCAGAAACAGTAGAGCTGCTTTACTGTGGCTGACTTTTTCTTTTAAAAAAACCCCTTAAATAAAATCAGTGACTACATGCATCTTGGACATTCTGATTAGAAACATTTTGTCTTGTTTTTTCTTGCAATGGCTTCTTGAAATACAAGCAGTTTGTATTTTTAAAGACCAAAGGTGAAGTCCTTGCTATGAAAAGTGTTATTTGAATTACGTCTTTTCTGATTTTACTTTAACTGAAATAACTTCATGTGGAGTTACAGTAAAATGTAGCAAGATGTTGACTTACAGAATCTTCTGCCTTCATCTCAGCAGTGTTGAGCTTTCTGTGATCATGAAGTTTCATCCTTAAAACCTGATTGGTCTTAGGTTTCTCACTAAATGTTTTTTAAGGAATAGAGATTATAAAAAGCTTAGAATACTAAAATCCTTTCATATGTTTTCATCTTTGTTATGACATGCAGCACTTTGGTAAGCCTGGCTTACTATAAATTGAATCTAATGTTGAAACTGTTTCTGCAAAATAGATTTTGTGTCTTAAAAGGGTGATATGAAAAGTAATACTTTGACTAAAATGTGAATTTACTATTAATGTTTTTCCCTTTAAAAAACAGGAGTTGATGTTTGAATCAAATGCCCTAATTAAAATTTGAAAATAGTACTATCAAAAGATAATACTTAAGTCTCTGTGGGCCTTGGTCCAGGCAACTGATGTGAATCTTTACAATAGGTAGCTATAGGCTCGACTTCTTAAACCCAACACTAGTAAATTCTAATGGGTGGATTGTTCAAGTTCTGTAGAGAAGGATGGGTTTTCCCTAAATCTGCAAGGAAATATATACAAGCTCTGATTTGTCAGCTGAATTTGGACTAGGCTATTATTGTAGAGCTGAAGGTCTGTTTACAATATTATGTATAGTGTCAAATTGCTTTTTGTTTTAAGTGGGTCAGAACCATAGCCAAAATGTCAGGCAGATGCATGATCCTTCATCAAATAGGAGTAAAAATTAATCTTACTGGATCTTCAGCATGCTTCAGCATGCTGAGCGGATTGCTAATATGTATGCATGCTCTTCAATAATTCAATTTTCATGAATTATAAAGTTATATTTCTCTATTAAGTCTGACTGAATTTCATGCTGCTCCTGGGATTTTCTAGCATCACATCAAACACGTAGGCAGAATTGTTCTAACAGCCTCTCTCTCTAAGATTATTTCCTGCCATCTTTCACAGTTTTCTGCTGTACTGGGCCTTTAGTTTCTGGTCATCCCAGTTATTTGGACCAGAGTGCAAGAAAAAAACTGGGCAGGACAAGTTGGGTCCTCACCATGTGCACAACCCTTCCAGAGGGATGAGCAATTGATTCCTGTGCTCTTGAAAGACCAGGAAGGGCAAAGGCTGTGCTTCTGCTCACACACTTTTGTGTTTTCCAAAGAAATAAAAGGCAGAAATCCAGAACTGGATTTCAGCTCTTGGACCCTGGAGCATCTGACAGAATGCACGGACTGCCAGATGCTGTGGTGAGATGATCTGCTAAATCTTTCTGCAAGGACTCACTGAAGTGTGAGAAAAGGGTCAGTGGCACTTACACACTTCATCTCAGAATTCTCTGCAGATGTTTTTCAAGGGAGCAAGAGGGAGGACCTGATGGAATTGCTATGGAAACAGAGCTTATATTATTTATTTACTTACGTTTTTATGCATGCATGTATTTAAACCCTGAATTCCCTTAATGGTATATCCTGGAAGTCACCCAGTTTCAGGAGACTTTGTCCATTGGAAATTGGGAAATGTGAAATGTTGGCTGCTGGACAGGAACTCCAAGGTCCAGTAGTTCTACAGAAAACAGTGACAAAGTGCAGTCTGAAACTGAAGTGCTCTGTTGTAGCAGAAGATTATATAGGCTAAATGGAATCCTTTTTGTATTTGGAATTGCCTAAGTGTTATTAGACACCCAGAAAGGACAGAACTGCAGCTTTCCAGTGATACTGGAACTGAGTAACTGTTAAAATAGATAGAGTTAGTGCTAATAAGGCCTTTTTAAACATTATCTTCTGAAGGATTCAGAAGAGTGGTATGACTGGCTAGTGGGGGCAAGGCATTCTCATACCAGTCCAGCATCCTGGAGGGAGAGAGGATTATTGAAGCAACTATATTCTACTGAATCTTGGTGTTAGTGAAGAAACCTGGAATTCAGTTTTATTTGTTGAATGTTAAATGCAAGGCTTGTCTTTAATGCATGCCTAAAAAAGGTTGTGGAACACTACTCAGAACTTTATAAAATACGAAGTGGGATAATGAAGGAGCTGGAAGCTCCAGATGACGTTGTCATGTGGTTTTTCAAGGCATGCTGGTCTCAGTCTCAGCTTTGATTGCATATATTCAGAAGCTCTAAAAAAAAGTAAGAAGGGCAATGTGGAGAGGTGTTTTAGCATTGCAGCTTCCATTTTTTTTGGATGGAGTTTTAATTTTTTTCTTTTTTTGGCAATCCTCTGGTGTATTGGATAGTTGCTTTGCATTCCTGGAATGCTGAATGCAAATCACACCATTCCCTGCCTGGGGTTTGCTGTTGGATGTTTAAACTGCCAGGTTTACCATGAGCGTTAAGAGACATAAAGGAGCTCTGCCTGAACCTGAATTTGCCTTGTTGTGGCTTCCCATGCAGGCACAGGACCTTTTACTGCTCCCTTTGTTCATCCATGCCAGGACATGGATGCTAGGATGGTATATGCATTGCTGCCTGTGCAGTTCTTGGGGTCTCTATCAGCATCATTACATGGTTTTGGCTGTTTTTCAAACATTGTCCGAAGTGAGGAGGATTTGTTCAGGCCATTGAGCCTGAAACTTTACACTTAGGCATCTTTTACTCAATTATTTGGCCAAAAATCTCCATTAGGGTAGTTGTACTTTCTGGCACTGCAGCTAATACAGCTGCAGTCATAGTGAAACACTCTTCTGCAAACCTGATATTGTATACCGTGGAGGAATGTGTGTCTTCCTTTTATAACTTCTGTAATTTATAAAATGAAGAATGCTTGTAAAGCAGGACATTTTTATGAGTGTAAGAGTTTTCTTCTTTAATCTTTTTTGTGGACTATTCATTAGGGTAGTTCATTGGGTAATTCATTACTTCTACAAGAGATGGTCATTTCATACCTGAGGTGGAACATCAGCCTTTTGTAGCATATAACCTAAGAAAATTTGTGAAAGGCTGATCCTACCAGAAATGCTTAATTATAGATGTTTGATAATGCTGGCATTGGAAAGGTGGCATTCTGCATGCCTTCATTAGCCGTTCTATCTAACTCTGCTACAATGTTACTGTCTCCTAAAAACTGTGAGTTAATACACGAGAGTCACTTTTTTTAATGCTATTTCCATGGCGATACTCTTGGTTTGTATGTAGGTCAGAATCCAGGTTTGTTTGTCCTGGATACTTTTGGTTTTTGCTCTTTTTGATTGTTAAGAGTGATATAAGAGAAGGGGCTAATATTTTATAAAAGTGTATTGTAGGAGAAAATTAATTTTCCTTGTAAGAGGCTATTGTTTTTGTTCTATAGCACTATTTTCCTTGTAGATGACATATTACTGTTTAAAAGATGCAAAATATTCTATTATCTATGTTCAATGTTTAACTATAATGTTCTTACAATAGAGACCTTTGTTCTCCAGAAAAATAAAGCCTAGTCAGTAGTTTGATAAAATACTTCGCAAAAATATATTTTTGATTTCAATGCTGGTCTTTGATATCTAATTAATGAAAGTGATTGAATGCACAGGAGCTAGTCTCCCAACAAGCAACAATTAGCAGAGAGAAATATGGCACTGAGCAATGCTGTTTATCTTGCCTACCTCTAGGCATTGAAGTATGTGACTTCTCAGATATTCAGGAGTAAATTACGGTTTTCAGTGTGCAAAAGATCAGGCGATTAATTTTCCTACCATAATTTTAAATACTGCTGAGTTGCTAAGCAGTTCACTTATACTCCTCCCTTTTTCTAGGCTTTATATGCAGATTTCAAATTTCAGTGCTGTATACATTGATGTTTTGCATTAGAAGAGAGTGGAAAAAGATGAAGCTGTAGACAGTGGATTTTGCATTTTTTTGTGAGCTGCCTGATTATATATTTTTTTGAAGTTTCTGTGAGCCAGAGTTTTTCAATTTTTCATGGACTGCATTTAAATCCTCTGAAACCAAGTTTTTTTTCAGTTAGGGCAGCCAGACTTCCATGGACCATAGTGGGAGTTTTTTATGGGTAACTCCTGTGAGAATTTCCTCCACTGGGTGCTGTTAGGTATTGTTTTGAGTGATAAATTTGTTCCAAGTATGTATTCTTTGTCTTTGCAGTGTTCTGGATGATGAGGGGAGCAGCCTGCGTCAGCAGAAGCTTGACAGACAGGTAAGATTTTGGAGGAGGACCTTCTTGGTCCCTAAAGTCTGAATCCTAGAGTAATGAGAACACTGATAATTGATAGAAAATTGCATCCTCTGACTGGGGGATGCAGAAGAGAGACCTGTGGAGGCTTAAGTAAACTCACAAGTCTAACTTCCATTAAAATTTTTCTTCTGACTGTGGTTTGAGTGATTCTCACTGTCTTGGACTTATTCTAAGCTGATGTACAATGTATTTGTTACCCCACTGATGGAACAGTCACAGCAACCAACAGAGGCTAACCACAAAGTTTTTATTCAGTGGATTTAGCTCCTGTGGCTGTAACCTAGTGGTACCGTGTGCTATGTTGCCTATTTTCTGACTGTATTCCTACATGACTTGTACAAGGGAGTCAGAACCCCATGCATGGAATCTGATGGACTTGTGTCACCAAATTTTAATGGGAGTTGAGATTTCTGCTTCTGCTTTGATTTCTGTGGTCCCCTTCTCAAAAACTGTTGTCATTTTTATAGTTAAACCTTATGAGTTTAATTTTATCCTTTTCTATTGCCACTGTTTAATCAGCTTGCACGTCTCCCAGCATCTCGTTTTCAAATTTGAGTACTATTTATGCCATAATCCTGTACTTAATTCTGATTTTGTTGGAGTGATGTTGAGGTGTTAACACAACTTAGGGAGCTGAAAGAGTTCACTCTTCATTTTTATTCCTCAGTTTTATTGCATCTCCTTTCTAGAAGCTAAAATATCACTGTACAGAAGTAAGGAAATAGTAAAGCAATAGATAAGGAAAATTAACGGTTCAATTCTTTGAGGTTGTGGAAGAGGGCTCAAATAAGGTCCCTATGGTGCCACTGGATGCCAAAGGTTTCAGTTTTCATCAGGCCTAGCTGAGAAATTTAAGTGTTTAATTAAAGTTCATCTATTATAGCTGTTAAATTAGGCTCGTGTCCAGTATTATCACTCGATTCTAGTTTGCAATTACTTGCTTTTAATTTACAGAAACTGAAATTGGCATTTCTGCCTCATGCCCTTGCTTACCCTCCCATTGCTTCACAGCCAGTATTCTCACATTGTTGTTTTCCCAAGGGTTATTTCCAAGCAAGGTCTGACAGCTGGTGGGCTGCTCAGAAAGATGTATTTTAATTATTTGCTGTTTTCAGCAGAAGGTGTTTCAGCAGTGGGTTGGTTGTGGTTTTTTGGAAAGATTTCCTGTACCCTGACATCCCAATCTCTCACTTGCCAACTGCCGCCACTGTAGAGCTGGGGAAGGTGTAAAGCTGACCACTGTGTTCCATTGTAGGTTGCTGCTGTTTGGAATCCAGTTACAGATGCTTTTCTCTGTGTTTTCTCCAGAGAGCACTGCTGGAACAGAAGCAGAAAAAGAAGCGCCAGGAGCCACTGATGGTTCAGTCCAACGTGGACAGCCGGGCAAGGACGCGCAGGACGAAACATTCGGAGGAACAGGCGCCGCTGGTGGAATCCTATCTCAACAGCAACAGCAGCACCATATACCATGGTACAGAATGTCACCTCGTGCAGGTGTATATGCTGAGAACCCTGGTGTGGTGCACATTTGGTGCTCATGAGAACAAAGGCTCTTGTTTTGCCTATTTTAGTAAACCGTTGATATCCTTCACTTGTGTTTGGGGATAAAACCATCAGAACTTGGAATTGTAGCTAACAGGAGGGAGCAAGGTAACTAGCTGCCATTTCAGTGCTGAACTGGGAAAGAGACAGCTTGTCCCTTCTGCCATGACTATTTAAGTGCCTTCAGCCTTGGTTCCTACTAAGTAAAGCAGATGACTTCCACTCTGAATATTCCTCTGCATGTAATTTTGCTTAAGCCTGACAGTGGTAATGATAAATTTGAAACCTATTAACTAAGTTCAGCTAGGACTGAATATAGTAACTTCGAAGATACTGCGTTTCTGCAAAGTCCATTAAAAGAGGTAGAGAAGAACATTTCAAACTTGTACGATGTCTCCACTTATTAAACATTACAGGATCCAGTAGGGACAGAGTCACTTCAGGTGTCACACCCACAGGGGAAAAAAAATTATAATGCCATTTCTTTTCAAAGACCTTAATAATCAGAAATAAATCCTAAGGAAACCATGTACTATTTAGTTCTGTCCTCATATGGCCCATGCTTTTTGGCCCTCTAAAGATGGGATGGGCATAATTTTCCTTAGGATTTCCTAAGAGGCAGCTTGGGTAATCCTTGGCCAAAATTTGACTCTTGTAGATATCATTCCAGGTTGAAAACACCTCCTAAGATATATAGAGAACAATAATTTTCCGGTTTTCTTGTTTTGCAGATCATTAAGTTGATGTAAATCATAAGGGATTCATAAGCTTCAATAGCAAAAGCCTTCATTCCCTGACTATTGAAGAGTTTGTGGGACAGGAGCTGAAATCTTCTGATATTGATCGGGAATGCAGTTGGGAGCTTTCTGGTTGGGAATGGTGTTAGGTGGCAGGGTATTTAGGTTTTGAGGTTTACACATTAAATCTTAAGATGCCTTAGTGAATCTAACTCTGTTAAAAAATAAAAAGACCAACCAATATCCTACTCGTATACAAACAAAAACTTAACCGAGCATTCAGTTCAAATTTCTGTCAATTTTACTCCACGTGCTGTCCTTTTTGTCTCCCTGTTGTTTTGTTTCCACTTGGTGGTCTTATTTTTCCACAAGAACAAGGTGGATATTTTGTGGACTAACAAATCCTGCTCTGAGAAGTGCAGGTTTCAGAGTCTTTTCCCCCTGGTTAGCAAGTGGTGGAAATTTTTAGCTGATTATGGCTACAGAATTTACTGTTAGAATCTGGAAATTGCATTGTTTAAATGTTGACATTTTGGTAATATTGGGCCTTTTTAATCTTGTTTCTGCATGCAAATAGGATACCGTAAGTGATTTCAGATGGTGAATTATTTTTTCACCTTAGTATTATTCCAATTTTTAGTATTATTTCAATTTTTTTAAAAAAAAAATGTAAAAAACATTAGTAGTATTTTTCTTTACTGTCTGTTTCTCAGGGTCTGGGAAGTAATTTTTTAACACTTAACTGAATTTCTTTCCAGTCTAAACCAAAAATTTTGATTTAGCACAAACATTTAGTTTGTTTATTTTTTAATCAGACAAAATAGAAATTTTCACTTTTCCCTCTTACACTCAAGAGTTTATTAAAAGTACAGAGCTGTTCTAAGAAATAATATAGTAGAGAGATGGTGCTGTTTACTAATCCCCCTATATTGTCAGTTGATCAAGGTTTTAATTTTCACAAATCAGAGAAAAAGACATTATCATCCCATAATTGATAACAAATTTCATATATGCACTAATTGAGCTGAATTTTACACCAGTTTGCACCAGAGTGGACTTTCTCACTATAAGTGAGATCAACTGTGCTCTTCAGGTAAAAGTGACCCTTCCTGTCATATTATACTGGAGTACTTAGGATTTATTCCCCTTAAATCAGTTTGTTCTAAATTTGTCTCTCTAACCCTTTTAACATTTCACGAGGTTTCAGAAAAGCAAAGAAATATAATGTTTCTCATATTCAACACGACATTGGTTAATCCCGTGGGACAGGTCTTCTTGTAATAAACCGTGCAGCTTGCAAGAGCCAGCTTAGACGAATTTAATTACCTAGCAGGGCGTTTTATTGCCTTGTAAAATCCTTTGTTAGGCACGCTGCTTTTGAAAATTTGAAAACTGTAAGAACTTTAGAAGTGTCCTTTTTTGGTGTGGCCTTCTCTGGGAATGTGCTTAATGTCTTCAGCTCCTCAGTTTGCATGGTACGTTTTGGGGTTTGATGACCATTTTTAACTGTGGCATTGAGCTTCAGGGCCGGTGGTTTTTTTCCCCTTCAATGAAAACATTTGTGTGTGGCAGTGTCGGATGCATGAGACAGCTGGGCTGTTTCTAAAGAACTATTCTGCTCTTTTCCGTTCATTTGTTGCTGTTATGGGCATGCTGATCCCAAGTTAAGAATGACTCTTTGATGGGAGTTGACGCTCTACTGAATGAACTATGCTGCTTGGATGAGCATGTTTGTGAAATCAATTCCTGTGCTAGCAAACGCTACAGAAAGAACACTTCTTTCCACCTATCATCCTGCTCTACTCTCTCTTTTAGCTTGGACTAATTCTCTGTAGCACAAAACTACTTGTTGATTTCAACGAATAATTGGATGCCTGTGTGGAGATAGCTCTATGGTACTTTGAGCAAACTAGGTCAGATATAACATCGCAGCAATTCTCAGATGCTGGGCTTTCTCTGCTGGGAAATTCTCCTTCATACGCTGCCATTGCTTATTCTGATGCCATTATCTGTGCTGGGAAATTCTCCCTCATACACTGCCATTGCTTATTCTGATGCCATTATCTGTGCTGCAATGGTTCCCTCACAGGCAACTCTACTCTGCCGTAAAAACTCATTTAATTCCAGAATGATTATCAGAGCCTGGAGTAGAAAGTCAGTCATTCTTGTTCTGGAATAGAACATCGACCTGGTGAGCTACCTGTGGGTAGATAGAGTAAAACACCATATTTTGTTAATTAAGCTAATTGTGTATTGCCAGAAACGCCATAATTTCATTCTTAGATGACTTCAAGGCAGAGAAATGACACATTGGTAGGACAAAATGGTATTTATGTTTCCTGCCAAGTATTGCCAGCAATTCCTCTGGGTGCCATGAGACTTTTAAGGAGTTGGGCGCCCTTCCAGTGAGGAAGTGGCTCTGCAGAATCCACCATGCACAAGTCTCCACACAGAACATTTCTTCTCATTTGTGCCCATACTTTTACCTATGGGTAAAAGTCTTCAGATACTGTAGCTTGTAAATGACTTGCATGTAATGTATCTTTTTAAAATCCTTTTGTTGTTGACATAAGGCCTAATTAACTAATAACAACAAAAGTTACCTGTGGGAACTGAGATGGAGTAGGCTGAAAAGAGCAACTTGAGATAAAAACTCCTTGGCACTCTGGTCTGTAAGGGGTTAGTTTGAGCTGGAGTCCCAGCAAGTGGTAACACAGTCATCTGCATCTGTAGGTCAGGTAGTCAGAGTTAGGCCCTACATTTATGCCTGCCATCTCAAGGAATAGGTATCCTTCCACTGGCTTCCATGATGTGTATCTAGCTGGTACTATTTACAGTAAAGCCTCTCTCTCTCACAATACCAAACACAGCTCAATTGCTATTTCATCATTATATAAACAGCCACGTAAGAACCAATAGCAACTTTTTGTATTGAATTTAAATTCTACATAAAAGACAACAAAGGCATTCATTCACCAGAAGAAATTTAATGCTTCTTTGTTTGAGAGATCACTTACATTGTCTTATTCTCCTGTGTTCTGGTTTATTTCCAATTCAGTGTCCTTCATAAGGACGTATTGCTACCTGTTTGTTTAAAGTTTCTTTAAAATCTTAGTTGCTGTTCTGTAATATGTCACAGTTACATCTGCTTGCTTGTTTTTATGTATTTCTACTCCACTTACTTTGTGAAGTTTGTTGATAACCCGAACAAACATTTTAGCTTGATTTGACATTGCAAAATTCTGCTAGAAATACAGTTCTTTTCAATCTGGTTTGCAAATACTGGGCATTCCTGGAGCCAAATACCATGCAGAGATATACTAATTACTGCAACAATTTAATTACATTATTTAATTACATTTAATGCAAATGCTGAAAGCTCATTTTTACAGAGATTTTACTTCTGTGAAAATGGTGAATTTCCATTGGGGAGTGATTTTTCTTTTCACAGCACTGAGGAAGGCAGAGATTTGAATGAGTGCCAGATATGCTTTCATTAATATTGCCATACTTTGTTGCAGCTGTGGCTTTTTTTTTATAAGACTTGAAATTAAAAATGTTTTCAATTAGATACTCTCAGAGTAATTTTCATTGCAACTTCCAATTTAGCGATTAAGATTAACCATGTGTAAAAAGGCAGAATGACTTTTTTACTTTTCTCCTTTGACATTTGGCAGCACATCTAGATGTGATGGTTGTGTGGTGTGTTAAACAAACCTCTGATGACAATTCATAGCTTTGGATTGTTAAATTTGAGGTGTCATTCTGCTATTTAACATGAATGATGAGAGAGAGTTTTCTGATGAGTATCAGAAGCTGTCAGCTTTAAAAGATGACATCAGTTAACTTTTCATTTTAAAAAAAAAATGTATTTGCTTGTTCATCAGAAGAGTGTCTCTCCATCACTCTTTTCCATTGACCTTGGAATGAGTAGGTATTAGTTTATTTTTTGAAGATTGCAAGGAATGTTCTTTGCAAGGGCTGTTAGTACTGAGAGATCAGGCAGCGCTCCAAACATCATGTGGGCAAAATACTTAACTTCCAATAAGCATATGTTCTGAAATCTTTATTTCAGCCACACTCTCTTCACCTTAATCTTTAAAGCATCTTTTTGATTTGTCAGCAGTCCTTACTGCACCAGTTCACTTCCAAAATAAACAAACTAACCCAGCAGCAAGGAGCAGAGGGCAGTGGGTAGCACGTATTTCGTAGGTCTTTTTGTGATTCTTGGTACTGAACTATTTGAGAGGAAAGTTTAGAGGAAATGGCTTGAGAAACTTCCTTCTCTTTCCTTTAATGTCGCACTTAAAGTGTATTTACTTTCAGGTACTACTTCATATTTAGCTGTTTTCTGTCCTGGGCAGTGTCTCGGGAGCCAAGAGTTAAGGGTGCCCCCAGCACAGGAAATGCCCTGGGCAGGCAGAGTCCCATCCCAAAGGCTGCAAACACGGCAGGCAGAGCTGCCAGCAGAATTCCCTGCACATGGCAAGGGATGAACCAGGGCCAGGGGCCTCCAGGATACCAGTCAGGGTGGAAAGGAGATGCTGGAGTGCACATATCTCCGTTGGGCAGAAGAGCTGCCTGCGGTGCCAGGATGCTCCCAGGAGACAGGCTGGGAAGCAGCACCTACAGCACATCCCTGGGCTCAGCTGGAAGAAAGCCCATGGGCAGGCTGTGGTTGGAACCCCCCAGTGAGACTCAGGGCAATTAAAGCCTAGTCGTGCCCTCAAGGCTCCAGTACCACAAAGTAATTATGTAATTTATCACTGTCTTTAATCTTCCTGGCATAAGTTTTTCATCGATCATTTTAGCTTTCCTTATTAGTTGTCTGCTTTCCCAAAGTCTAGTTCATTGCTATCAACTCTCCACTTCATATGCTTCCTTTGCCTTCCCCCTCCCCAGGATTAGGCAGCAGGTACATGGGAGTTAAGAAAAATCTTTTATTTAATTCCTTCCCTTGTTCTCTCTGAGGAGCTCTTAGACCAATGAGCTTTTAATAATGTCCTTAAGCAGCACCAAGTTCCCATATTGGTTCCTTTCTTTTGGAGAAAAACCCATCCCATTTCACTTCTGAATATTTTTATGTTTGCAACATCAGTCTGGTCATCACATCACTGTTAGAGGCATAAACTGCAAGGAGCGTTAGGGAATTTGTTGGCAATAAGGTTCTGGGAATCTGGAATCTGACTGTAAGTCACTAGCTGGAGGAGTAATGCCTTTGATTATAAGCATTTTGAAGCAGGAATCAAATCTTTGCATGTGATTAAACAGTAACTAACACACCGAAGTCCTTGGCTTGATTCAGGTCCTTGTATTTAACTATTTGTGTGGTCTATGTAAAACTAATAAAAATATTTAATTGCACTGTAAAGTATCATGGATTTGCTCATCTTCAGAATATTTCTGATAGACTCCAGTGTCTTTTAAATGATTGTAGAAATACTAGACCAGTTCAGAATCTAAGTTGATTAAATAAACTAGTTATAAACAACAGCCCAAATAAGCAGGAAGATTGCTTTTCTTTGTAAAGTTCTAGTCTTAGTCAACAAGCCATTCTTACAGTGAAACACAAGAGCATCTCAGGCAACAGTAAAGAAAAGGACAACCAATTCACATTGATTTATTAAGGTACACCCTGATTGAACTGTAGCTGATCGTGCTTTGCATGGTACTCATTCTGGGTTTCACTTTTATTGTTGAGAGGATGTTGATAGATAGAATGAATATTTGTCTTATACAGTATTTGCCTTATACTTGCCTCACATACTCACATACCTCATTGTATCTCCCAGCATCTTTCTACTTTAAGTGTTTTCCAGACAGACTGCACAATTTCAGAATTGTTTTTTCTTTTTGTGATTTTTCCATTGACTTCATTCTTGACATAATGTACTGATCAAAAGCACCCTTTTTTTAGCACATGGCATTTTTACGTGATAGAGATTGGTAAGTTATGATTCATAGATTTTTTTTTCCTTCCCTTAAGAGCATGAGTGCGCAAGTGCTCATATCAAGAAATATGGTCATACAAATGGCAAAAAGAAATCTGCATTTTCATTCATGCTACTTTGAAACTTATTCACTGTGTGAACTTCTCATCATGAAGACCAGATGGAAAGACATGTTTTACATTTTCATTCACTCATATAAATATATGTGCGTAATTTACAGAATTGAAAAAGAATTTTGTCTGCATCATATTTTACTCACGTGCTTACAAACTACATCTTTTTATTTGACTGTGCATTGTAGTTTTATCCCTGTAACATGGAGGGTTGTGGAGAGGTTTCTTTTTTTCCCCCTTTTCTGAGTTAGGCCATTGGTGGTGCAAGGCAAAGCTGGGACACTGCCCTTGTGTGCCTTGACAAAGCCCTTCCACACTCACCTCTACTATGTTAACAGACTGTTTGTTCTTCCTTCCCTTTTCATCTCAGAATCTGAACTAGTATTGCAATCTGTGCTCCTTTCTGTCTCCTGAAAAATACTTTTTTTAATACTCTGTTGAGGTTAGTAGTCAGTACTTGATTTAATGAACATGGATGAATAATGCTGAAATTAAAGCCATGTAGTTGTTTTATTTGTAAGCTTGGCATTTATTTCAAAACTATTTTTTACAACTTATTAAGTTCAAACTAGAATGAAATACCAGGTCTGAGAGTCCAGTGGATTTTTCTGTTTGGAATGCTGACTCACTACAGCACTTGCTCCTCCATTTTCCTCTTGTCTGAATGAAACTTCTAGTACAAACAAATAATTCTCATGGAAAAGGAAAATCTCTGGGTTTCTTAAGTGAAGATTTTGATCTGGGGTGGGGCATATGAAGTATCAGGATAGATTTTCAAATCTAGTCTTCTAATGTTTAAGATAATGTCAATAGGGATTTTTAAAGCTGCCTAAATGGGTAGCCATACTGAAATTAATGCATTTTTGAGTAACAGTCTTTGAAACTTCATCCCCATGTAGCTGCATTTAAGGTTCTTAGTGACAGCCAGCACCGGAGGATAAATAAATTCTTTTTAACTTTTTGATGTCCAGCAAAGGACATAATCATATTGTTGTATCAGTGAATATTATTTAGGGAGCCAGTTTATCTCATTTTCCTTACTCAGGCTTTCTTGCAGGGAACTGTAAGTTGTTTTATGGGGCTATCTAGAGCCTGTAGAAAATGTAGGCTAGAGTTAACCTCAAGGTTTCCATCCTGCTGAGAAGGGAAATTCTTGTCAGTCTGTTAAATAATGATCCAAAGATGCAGTAGAGGGCAGAGGGGAAGGCATTTGATCCCCTGACAACCTGGCTGGGGATAAACACTGCCTCTCTGACTTGCTTCATCTCTACAAAGGCATCCTGGAAGGAATGCTGGTTTGAGAAGTTCAAAGCTGCACATGCTAATGACCAGCTGCAGAGCGAGTACACAGGGATTAGAAATGGTCCTTCTTCCAACTCTCCAGGGCAGGAGAGAGCACTGGAAACAGAAAACAGGATTTTTTTACTTTGCTCCACATCCAAGCCTGCTGGACCAGCTGAGCAGGGGAGGCTGTACCCTTTGGGTTTGCAGGCTGCAAGGATCCAAATCCTGGCTGGCCTATTGACAGGAGCTTGCCTAAATGCAAGGATATAACAACTGCCCTGAACTGAATTTGTACGGAAAGCAAACTTTCTTTGCTATCTGCAGACAGCACCAGAGAAAACGTGAGTGAGTGGCTGAGCCTTAGCCAAGGTCTGCTGTTTACCAAATAGCTAAAAGCTAAGAATAAGATGGTTTTGTGGTGGAGATGGCATGTTGGGATTAAATTTGGATTTATTATAGAGGTAGTACTTAAAATGTAATGGTAATGCTCAGAAATGTATCCTTTAGAAACAGGACGTTCTGTGCCAATTCCTTTCATGAACCCAAGCACAGTATCATTATCTTTATGATTTAAATCTTATTTTGCAGCCTCCATCACTTGTGTTTTAAAGGCCCATTTATCACAAACAGCAGCCAAGGTATATGCTCAAAATGGCTACTGGACTGAAATCCTGTTCTCTGTCTCACGGAGTAAAGTAATGGAAATATTCCCTTCTCTGTCATTTGGAGCTCCCTCACTGAAGTTATAATCAGATACCTCTTGCTCAAAGTTTTGAGGCAAAGGTAACTCAAAAACTTCAGGGCTTTACTTGTAAGATCAAAGAATGGCTGACAAGATAGAGAAGATAAGTCTTTAACTTTGCAATTAATAATGTCAGAAAGTTTCATCCTTTGGTGGTTGATCATTGCCTTGGACCAAGTAAATAGTGCTTCTTCTGAGTGAACAAGTACAGCCAGACTTAAAATGATTTAGAGAACTGCCTGGCTATTTAATGTAGGTCGTTTGCAAAGTAATGAATTTAATTATAACATGGATTATCGTCTTCAAAACAATTAAAAGAACATAGCCTAGTTTTGAAAGAGAGACTGAGGTACAAATATAGCATAGGCGCTGGGTTGGCAAATCACACCTATTTAAAGACTGTGGGGAGCTGACTGGTTCCCTGCTTAGTGTGAGGCTGCCATGCCTGTGGAGGTAGGACACAGTCTTTTATGTGCCATTTTCCCTGTGCACTCGCTCCTTTGATTTTGTCTTACTTCCAGTGCTCCTTTCCACTCAGCAAAGGGATTGCAGTCCTGTGATAGTGTTTGACAGACAGGCATGAAAAATTGGGCAGTGACAAGCTGCTTCTTTGGACTGCAGGTCTCTCCTCTAATAATTTAGTGTATATTCTCTGTAGAACTGGAACTCTTCCTCTGCACAATGAGAAAAGGAGCATGTGTTTCTTGAGTGCCTCAGGTGCCTGCTGTGTTGTGAATGCAGTGCTACTCATAACAGATTGCTGTGCTGGGGAGGGTAGCAGGGTTTGGGAGCTGCAGTCTACACAGACATGACTAAATCTGTTTCATCTTTCTCCTCTGAGAATCTCCCTGGCGTTTCTATTTCTATTCATGTGCTTGAAGGATTTGCTGAAGAGGAAAGTTGCTTCACAGACCAGAAGCTTAGGGAGAATTTTCCCCTTCAGAGAGAGAATAGTGTCAGTCCACCCGTCATTGAGAATTATTTAGTCTTTTGGGCATTTAAGAAGTTTGTCTGGAGATTTTAAAAGTAATTTTAGGGCAACCAGTTCTTTCCCGTAATGGTCCTTAGTGGACTTTTTTTATCCTTTTGAAGAAAGTACTTTAGTTTTGGGAAAAAGAAGGGCTGGGAGGCGCATCTGTCAGGGAGAGAAAGCATGGTCACCACATGAAGCCAGTGGGGCTCAGCACTTACCAATGACCAGCAGCCAACCCCAAAATCTCTTAGTGCCCACCTGTAGTTTGGGGTGTGAAGTTTGACACTTTCTTTATGCATTTCACAAAGGCAATTGTTATATTTATCTAACTTCAAGGTTTGGTCTAGCCAGAGGAAAGAGTTACAGCGTGTGTTGCTTTCAAAGATTGACTTTGAGATTGATCTTTGATTTTGATTGATTCAAGATCTCAAATATTGACCTCAAAGCATGTTGTGCTTTTAGGAAAATGATAAAGCCTCTTTTTACTTTGAAAACAAGGAAGACTGCATGAATTATGCTGGCATTCACAGTTTATGCCATGCGTATTTTGTAGAGAGTCCTTCCAAGGAATTAATTAATTTGTGTGTATGCTACAAAGTAGGAAGAGTTTTTATAGCTTCACCATAAAATGCATGGCCAATCTACTCATCATGCTATGTTACACAACTGTGCAAGATGTGCTTTGAAAGTAACCTTCAGATGATTCCTTGTTTGGAGAGTTAGGATGTAGCTTTAAGCATGGATGCTACAAAGTCAAAATAAAATTTTTCTGCCTTCATGCTGCCACTGTTGATGATCCTTCTTTAGAGCTTTACTATGAGGAAAAATGCTTTCTACAATAGCTCAGTAATGCAATAATATTCTGATGTCACTTTTGGACTGAAAGTTAGGAGTTGATATATTATTGTGAGGAAGAAAAATATAAGGAAATATATCTCAGCTAACCTAACACTTTCAGATTTTTACTGTAGTTTTGCAAATTCTGGTTTACTTGGCTCTTCTCGCTGCATGAATTGTCTGAAATACCAAACTCTGCTATGTGTGCTTTCTCTTTTATGCCTTTGTAAAGTTCTCAATTCATTCTCTCATCTCTCTCTTTGTTTCTCTTCTCTCTCTGTTTATTTTCTTTTTTTGGTGGGGTACCCTGAACCTCTGAAGCAGTGCAGGAGGCTGAACAGGAAGATATAAAGGTGGTAGTGGACGCCCAAGCTCCGAAACCAACTAAAAAAACCAAGGCAGCAGCTGCAAGCTGTCAGAGTAGCAGCACCAGAAAGGAGAAAAAAGGGAAACACAAAGGTTAGCTGCATGCAGCTGCATGTCAGATGTTAAATTCATTAATTTGCTGTCAATTCTCTCTCTTGTTTTTAATATAATTTGTTTGAAAAGCTGAAAATTGTCTAAAAGTAATTTCCTGAATTTTTTCTGAGGTTGGAAAATGTATGTGACTTGGTCGTGTCTGGGCATGTACAGCCTTGGAGTAAAAAAAAAATTTTACATGGAGTCTTTTCCAGAGGAGAGTGTTCAAATTGCAGATGAGGAAGAAAGTTCTGAAGGAAAGATGATGGTGTTTTCCTGCAGTGGTAAAAAAAAGAGAACCCTCTTACAAGAGTGTGCTTTTTTAGATTATCTGAAACTAATCTTGTTTGGAGAAGCAGCCTTAAATTGCAGCTGCTTCTGTCCAGACTCTGAGTGAGGCTTACACTATACAAATCAGATGTTAAGGGGATATTTTGAAAATCAATTCAACAAAACTGAGATAGCATCCTCAAAGGGGTTTTTCAAGTTGTTACTTGTGTTACTTTGTCCCACCTGGCTGACAAATGGCAGGTGTTTGTATGAAAAATTTTCTGCAATGACTTTGTGTACGATTAGGTAGATGAAAAAAATACACTATTGGTAATGACAAAGGGTAGGTAGAAATGACATTGCCACTCTTAGATTTACAGTTTGAGCTGGGTGGAAGAAGTAATGAGCTCCTTTATTGGTATTTAAATTATATATATATGTACACTCACAGAAAAAGAGAAGCTGTTGTACCACATACAGTTACTTTTTATTTGGTGCTGAATGAGTAATAAAATGAAATAACTTTCCAATAATTTGCAGTTCTTGAATAAGGCCACTGTAACACTGTCCTGCCTGGGCTGTACTGTATTCCTGTCTTGTGCATGTCCAACAGTTTCTCCACTATTGCTTCAGTGAGAAAGTAGTGTATATCCTTGACAAGTCTCTTTAAAGATAGCAATAACTAATAAGGTTAATTATTGAGGTCAAAGTATTGGGGCTTATCTGTAGGGATTTTGCAGGACTTGAGCCTACCTTAATAAAATCCTTAGCTTAGTATTGGAGCTTTATTCTTGAGACCTGAATCTACAACATCTCTCTGTCTGCAGTTCTTCTGGCTGCAAGGGAAGCTCTAGATTATACAGGCTTTAGGGCCTGGCCCTGAGCTAAAGGCTATTCATATATTTCAGAAAAGATGGTGTGTGTCAAAGGTAAAATGAACTGAATGTAAAAATTATTGGTAAAATAAATGAACAGAAAGCGAACGTTTCCCAGTTTAATGTAAAAAGTAATGACATTTCAGCATAGTAATACAAATGCCAAATTTTATTTTTAAGTACATCTTCCTGAGGAGTAAAAATTCCTTTGCTAGTTTAAGAGAAACCTGTAAGGGAGCATTATGTGAGCTAATACTTAAATCATGGTTATGGTATAGCCTTGAGGTTCTGTTTTATCTCATGTAATACCTCTTTTGACATGCCTCTGTCTGTACTGTGTTCAGAACTGAAGATATCGTGCTGCACAGTTTTTTTTTTTTGTTATCCCACAGCAGGTAACACCTAATATTTTTCTCACATGCCAGTTACAATTTTACTCATCTTCTGAAAAATCCCCGAAGGCGGCAAATGTTGGCCTATGTTAGTAACAGCAAGTTGTGTCAGTAAAAGTAAAGTCACTTTGTGTAGACTGAGAACTTTGGCAGGCTGACACTGCTCCATGTGTTGGGAACTAATATTTTTAGCTCTAGAAACCTCAGCCTCTGCTGCAATTCTTATTGCTCATCCTGCTCTGCTATGGGAGCTCTTCCCTGGCCTCAGCATTTGCCCATCAGCTCCAAGTTTTCAGAGTGGAGGTGTTATTCATCAATTACACATCCATTATAGCAAAGAAAATGCTGAGTATCTCCTCTCCTGAAGTTCATTTTGATGATTAGAAGCAAATAAAAGTCAGTTGAAGTATGTTCAGAGCATACACATAGCACCTCATCCAGCTCATCTACTTTTTCTGTACCCTGGGATTTAGCTCTTCATTCATGTATAATTTCAGCCTTGGAATAATATGTGGTTTACCTTTGATAGTGTTGTAAACTTGGGAGGATTATGACTGGGTTTCCAGTCTTCCATCCTTATCAAAGCTGCAAAATATTTCTTTATTGGATGTAAAAGTAAAACCAAATGCGTCTTTAAAATTCCAGAGGGATTTTGCTGATAAATCCACTGCAGACATAGCTAATTTTGAACTTGGGAATGAAGAAAATGGTAGTGGTTAACAGAGCCCTGTGGTGGAACTTGTATTAATTTTCAGTTACTTTTAAAAATAAATGTGAGTCTTAAGGACATATTTTTTATAACAGTATTGAGTGGATTTGCTAATAACTTCAGATCTAACTACGAAAACGGGTGAAGTGGTTTTATGTCATGTTTTAGCACGAGAGATTTTGTTGGAGAGAGTTAATTGGTAATTAGAGCAAATCTTGGGAAATTTTAGGTTCTGCTTTTAGCTTTGCAATTGCTTCAGGTTTGTCTCCACTCTGAGTGTAACCTTTGTATGTCCTGTAAATGACCAGGATGAATGCTGAGGGGTGAGTGCACTTAACATGCTAAAATAGCATTTTAAAGGTTTTTCTTAGTATTTGGCTATAGTGGACCTTCCCTTTCTAACCATACCCCAGCTCTTTGTGTTCTAAGAAAAAAGAACACATAGACCAGATCCTATGAATAAGAAGCTAATTCAGAGCAAAAAAATTGTTGAATTATACATGAGTAGCTGTTGAAGCTGTAATGACTGCACTCTGGTTTTAGATGTGTAGTGCTTTTTTAAGTGGCTTGAAGAGTGATGAAGCTTTGATCAGAACAATGTGCTGAAGACAAACGTGAGAGAAATATCAGATTTAATGAGGTTACACTGGCATAGGAAAAGGAATGGAGCTAACTGCTCATGTCAGTGCACTTTGTAATTCTGTGATGGGTAACATGGTATTCAGCCATTTTTTCTAAAGCTGTGATTATTACTGGTATTTCTTTATGGCAGTATGCAGTGTGCACTGTGCCTATTTTTAAAATGAACCATAATTTTTGTGGGACAGAGCCTGGAACTGCAGTAAATTGATGACATTTTGTAGTAGCTTAGCTCATTAAACTGGTATTTCTGAAAGTTTCAGCCTCACAGTTTATTGCTTGGCATAATATTTGGTGTTGGGGGAAAAAAAAAACCCAGATGTAACAAATGCATATGTAAAATGGTTGTCTTTCAAATAGAGATAGTGGATCAAATTCTGGTTTGATTTGTGGCAGATTGGGGTGATTCAGGATAGCAATGAACCCAGTGTACAGCATCACGAGGTGGGTCAACAGAAAAATCCTGCAAATTAGTGAAAATATTTGCTGCAGGAACTTATGAAAAGTATGCACCATACATAATATTACAGAACCAGAGCATCTTTAGCTATCAAATATCTTGATGATTCTTTAAAAAGGGAGATTCATTAAAGTATTACAGGTACATAGTTGAGCTGTTACTTTGTTTGGTAGAGTTTTCCCCGTAAGATAGGGGATAGGTTTACAAAGAAGTTAATAAATACATGGTATAAAGTGCATTTTTTGACTGTGTGCAGTGAATGGGGCAAATCAGGAAGATGAAATGGAATGCTTAAAATACCCCAGAAAAGCATGAGAAGCCAGGAGTTAATACAAAGTGAAATCTGATATGAAAATTCAGGAATCATTCTGTGAAAAGTTATTGGTGGTTAGTTGGGTTTGGTTTTTCTTCCCAAAACTCTTGCCCTTAGACTATGTAAGTACATTCTAGGAAAGCCTTGCTCTGAACTGCCACAGACAACATAAATGAAGGTTTCCTTTTTGTCAGTGAAATCAGGAACCTGGATGTGTTTAAAATAGCAAAATAAACAATACTTTCACAGAAGTTTTCCCCTCGTGCTGTACCTTAAATGTAAGTGGTACATTGGGTATTTCCTGCTGACTTTCTGGGAGGCAGGAAGCCGACGAGCTGCTCTGACACACAGAGCTTTTCCTGCCAGGGTGGCTATTCCATGCTGGGATTTGGTTGGCTTCTTCTGTGTTTCTTCTCTCTCTTTCACGCCTGTCTGAGTGTTTTGATTTGTGCATCCTGTCCTGTTTTCATATGTAACAAGCAGCTACGTTAACACTGGCTGGCTCAGCAAGCAGCAGCAGTTGTTGGGTAAGAAGCATCATTTCTCACTGTAGCACTTCCTTTCTGATGGGAAGGAGGGAAGTTCATGTGAAGCAGATTTATCTCAGCTTCCCTGGGCACTAAATAAAAAGGGTAGGAGGAACAATAAGTGAATTTCCACCAAGAGAAGTCCTGTTATTTCTAGATCTGACAAACTTTCAGGCTGTGCTTTTGGCAACACATGTACTTGATTGTGAAGAAGTAATTTTGACCTCCTAAGGATAAAGATTTATGAATGTACAGTTCCTGTTTACCGTTTTAGATTTCATCAAAGTGAATATACTGCTCAAGTACTTGTTTTAGTGTCCTGATCTGGTGCTAGCAATAGTCTGCTGAAGGTTTGGACTAAATCACCTCTAGATGTCCTTTCAACAAAAAAGTTCTATTTGTTCCCTTTCCCTCTAAACAAATCCCTTTGTGATTTTGCAGTTGCTTGAACCCCTATCAGTGGATGCACAGCCCCTATGAGAATAGGAACATAATGGGAAATTGCTTAGAAAATATTGACATCAGGTGTGCTTTAAGCCAAGTTCTCTAAAGGATGGAAACTATTTGTTCTGGTGTCAGATCTCCCTGGGATTCCCTGTCCTTGACCTGAGAGCAGGCCATCCTTGGAAGGGTTGTGCTGCCATCCCTCAGCTGGAGGGACAGTTGCTCTGCAGAGGTCTTGATTAGCATTTGCACTCACAGCCTTGGGTGTTATCCACGTGGATATGGCTCCTTTGTCAGACCAGTAGCTGAGCTCAGGAAATGCATATTCTCTTCCAGAGGCATCCTGCCTGACCTTGGTCAACTCTCCAGGTCTGATCTGCAAAGGGCTTAATCATATTCTTAGTGTGTGAGCCGTGTGCCAGCTTCATACATCAAACTTGTGCCTTAAACACTATAAAATGAGAACAAGAACTTCCCTGTCCTGCAGCTCCTCATTTGTAAAGCAGGGACAGAATTACTTGTTTTCTATGCTATGTTCCTTTCCTGATACGTAATCTTGTTTGCCGTTCAGTAGTTTAGATTACCAGCTTTTAACAGATTGGTGCTGCCTATTTATAAATATTGTCTGGAAGATTTTAGGTGCTAAGAGAATACAGGCGTTGATGAATAGTAGTTTGCAGGATATAAATGCCAGCAATACTCCTTTACCGATGTTTTTCTTTTTTCCCCAGTATTGCTTTGTTTTCATTTCTGGTACCTCTGGTTTTCATCTGTGACATGATCATGTCAAAGTGTACCAAAACGCCTTTTCTGAAGGGACTGGTGTTCTTAGAGTTGTTCCAATCTTCTTCTTTCGTCTCTGCCCTCCTTCACATTTGCCTCTCAAAAATTCCCCTTTATTCAAGGCAGTCTCTGGCAGACTTTTTCCCGATCTGATTTTTGGGAAGCACTGTAGAAAAAGCTGACCATAGCAATAAAAACACCACCCACTCTTTGCCTCTTTTGATCCTTAAGCACAGAAACTATAGATGAGTGGCTTGTTTTATTACATGGAGAACCAATCTTCTAGGAAGTGGATGAAAAGGAGTCAGTGAGGCAAACAGGGGGAGAGATCCACCTTGAATATCATGGTTACCCAAGCTTGGAAGTGTTTTCAGATGTTTTCAGACATTTGGTAGGTGGTGGCAAAGCTGCCTTTTGAGCTATGGCTTACAAAGATGTACTTGTACCTCGCGATGTAGAAAAATGTGTATGTATACCTGCATTTAATTCCAATTTACACATGCATGTGTAGCTACAAAGATTATGCACACACACAAGTATTAATTCATTAATGCTGCATTTGCCATGAACAACCTACAGTGTTCTAATGCAGCAGAGATTCTTTTTTTTGTCTATTTTTTTTTTAATCCTCTCTGTCTTGCTACATATTTCATTCCCTTAAATATGCTCACCAGTGGAACTATTCCTAATGCTTAATAACACACTCTGCCAGTGATGCAGTCTTCAGAATACTGAAATTGACTTTTCTTCTTTAAAAGTGTGACCTGCCAGTGTAGCCTTTGTCCTGACTCCTAATAATACACGATGTTCCTGACAGCATGGGATGTGAGTGCAGATGTTCTGCAGGCATCCAAAAAAGCAGCCACAGTGCAATCTCCAGTCCCATTGAAGGCATTTCATTTGCTGCAGATCAATGTCTGCTTTGAAGAGGAATAATTAACATGTTTTTTTCCTTCTCAAAAGTGTTCTCAAAATTAGGTTTGTATCATCCAGTGCTTAATAAGGGGCTAGGTATAATATGCATGAGGCATCTTGTTAAACTCATGGGTTCTTAACACCTCTGAAATTCAGAGAATTAAGGTAAGAACCTATCTTTACCACTTTAATGATAATGGTTAATAATGTAAAGATGTTAAAAATACCACAGAGGATCTGAGCAGCTAGCTGTCTGTTCTAGAGCACCTTTGCAGTGGTGCTTCTCCTAGGATAAATTTTAAGAGAAATGCAGTTCTTTTCCCTGCTATGTTACACCTGCAGCATAGGAGATGATATTGTTCATTCTGTATCATGAAGAGCTGTCTCTGAAATTGTCGTCCTAGCAAGGCCACAGAGACAATTCCATGGACTTTATCTAGTCCTTCAAGGTTGGATGGACAGATTATTTATTTTCTGCTAGTTATTGTTGTTGTTAGCTTTGCTGCAAGTAAATCAGAATTTGCAGGCTTGATGCAGAAATTGCCAGAGTCCATGTAATGCAGATGAATCAATAATTCCTTGTGATCTTGAGCTCTGTGAGTTTAACACCTCTGGAGTGTCAGACTGCATCTCGTTGGGTGGTTGCACAGCCAGTGCTGTTCCTGGGGATATGGCCCACTCTTTTTTCCACTTATGCTTCCTATTGCAGTGGCAGTGACAGCAGATATTGCAAAGTACAGCTTAACATGCTAAATGCATAATCCAGCTGTCTTTTAATGCAAGTTGACAGCTGCTGGCAAAGTAGGATGAAATGGTATTCTTGGAGACTTCTGCTACAGATCACAGTCCAAAAAAATCCCAATCCCTGCAGCTCCTTCTCACTTATGGGTTTATGCGGCTCTGTTTGGTAGGAGAAGCACCATATTCCTTTACTGAATTAGCTCTTTGCAGTGTTAACTCACACTACAGTGTTGCTTGCTTATTAACAAAAATTTCACAATAGCAGCAGTATACAGCTCATGCTATTTATTATAACTTTCCATGAAAATATTATCATTTTTATAGATGCAAAAGTGCATTTTTATATAGCTGATTTAGTAACATATTGCAGCTCTGTGTCTTAGCTAACAGCTGAATACATTTGCAGTCTGATGTTTTACCTCGCTGTCCTGAATAAACAAAATTAAGTTGGCTTGTGGTAAGAACACACCCCCACCCCTTATTTTCTTTTTCTCTCTTCGGAGGTGATTTACAGCCATAAGGAGGTCAATGGTTTCTTTCTGGCTGTGTTCAGGAGCCACAGGATCACAGCTGAGGCTGGGAGGTGCCTCTGGGCACTGTCTCGCCCTCATCCCTGCTCACAGCAGGTTGCTCAGGACTGTGCCTGGTTGGGATTTAAGTGTCTCAAGAGGATGGCGGTTCCAGGGAATAAGAAATATCTTCCTTATAGTTTTACTCTCATGTGTTAACTGTATGGTGATTTTCCTAACTCAAAAGGTGTATTTAGGCTTGTTAACATGCTGCCCCTCTGTTGGATACACTGCCAGATCTACTTGTGAATTTTCCAGGTTTTTCAAGCTTTAAAGTATTTCATGACAGCAGTGGTGTTTATACGGGGATATGGCATAACCCAGGACTCAGGTTCATCTGTTTCTGGATCACCTGTACGCCCTTATGAAAATTTTATCTGTTTTCTTTGTCAGTTCTCTCCAGTGTGTTTTATATCTGCTTAGTTTTCAGTGTTTCTGGTGCATGGGGCAGGTGTGCTTTGGAGTGAGGAGGGCACCAGTGAAATCCTGATCCTCTCCTGGAGGTTATCTAATGTAGTATGTGGAAAGTAAAATGTTTGCCTTGGAGGCTAGCTTACTCTTATTTAAGTCTAGAAATATAGAACATCCCATTTGATTCCTAAAAAAGCTGCTGGTTTTGTGTGTAAGCAACTCTCTTTTCAGTAACTTCTTCACACAAAGACAACTAATGCTTTTGCTGCTGTCTGACAGGAATTGATGGCCCAGCTGCTTTTCAAGATGATGTTCAGAAGGTAGGAAGTCAAGTGCAGATTCTCACTGTTGGACAGTCTAGCCATGATGAAGATGATGGTGAGAAAGTAGCTACTGGCCAACAACAGCAAAACAAGCAAGATCTTAGAACAGCAATGCAGAAAAAAGGTAAGTAGCTAAAGCTTCCTTTGTGTTCTCACTGCTTGCTTGATGGACATTGACTCAGTTTCCTATTCTCACTCTCAGCCCTAGCCTAAGCAGAGTTTGTTAGTTCTGTGTGTCTTCTCCTCAGAGCCTGTTAGGCTCTATTCTGTTACCTAAAAAAATCCAAAACCCCAAACCTAAAAAAACCCATAAAACAATGAAGTTCTCTCTTGTTCCAAGGAACAAGAGCTCTTCAGGCTCTCAGGGATGTGACTTCCCCATCTGCAGTGCAGTGCCATTATTAAGGTACCAGGCAGATGCCACTGCTCACATCCATCTGTTCACATTTTTATAATGTACAACTCTGGAAATCACTTACTTGGTGGTTAAAAACCAGCATGAAATAGCAACCTTCAGACTAGAATATTAATTTTAGTGATGCAGTCAGTTACGCATTGTTCATGTTTTTGTAGTGTCTGTTCAGGGTTGCAGAGGTGAAAAGTACACCACATTCTGCAGTATTTCCCACGCAGAGTCCTCAAATGTTCTGGAATTTATTTTTCTTCTTCCAGAGGCATGCATGCCTTGGGAGATAGATTCTGTATATACACATTTATGCATCTGTCTCTTCCTTCCTGCACTGTTATGTCCCCTTAGACACTAACCGTAGGAAGGAAAAAAAAAATCCCCAAGCCCTCACAAAGCATTTTCTAAAGACATTTGCTTTAGAGTTGTTCTTCTTCAGTGTACAGCTTTTGAAGCAAAGATGGCTCAAGCCAAGAGTGCTCTGATGCTTTAAGAATAAACTCTTTGTGTATAAAGAGCAAAATGTAAGTGCAAACTTGACTCGTGTAGAATGGACTATTCATACCTAAATGCTGCCTCTTGTCCACAGAGCAGTTCTCACTAAGATTCATTTTTTCTGGGACGTTACCCTGCAGATGTGAGCAGCTCCAACTGAAATGGGCAGATTTTCTCCAAGTGCGCTATTTCCTGGGCATTTGAGTTGCAGGGGTGTTGGGCATGACTAACAAGTTCTTATCTGTGTGGTGATTGTGTTGCCTTAGACCATGGCTCAGAATATTTAATCATCAGGCACACTACTAAACTAAAGCTGATTGACTTAAAAAGTACCCACAGACTTTGCAAATTAGGTCACAGCACTCAGATTTTTACTCTGGGGAACATTTCTGGTTTTGATGTTTTTTTGCCAGGTTATCAATTTGTGTTTATTTTTTAATAGAAGCCGAGAGTGAATTTTTTTTTTGTTTGCATTGATTCTGTATCTTCTCAAATAAGCGATACGACCTTTTTCACCAGGTCTGAGTATACTCCTGCTCAGAACAGACACTGCTAAGAGTGAACCACTAGTGTGTTTCAAGTTGAGGTGAGGGAGACACTTTTATTTAAATGGGAATACTGAGGTTTATTGGTTTTTATTAACAGCAGAACTATGCTGGGTGACACACAAAGACAGATATTAAGACAATGCCAGCAGCATCTCTGTAAATTATTTTTACTATGTGTGTATGGTTTGCTGCTTGACACCAGCATAGGATGCTGGTTTTGAGAAAGTTTTGAGTATCCCACCATTCAGGTGACACTTTATGCAGAGATAAAGCTCTTCATGTGGATCCCCACTGCCACTTCACTGCTTGTAGAATGTCCTTACTGGCATGTCACCTGAAAAGTGTTTAGAGTTGCTGTCTCCCATCAGGCCTTCTCTTGCCTGGAATAGGAGCAGAAGGAGAAGTACACAAAGAGAAGGCACTGCAAAAGGCACCTGGGGGCCCTCGTCCATGACAAGTTGAACAGGAGCGAGCAGAGCCCTGGCAGCCAGGAGGGACAGCTGTGTCCTGGGGACATCAGGCACAGCATCGCCAGCCGGGCAAGGGAGGGATTGTCCCACTCTGCTCTGAGCTGGGGCGGCCTCACCTTGAATATTGTGTGCACTTTTGGGTGCCACAGTACAGAAAAGTATTTAAACTGTTAGAGAGTGTCCAAAGGAGGCCACAAGGATGGTGAAGGGTCTGAAGTGGAAGCCGTATGAGGAGTGCCTGAGGGCACATGGTCTGTTCAGCCTGTTCAGAAGAGGAGACCGAGGAGAGACTTCATTGTGGTCTTCTACATCCTCACGAGGGGAAGAAGAGCTGCAGGTACCGATCTCTTCTCTGTGGTGACCAGCGACAGGACCTGAGGGAATGGCCTGAAGCTAAGTCAGAGGAGGATATTAGAAAAATATTAGGTTGGATATTAGAAAAAGGTTCTTCACCCAGAGAGCGGTTGGGCACTGGAACAGCTCCCCAGGGCAGTGCTCACAGCACCAAGCCCAGCAGAGTTCAAGAAGCATTTGGACAATTCCCTGGGACACATGGTGTGACTCTTGGGGTGTCCTGTGCAGGGCCAGGAGTTAGACTCCTTGATCCTTGTGGGTCCCTTCCAACTCAGCTTATTCTGTGATTCCATGAAATGCGAACTGGTCTCATGGAAAAAACTGAATCCCATTGGATTTGCATAGCCCTAGTTCATGCCTGTTCTGCTCTTAGGCACTAACCTAGTGGAGAGAAACTTCTTTTAGCACGTGTCTCTCCTTTCCAATGAGTCAAGTTCTGTACCAAGACAAGAGGTTATAGGCTACCGAGTGTGAAAAGAATATGCCACTTGCAAGAAAATGCCAAATGCTTTATTTGATTTCTCCATCTGTTGGAAATTGCCATCCTAGAGTAATTTTCCTCCTGTAGGAAATATTCGTCCTTTTGATTTCCAAAGTGTTAATCTGTAGAGTTCTTCCCTGGCAAATGAGTCACTGGGACAGTCAGACTTCCATAAGTTTTAACACTGAATAACTAACATGTAGTCCTCACACTTACCAGTTTCCAATATGTCTCTGTAAAGGGTATGGAATGAGCAATTGGGTCTTAGTTCTTCTTTGCCACCTGAAGTTTTGAGATTTAGGGAGGGAATTAGTTTCATTTCTGGATTCCAGAACAAGAGCTCACTGAGGCAGTTTTCCCTGCAGTCGTGAGTGCAGACTTTACTAAGGCTGGCACAGAATTTTCACCACTTAAGTATTGGTGGTGAAATAGTGAGCACAGGTGTGGAAATAAACCAGTTCCACCTGTGGATATGAATTATGGCTTTATTGTGCAGCTGCCAGCTGAGGAGATGGACTCTCTATTAACCATGCATAGAGCCCAGAACACTGTTGTCCTTTTTAAGAAATAATGCTTGTGATTAATGTGTGATTAATAATGAATTAATTCTACAGGCTTTGAAAATATCTGTTGACCTGTGAATTCAGGCCCCCTTTGCATAATCAGGTCCTATTGAAAGGTTTTGCTGTCGTGCTCTGTGGTGTATGTCAGCACTGGGGGAGCTGAAGAAGTGGATAATGAGAGTGTTCACGGGGCAGCTGAGTGCAATGCAAGCATTGCTTATGCTCCTGGTTTACTTTTATACCCTCCCTGTTACTACTCTGGTGGTGTTTCACTACCCAGTGTGCATCTGGATATTGTAAAGGGACATGTACTGAAGTTACTGGAAGCAGCAATAAAAGCAAAAAGTATTTTAATGCCTTTTTTGCTGTCTTTTTCTTCATCTGTTCCAAAATTTGAACTGAAGAAAACCATTACTGGGTCTATATCTGCTCTCTGTATTTCTGTACTCAGTTTGGTTTGGTGTCTGCTTGTTACAGACCAAGTTCATAATCCAAAAGACTAAACTACAATAAAATCTTTATGCATATCCCTGGAGCTCCCAGAAAAACAGTTGAGAGAGCCTGACTTCATCTTTTGATGATGAGGGTGCAGTAGGCACAGGGACTGAAGTAGAATTTAGGCCATCTGAATATGAATCTGAACACTTCTTTCAATGTTACTGACTCAATATTGTGTAGAATCTGTGTGTATCACTTATGTCAATCAGGTTTGAGGGACGTTTTTTTGGTTTGAATTCCAAAGTAGGCCCAAAGCCCACCATGCGCTGCACATCACGCACAGAGGCGTTGGTGGCGCAACTGCTCAGTGTGAACGAGGTTTGCTGAAGCTTCTGCTCTGTGATCCAGGGCTTTTTCACTTTATTCAAGGTATTGAAAGTGAAGATCACAGCAGGTATAAGCAGGTAGAAGGTGAATTTGATTGTGCAGTGCAGAAATTGTGAATCCAAGCAGCAGCATTGTGGCCCCATCCCATAAACCTTTAGCCCTGTGTGGAGTCCTCTGGCCAGATTACGCTTGTTCACTCAATTAAGGGTTTGCAGAATCAAACCCTTGGATTTTTTCCTTTCCCAGATCCCCATGCAAATACATCCTGGTCCTCTTCCACCTCCCAATCCAGTCTTGTCGCCCTGGATCATGTTCCTGGTGAGTACAGAAGGAAAAAGTTAATTATGCCCATGCTGCTTGGCTCTGGAAATCTGCATTCCATTTATCCTACACTGGACTCATCCATAACGGGACCAAGTGATGTGTTTTGGTTTTTTTTAAAGGATAGAATATAGCCTGTAATATATGGAATTTAGAGAGCTTGAACTTGGATATGGGGTGGCTTCATCTGCATGATTCTCTTTGAAAAACTAAGCCTGGCAAATGTCCCACCATTGATGCTTTTTGCTGCTAAGACCTATTTGATGTTCAAAGTTGTGTTTCCCTTTGAAATGTCTGAGGTTTTGAATTCCTGTAAAGTCAAATTTTCAAGTGTTGTGAGGCAGTTCTGTTGGCCTGGGCTGATACTATTCTTTACATGAAATAAAGATGCAGGAGAACATTTCCTTGATGTGAATGTTTCTTCTCGGTCTAAGATGTGCTCTTCAGCAGATCACACAGCTAAAAGTGTGCTGTAAAAGGGCTTGTATATTAATTGTGAGGGTTTCCAAGTGGCTGTGCTAGGTTGTCCTCTCAGGTCCAATTTCAGCTTCATGATTTTGTGTTGTGTTTGAAGTACTTGATTGGATGAAGATGATCTGAATTAAGTTCCTAACCAGATATTTGCTCCTGTATCACTGGGTAACTTGATCCTCTTTGTGGAATGGAAACCATGATGTTTCATTTCTCTTTTATTTGAATGTTTAGGCTTCTCAGGAGAGCTGCTGTCTAATCCATGCATTCACGCCCTGCCTCACACAATGAACCACTCTCACACACCCCCTCACTCACCTAAGGGTGCAGCAGTCTGATAAGTGTTGTTTTACAGCATGTATGGGCAGCTTTAATCTATCACTATTTCATATAAGTGCTGTTCTCTCCTCAGGCATTTCAAGTAGCATGAATTTTGATGAGGAAGAAGATGAGGAGGATGAAGACAGCTCCAGCTCTTCACAGTTAAACAGTAACACCCGGCCTGGTTCTGCCACAAGCAAGAAATCCAATAAGGTAAGGGGAGAGTGCTGATGAAGGGGTGTGCAAGCTGCTATGAGCTGCATGATTTCAGGGTGCACTCAGGACAGGCCTGGCTTTCTTGTTCTGTTTTTAATACGCACGAGAGTATCTCCAAGGTGATTTACTGTGATAGCTCTCAGGCTTCGCAAGAGCAAGCAGTGAAAATAACGACTCGGAGAAAAGAATGGCAAATATTGTCTGAACTTGAATGAAGAGAAAGGGAAACAGTAAATATTTACCTTTCTACCTCTTGCAGGTGCTCAGAAGGATCTTTTGTTTCCACTGACTTTTTCTGGGCATTTTCCCACCCCATTCTCTCTGCTACCATCCGAATATAAAATAACACTTTGGCTGGTTCAAATATTTGTAATCACAAGCTCTTGCTAAACCAGTTGATGGTGCCCTGCTCTTTTATATACTGCACTGACTTCTCATCTTTGTTAGATCTCTCTGGAGCTTAAACTCTTGCTCCTTATCCCATTCTTCCTTTCATCAAAGGCCACCCTTGTCCTTGAGCATGGCCTTTTTGACAGAAGGAGTGTGGTGAGATGGGAAGGTGTGAGCCAGAGTTTGCTCTGTGACCCCTGTACAGCATTCTGTCTGTGCACCAACCCTCTTCTGCTCCACCAGGTTGGTCTGTACACAGAGCACCACCAAGACAATATGGCCCTTGGTTTGACTTTAAAAAAGTGCAACTTCTATCAAATGCCATTCCTTTGTGCTTATAACCTTGTTGTATATGGAAGTTAAAAAACCCTGAATTCTGCTTATTGTTTTAGGAAGCGGCCTCAGCCCCCAGTCCTTCCACAAATGAGCCTCTCATAGATGTGGATGACCTGGAGGAGTTTGCTGTCAGACCTGCCCCACAGGGGGTCACTGTCAAATGCAGGATCACAAGAGACAAGAAGGGAATGGACCGAGGGATGTACCCTACTTATTACCTCCACTTGGAAAGGGAGCATGGTAAAAAGGTCATAACATAACTTGAATGGCATACCAGTTGCATCTGAATATTCAAAAAAAAAATCTGAAGGAGTCTTACAAAAAAAAAAGTAATCTTATATTTTGAATACATTTTTGCTTTCGCTAGATCTACCTACAGTGTTCCCAAAGCCAAGCAACAGTATCACTTTCTTTCACTGCCTTTCTTTGTATGTCCAATCTTTGCCCTTAAATAATCCATGTATGGCACCTTAATGTGACTGTCAGCAGTTGGGGCTCTCTACATTCTCTGGCCTGAAAAGCATCTATTTTCAGCTCAGCTGGAAGAGCCAGACCAAGTTAGAATGAAACATTTAACAAAATAGATCTGATTTAATTATTTAAACCATAAATAATGGAATGAGTGGTTGAGAAGTCATTTTCCCTTACCAGTTTCTTTTTTTTCCCCTGGTTTTTCTAAATCCCAGGAGATCTTCTGTTACTTTGCTAGTGATGCTTGAAGACAGAATTGCTTATGGTTTCCTTATATCAAAGCAGGAAGTGGTCTCTGCTAGCCCTTTAGCACTCTAGAATATGTTTTTTTGCATTGCTTAGGTGTTTCTGTTGGCTGGAAGGAAACGAAAGAAGAGTAAAACCTCAAATTACCTCATCTCTATAGACCCAACTGACCTGTCTCGGGGTGGAGAGAGTTTTATTGGAAAACTGAGGTAAACAATGATAAGTCTAGGAATTTTCTTTATATAATGTAAAGTTTATTCAATATTAAGAAGCCTGTTATCCACTATGTCTTCTTAGTTAGAGGCTTGACTACACCATGTGATCATGGTCTTAAAGATCACCAGTATCCAAGGCATGTTTTCAAAAATGTCTCAAGTACTTACAGGATCACATATTATTAAAAGTCAGCAGGACTGAACTCTTAAGTGCTCAAAGGCCAGATTCTCAAGGGTGTACCGGCACAACTAATCTTAATGGGATTTTCAGGAGTGCATGAGTACATTTTGTCTAGCCTCTATTGATATAAATACTTTGGAATGCACCGTTACACAGTCTAAAATTCCCCTTGGTTTTGCCTGTTCCTTAAGATCCAGATAAGTTATTTACAGGTAGTGGAACTATTTCAGAACCACGTGTTCCTTTTCTGTCTGTCCCCATGTTGTACACCCAGTCCACTGTTGATCTCTCCGCGGAGCCTCTGGGTGTACATGCAGATCATCTGTGCCTGTGTTGTGTTTTGCACTCCTTTCCATTGCAATAGGAAAGATTTGATCTCACTTATGGCTTTATAAAAGCCACTCTCTATGTTCTAACAGAGTTTAGTAGTCAGGCAAGAAAGCAGATGGTTTTGTAGCGAGTAAGTGTATTTTAAAAACCAAGCAGACACACAAAATAACCCCACCCAAGTGTTTCCTTACAGCTTTCTTGAATTTCCTAGTTTGCAAGATGTTATCAGAAATCTTCAGCATGTTGATAAGGGACCTTTAGTATACACTTCTGTACTGTACCTTTACATTTTTGCCATTTTGGCTTTTAATCCAGGAATTGCCATGTAGCTGGGATTAGAAATAACTCTGTACTCAATATTTGCCTTTCCTCTGGGGCCACACTGCAGTAAAGGATAGATGTCTCAGGCAGCATTGCTGACAAATGGTGATGGGATTTTCCATTTTTTTGGTAGATCAAATCTTATGGGAACTAAGTTTACAGTTTATGACAGTGGAGTAAATCCAATGAAAACAACATCCAGCCTGGAGGCGAGCACCCTGCGTCAGGAGCTGGCTGCTATTTGTTATGTAAGTACTGCTCACAGGCACGGCGTGCAGGAAGGGCAGCTCAGTTTCTGAAACAGCACACTGAATTTCCTTCTCACTTATGATTATGTAAATCAGCATTCAGACTTGGATGTAACCAGGCAGCTGATCACTGGAAAAACTGGGAGGCTCAGTGCAAAGTAGAGGTGAAAAATGTTGTGCACTGAACAGCATTGCCCAGTTCTCCCCTTTGGTGAGAAGAAGGTGTTGGAGCTCTTACAAAACCCTCTGGAAAGGGTAGGATCACAGCCTGCAGGCACCACCTGAGGGAACCTCTGGAACTGGGAAGAGTTGTGCACATGGCATTATTGCTCCAAAGTATAGTTGTTTGTTAGAGCATTTTGGAGGAGACCCCTCTGATCCAAACCATTGGTAGCTGACAGCTAGGTCTACAGCAGCTGAGATTGGGATAAAAACTCTAAAACTCCTTTTTACCAAGAAATAAACCCAAGTAAAATCCAAAATTTGATTGAATGAGAGAAACTGGGCTCTTACAGGAGAATAAGTAGCATTTGTCAGGAGCAATGCAGACAATCAAGACTTGAAACATAGTTGCTGTTGTTTCATGATTGCTGGATGAATAACCTCTTTGGTGTCCAGAAATATTTTAAGTCCAAGAAACCCTTCCAGTGAAAACTGGCATGCACACTGCTACAGAAAGTTGTCTGGTTTCACAAATCAGCAACTTCTGATAAAAATATCCAAGAATGACTTTCCTGAAGAGTTCCTGCCCAGCTGTAATCAAGGATGCCTGGAAATCTGTCAGGTTGAGGTCCACCACATACCTCATGTATGCACAGAATGCTTTCCCAGAAGGGTCAGCTTTGGGCCGTGGGGAGCAATGCATCTGGAAGATTTCCATGAACAAGGAAGCTGAGAGCCAGCCTTTCCATGCAAAGTTCTGGGAGTTTTGAAGGAGGGCAATATTAGCTGCCAGCACATTCCCTTTCTGCTGCTTGGGATGCAGTTTTGATGTGGATAAAGTGTGTGTGTTCACCTGTGCTGTTACTCAGGCATGTGGTTTATGGTTGGAGACAGACAGACAAGCAGATACATATCCCTCCCTTTCTGTTGGATTTGAAATTCTGAGAATTTCCAAAACTTCAGCTTGTAGGATTTAAAAAGAGACTCCAGGATTTGAGGTCACTTTGACTGAAGTCTCAGGAGAAGCCTAGCAGAACATACATGTTTAATAAAGGTAGTTTCACTGGTTTATATAGGATGCCATTCCCTGGAGCCAGGAAACTAATCTGGTGCAAACTGGAAATGCAAAAAGAAAACCAGAGCAAATTTAAAAAAAGTTATATATTGAGAAATTTAGGCATTGCTTAAGTCAACAACAAATCATACTTGAATGATTGACAGTACCAAATAAAAAGCTGTTGTGGTCAGCAGAGGTAATTTGAAGTATGAGTGTTGGGAAGAACGAACCATGGCCACTGTTTAGGAGATTGGGGCTGAGATAAGCTGCTTTTATACGTCTGTAATCAGCAGTTTGAAACTGGGACATTTGTATAAGAAACTTACTTGTTCCATTGATATTTGGGTACTAATGGAGAAAGGCAGCAGGCTTGCAGGTGTGCTGTGGCCAGAGGACAAAAGGAAATTGGAATTGTATTTCATTTCAAACTAGCCAGGTTTGCTGAAGTGAGATTATTGTTCCTGGCTGCAGCAGAACCAGAGCAGAGAGTGCCAGAAACAGCAGAGCCGAAACACCCTTGTCCTAAGGCAGTCTTTTAATTCCTGCCCTGAGATTTCCCCTGCAGCAAAAGCTATAAAAACAATACTTTGAAAGTGCCACTATGCCTCTCACTGTCCCTCAGCTCATCTGAGCAAGTATCCATGTGGAGATCAAGCTGTACCCAACCTGCTGAGCATGACCTGCTTAATCATCTCAGCAGGTCTAATTTATATAGGCAGAAACTGGTGATGCATCTGGGGCTGACTGGGATAGATGTGGTGAGGGCTCTCTTCGTGGAGCTCACCTTCAGATGTTTTTCAAGCAACAGGAACGGAGCTGAGCAAGGTCAGAGTTTTCTTGGGTGCTGTTGACTGCTTTTACTCCCCTTGTGTTGGCAGCCCAGCATATTAATAAGCCTGCAGCAGCACCTAATGGCTGCTTGCAGAATCGTTGGCAAAATTTATCCAGGAGCAGTGAGATGCAACTGTGCCGGTGGCACCAGGATTTTCTGTGCTGGATTCCATTGTATCTCACAGTTCAGTTTCTCTCAGATGCCAGGCAGTAAGCTCAGCTGACGCTCTGAGGAGTGGCTCAGGTTTCAGTACAGTAACAAGACTCTCTGTTCCTATTCAGGCCTCAGTCACTTGCGTCGTGCTCCTCCAGTGTTGTGAGATCTGTGATTTGGGCCTTCCTTGGAATGGTGGTTTCTACAGAAAATATTAAAGACAGGGCACAGCTGTGTGAAACAAGCCCAGGAAGGGAAGTGGCTGCACAAAAGTGGGGGTAATAAAATTGTGAATCTCCTGGGACCTGCTGGGATTTTCACCTTGCTGCTCTTATCACGGCAGCTATTGCCACTAAAGCAATGTGCTTACATAATTATTTGAGAGTGTGTAAGATTCTAAAGGCAGCCCCAGGGAGAGGCTCTGTGTTCTTTAAGCCCAGTTCATTGTGAGGCTGACAGGATGGGCTAAGGCAGAGAGTGCAGCAATACTGGGCTAAGTCCTGAGCTGATAAAAATCATTGGTGTCTTGGTTGAGTCAATAGGGCTCTGCCAGTGAACAACATTTGTGTTCCTGTGTAAACCAAGACTGTCAGTAGCGTTAAAATGGTGTGAAATCAGAAGTTGGTTTATGTTCCCCTAGTAATACCCTTTGTAGTCTTAAATTTTCACACACAAAATAGTGGAGGAGGGAAATAAGAGAGTCAGGGAGTGAGGCAGGAGGTGAGGTAATTTTAGTAACTTTCCTCACATATTCCATATTTATGTAATTTCAGTTTGGTACTATGAGCTTAGCAAAAGGGTAGCATTTGCCAGCACATCATGTGATAAATGGTGATGGTGGTAATGTGCAAGTAGTAACCATTCTCTTATCATGTGCCAGAAGTACCAATTTTGGTGTTTCTGAGTGAACCCAAAGTAAATAGTCCTGTTTTTTTCCTCTGCTTGTTGGGAGGGAAGTGATTCAGCACTATTATTTAATTTTACCTTCAACAATGTCTTCAACCAGTCAGCATCTAAATTAATTATGTATAGCATAACCGCAGCTTGAGAAGAAAAGCTTGTAAGGCATAGCAGAGAAGCCCAAAATTGTCAGTACTTAGTGGAAAATAAGCATAAATCTTTTCTTAGAACTTGTCCTCTGCTGTGCTGAGTCTCTCCTACTTATAAAATCTGCTGGCAGTCATACCGGTTTTCATCTTGCCATGATGCAGAACCAACTGAACTGATAACATGTTTTATTCTGCCAAAGGAGGGGACATGAATGATTCAGAAAAGAGGCACAATCTTTCCATTAATGTGCAGAGTTAGGAAGATATATGAATATGCCTGGATTGCTTCAGGAGCATGCAGTAAAATAATCCAGTAGAATTTCTCTTGCATGCATGCAAATCTTTAATGAGTTGTGGAAAATCTCCAGATGGTTTGCTGGAACAGGCAAAGTTATTTCAAAGGTCTGATGATGGCAAAGCTGTGGGTATTTTAGGTGGATATTTTCAGATGTCTCCAGTGGGTTGAGAGCCATGGATTTTTGCTTGCAAAAGTAGAGATGTTTCAATAAGTTTAGCATTCCATGAAATCAGGGCATTTTAATTAAAAATATAAAACCAGAGACAAGCTGAATATGTCACTTTTAAATGTCCCAGTGGTAAAGCCACACCAGCTGAAGCCTAGGGGTGTCTGGTTCTTGGCATCTTGTGGTATGTTGCTGGGAACAATGGGAACATTATTCCTGAGATTCTTCCTGAGATTGCTTCCTGAGATCACCAAAGCCCTTCATTTCAGTTTGGCAGATGGGGAAACAAATACATATGACTGAAAAAAAGCTATCACAAAATAAGAGATGGTCTTGAAGGTGTCACTCTTTCATTTACTGGGTTAATGGTAAAATCGGGTTTTACTGGAAAATATTGCTCTTTACTTTTTCTGATTGAAAAGCAGATGATAACTTACTGAAATATTTGCCCTTGGTTGCTTTTGTGGGAGAACAAAAGGTGTCAGACGAAAATAAGGCTTTAGGCTGGTTTAGATTTTAATGGTTGTGTTTGGAGAGGACAATGCAATGCTGGAGTGCTCTTGTGAAAAGCTGATCAGGAAAGCATCAGATCATGTTTAATGGAAGAACTTGCATTTTCCATGGCTTTGTTTTTGCTGCCCATATGATTTCTTTACTTTCCCTGTCTTTGTAGCTAGAAAATTTGCCTTCATGCTAATTTGTTTGTTTTTTTACCGTGATCATCTGTAAGCAAACTTTGAAAACCCCAGCATTGATATCAGATGCTCTGACTAGCATTTTGTTAGCTTTTGTGCAGGCTCTGGAATAATTGGAGCTGGTCCCATATATTTAATTTTGTCTCGCATCAACATATGTTGACTGCATTTTATGATTTTTAAATTGCAACAACTTTGTTTTGGGATCTAGCAGTAGCCAAGCAATCTGGTTAACCCATATCCTTTTTTAACAAAGGGATTTTTTTTTTTTTTT